>JAQIHN010000022.1:57500-419001 GCA_027917425.1 Gastrophryne carolinensis | reverse complement strand
TCAGTGGTATCAGAGGAGGACACTTTAGTCTGTACATGTTATGTGCATAGGGCTGGTATAGTGAGGGGATTGGAAGGCAGTGTCAGTGGTATCAGAGGAGGACACTTTAGTCTGTACATGTTATGTGCATAGGGCTGATATAGTGAGGGGATTGGATGGCAGTTTAAGTGGTTTCAGAGGAGGACACTTTAGTCTGTACATGTTATGTGCATAGGGCTGGTATAGTGAGAAGATTGGAAGGCAGTGTCAGTGGTATCAGAGGAGGACACTTTAGTCTGTACATGTTATGTGCATAGGGCTGGTATAGTGAGGAGATTGGAAGGCAGTGTAAGTGGTAACTCAGAGGAGGACACTTTAGTCTGTACATGTTATGTGCATAGGGCTAGTATAGTGAGGGGATTGGAAGGCAGTGTCAGTGGTAACTCAGAGGGGGGCACTTTAGTCTGTACATGTTATGTGCATAGGGCTGGTATAGTAAGAGGATTGGAAGGCAGTGTCAGTGGTAACTCAGAGGAGGACACTTTAGTCTGAACATGTTATGTGCATAGTGTTGGTATAGTGAGAGGATTGGAAGGCAGTGTCAGTGGTAACTCAGAGGAGGACACTTTAGTCTGTACATGTTATGTGCATAGGGCTGGTATAGGGAGAGGATTGGAAGGCAGTGTCAATGGTAACTCAGAGGAGGACACTTTAGTCTGTACATGTTATGTGCATAGGGCTGGTATAGCGAGAGGGTTGGAAGGCAGTGTCAGTGGTGGTAACTCAGAGGAGGACACTTTAGTCTGTACATGTTATGTGCATAGGGCTGGTATAGTGAGAGGATTGGAAGGCAGTGTCAGTGGTAACTCAGAGGAGGACACTTTAGTCTGTACATGTTATGTGCATAGGGCTGGTATAGTGAGGGGATTGGAAGGCAGTGTCAGTGGTGGTAACTCAGAGGAGGACACTTTAGTCTGTACATGTTATGTGCATAGGGCTGGTATAGTGGGAGGTTTGGAAGGCAGTGTCAGTGGTAACTCATTTATATCAGGCTGTTTTTGCCCCTCGTCTGCCCCTATATCAGCTGTTATTTGCTCCCAGTCTGCCTCTATATCAGGCTGTTATTTGGTCCCTGTCCGGCCCCTATATCAGTCTGTTATTTGCCTCCAGCCCCTATATCAGGCTGTTATTTGCTCCCAGTCCACCCCTATATCAGGTAGTTATTTGCCTCCAGTCTAGCCCTATATCAGGATGTTATTTGCCCCCAGTGCACCCCTATATCAGGCTGTTTTTTGCCCCCAGCCCCCCCTATATCAGGCTGTTATTTGCCTTCGGTTCAGCCCTATATCAGGCTGTTATTTGCCCCCAGTCCACCCCTATATCAGACTGCTATTTGTCAACAGTCTGCCTCTATATTATGCTGTTATTTTGCCTCCAGTCTGCCCCTATATCAGGGTGTCATTTGCCCCCAGTCTGCCCATATATCAGGCTGTTATTTGCCCCCAGTCCACTCCTATATCGGGCTGTTATTTGCCTCTGGTCCAGCCCAAATATCAGGCTGTTATTTGCCCCCAGTCCACCCCTATATCAGGCTGTTATTTGCCCCCAGTCAACCCGTATAACAGGCTGTTATTTATCCCCAGTCTACCCTATATCAGCCTGGTTTTTGCTCCCAGTCCTCCCATATTTCAGGCTGTTATTTGTCCCCAGTCTACCCCTATATCAGGCTGTTATTTGCCCACAGTCTACCCCTATATCAGGCTGGTTTTTGCCCCCATCCTACCCCTATATCATTCTGTTATTTTCCCCCAGTCCACCTCCTATATCAGTCTGTTATTTGCCCCCAGTCCGCCTCTATATCAGGCTGTTATTTGCCCCACTTTAGTCTGTACATGTTATGTACATAGGGCTGGTATAGTGAGAGGATTGGAAGGCAGTGTCAGTGGTATCAGAGGAGGACACTTTAGTCTGTACATGTTATGTGCATAGGGCTGGTATAGTGAGGGAGATTGGAAGGCAGTGTAAGTGGTAACTCAGAGGAGGACACTTTAGTCTGTACATGTTATGTGCATAGGGCTGGTATAGTGAGGGGATTGGAAGGCAGTGTCCAGTGGTATCAGAGGAGGACACTTTAGTCTGTACATGTTATGTGCATAGGGCTGGTATAGTGAGAGGATTGGAAGGCAGTGTCAGGTGTCAGTGGTATCAGAGGAGGACACTTTAGTCTGTACATGTTATGTGCATAGGGCTGGTATAGTGAGAGGATTGGAAGGCAGTGTCAGTGGTGGTAACTCAGATGAGGACACTTTAGTCTGTACATGTTATGTGCATAGGGCTGGTATAGTGAGAGGATTGGAAGGCAGTGTCAGTGGTATCAGAGGAGGACACTTTAGTCTGTACCTGTTATGTGCATAGGGCTGGTATAGTGAGGGGATTGGAAGGCAGTGTCAGTGGTATCAGAGGAGGACACTTTAGTCTGTACATGTTATGTGCATAGGGCTGATATAGTGAGGGGATTGGATGGCAGTTTCAGTGGTATCAGAGGAGGACACTTTAGTCTGTACATGTTATGTGCATAGGGCTGGTATAGTGAGGGGATTGGAAGGCAGTGTCAGTGGTATCAGAGGAGGACACTTTAGTTTGTACATGTTATGTGCATAAGGCTGGTATAGTGAGAGGATTGGAAGGCAGTGTCAGTGGTAACTCAGAGGAGGACACTTTAGTCTGTACATGTTATGTGCATAGGGCTGGTATAATGAGGGGATTGGAAGGCAGTGTCAGTGGTGGTAACTCAGAGGAGGACACTTTAGTCTTTACATGTTATGTGCATAGGGCTGGAATAGTGAGGGGATTGGAAGGCAGTGTCCGTGGTAACTCAGAGGGGGAAACTTTAGTCTGTACATGTTATGTGCATAGGGCTGGTATAGTGAGGGGATTGAAAGACAGTGTCAGTGGTAACTCAGAGGAGGACACTTTAGTCTGTACATGTTATGTGCATAGTGCTGGTATAGTGAGGGGATTGGAAGGCAGTGTCAGTGGTGGTAACTCAGAGGAGGACACTTTAGTCTGTACATGTTATGTGCATAGGGCTGGTATAGTGAGAGGATTGGAAGGCAGTGTCAGTGGTGGTAACTCAGAGGAGGACACTTTAGTCTGTACATGTTATGTGCATAGGGCTGGTATAGTGAGGGGATTGGAAGGCAGTGTCCGTGGTAACTCAGAGGACGAAACTTTTGTCTGTACATGTTATGTGCATAGGGCTGGTATAGTGAGGGGATTGGAAGACAGTGTCAGTGGTAAATCAGAGGAGGACACTTTAGTCTGTACATGTTATGTGCAGAGGGCTGGTATAGTGAGGGGATTGGAAGGCAGTATCTGTGGTGGTAACTCAGAGGAGGACACTTTAGTCTGTACATGTTATGTACATAGAGCTGGTATAGTGAGAGGATTGGAAGGCAGTGTCAGTGGTATCAGAGGAGGACACTTTAGTCTGTACATGTTATGTGCATAGGGCTGGTATAGTGAGGGGATTGGAAGGCAGTGTCAGTGGTAACTCAGAGGAGGACACTTTAGTCTGTACATGTTATGTGCATAGGGCTGGTATAGTGAGAGGATTGGAAGGCAGTGTCAGTGGTAACTCAGAGGAGGACACTTTAGTCTGTACATGTTATGTGCATAGGGCTGGTATAATGAGGGGATTGGAAGGCAGTGTCAGTGGTGGTAACTCAGAGGAGGACACTTTAGTCTTTACATGTTATGTGCATAGGGCTGGTATAGTGAGGGGATTGGAAGGCAGTGTCAGTGGAAACTCAGAGGAGGACACTTTAGTCTGTACATGTTATGTGCATAGGGCTGGTATAGTGAAAGGATTGGAAGGCAGTGTCAGTGGTAACTCAGAGGAGGACACTTTAGTCTGTAACTGTTATGTGCATAGGGCTGGTATAGTGAGGGGATTGGAAGGCAGTGTCAGTGGTAACTCAGAGGAGGACACTTTAGTCTGTACATGTTATGTGCATAGGGCTGGTATAGTGAGAGGATTGGAAGGCAGTGTCAGTGGTAACTCAGAGGAGGACACTTTAGTCTGTACATGTTATGTGCATAGGGCTGGTATAGTGAGAGGATTGGAAGGCAGTGTCAGTGGTAACTCAGAGGAGGACACTTTAGTCTGTACATGTTATGTGCATAGGGCTGGTATAATGAGGGGATTGGAAGGCAGTGTCAGTGGTGGTAACTCAGAGGAGGACACTTTAGTCTGTACATGTTATGTGCATAGGGCTGGTATAGTGAGGGGATTGGAAGGCAGTGTCAGTGGTGGTAACTCAGAGGAGGACACTTTAGTCTGTACATGTTATGTGCATAGGGCTGGTATAGTGAGAGGATTGGAAGGCAGTGTCAGTGGTGGTAACTCAGAGGAGGACACTTTAGTCTGTACATGTTATGTGCATAGGGCTGGTATAGTGAGGGGATTGGAAGGCAGTGTCCGTGGTAACTCAGAGGACGAAACTTTTGTCTGTACATGTTATGTGCATAGGGCTGGTATAGTGAGGGGATTGGAAGACAGTGTCAGTGGTAAATCAGAGGAGGACACTTTAGTCTGTACCTGTTATGTGCAGAGGGCTGGTATAGTGAGGGGATTGGAAGGCAGTGTCAGTGGTGGTAACTCAGAGGAGGACACTTTAGTCTGTACATGTTATGTACATAGAGCTGGTATAGTGAGAGGATTGGAAGGCAGTGTCAGTGGTATCAGAGGAGGACACTTTAGTCTGTACATGTTATGTGCATAGGGCTGGTATAGTGAGGGGATTGGAAGGCAGTGTCAGTGGTAACTCAGAGGAGGACACTTTAGTCTGTACATGTTATGTGCATAGGGCTGGTATAGTGAGAGGATTGGAAGGCAGTGTCAGTGGTAACTCAGAGGAGGACACTTTAGTCTGTACATGTTATGTGCATAGGGCTGGTATAATGAGGGGATTGGAAGGCAGTGTCAGTGGTGGTAACTCAGAGGAGGACACTTTAGTCTTTACATGTTATGTGCATAGGGCTGGTATAGTGAGGGGATTGGAAGGCAGTGTCCGTGGTAACTCAGAGGGGGAAACTTTAGTCTGTACATGTTATGTGCATAGGGCTGGTATAGTGAGGGGATTGAAAGACAGTGTCAGTGGTAACTCAGAGGAGGACACTTTAGTCTGTACATGTTATGTGCATAGTGCTGGTATAGTGAGGGGATTGGAAGGCAGTGTCAGTGGTGGTAACTCAGAGGAGGACACTTTAGTCTGTACATGTTATGTGCATAGGGCTGGTATAGTGAGAGGATTGGAAGGCAGTGTCAGTGGTGGTAACTCAGAGGAGGACACTTTAGTCTGTACATGTTATGTGCATAGGGCTGGTATAGTGAGGGGATTGGAAGGCAGTGTCCGTGGTAACTCAGAGGACGAAACTTTTGTCTGTACATGTTATGTGCATAGGGCTGGTATAGTGAGGGGATTGGAAGACAGTGTCAGTGGTAAATCAGAGGAGGACACTTTAGTCTGTACATGTTATGTGCAGAGGGCTGGTATAGTGAGGGGATTGGAAGGCAGTGTCAGTGGTGGTAACTCAGAGGAGGACACTTTAGTCTGTACATGTTATGTACATAGAGCTGGTATAGTGAGAGGATTGGAAGGCAGTGTCAGTGGTATCAGAGGAGGACACTTTAGTCTGTACATGTTATGTGCATAGGGCTGGTATAGTGAGGGGATTGGAAGGCAGTGTCAGTGGTAACTCAGAGGAGGACACTTTAGTCTGTACATGTTATGTGCATAGGGCTGGTATAGTGAGGGGGTTGGAAGGCAGTGTCAGTGGTATAAGAGGAGGACACTTTAGTCTGTACATGTTATGTGCATAGGGCTGGTATAGTGAGGGGATTGGAAGGCAGTGTCAGTGATAACTCAGAGGAGGACACTTTAGTCTGTACCTGTTATGTGCATAGGGCTGGTATAGTGAAGAGATTGGAAGGCAGTGTCAGTGGTATCAGAGGAGGACACTTTAGTTCGTACATGTTATGTACATAGGGCTGGTATAGTGAGAGGATTGGAAGGCAGTGTCAGTGGTATCAGAGGAGGACACTTTAGTTCGTACATGTTATGTACATAGGGCTGGTATAGTGAGAGGATTGGAAGGCAGTGTCAGTGGTATCAGAGGAGGAGACTTTAGTCTGTACATGTTATGTGCATAGGGCTGGTAAAGTGAGGGGATTGGAAGGCAGTGTCAATGGTAACTCAGAGGAGGACACTTTAGTCTGTACATGTTATGTGCATAGGGCTGGTATAGTGAGGGGATTGGAAGGCAGTGTCAGTGGTATCAGAGGAGGACACTTTAGTTCGTACATGTTATGTACATAGGGCTGGTATAGTGAGAGGATTGGAAGGCAGTGTCAGTGGTATCAGAGGAGGAGACTTTAGTCTGTACATGTTATGTGCATAGGGCTGGTAAAGTGAGGGGATTGGAAGGCAGTGTCAATGGTAACTCAGAGGAGGACACTTTAGTCTGTACATGTTATGTGCATAGGGCTGGTATAGTGAGGGGATTGGAAGGCAGTATCAGTGGTATCAGAGGAGGACACTTTAGTCTGTACATGTTATGTGCATAGGGCTGGTATAGTGAGGGGATTGGAAGGCAGTGTCAGTGGTAACTCAGAGGAGGACACTTTAGTTTGTACATGTTATGTGCATAGGGCTGGTATAGTGAGGGGATTGGAAGGCAGTGTCAGTGGTATCAGAGGAGGACACTTTAGTTTGTACATGTTATGTGCATAAGGCTGGTATAGTGAGAGGATTGGAAGGCAGTGTCAGTGGTAACTCAGAGGAGGACACTTTAGTCTGTACATGTTATGTGCATAAGGCTGGTATAGTGAGGGGATTGGAAGGCAGTGTCAGTGGTATCAGAGGAGGACACTTTAGTCTGTACATGTTATGTGCATAGGGCTGGTATAGTGAGAGGATTGGAAGGCAATGTCAGTGGTATCAGAGGAGGACACTTTAGTCTGTACATGTTATGTGCATAGGGCTGGTATAGTGAGGGGATTGGAAGGCAGTGTCAGTGGTATCAGAGGAGGACACTTTAGTCTGTACATGTTATGTGCATAGGGCTGATATAGTGAGGGGATTGGATGGCAGTTTAAGTGGTTTCAGAGGAGGACACTTTAGTCTGTACATGTTATGTGCATAGGGCTGGTATAGTGAGAAGATTGGAAGGCAGTGTCAGTGGTATCAGAGGAGGACACTTTAGTCTGTACATGTTATGTGCATAGGGCTGGTATAGTGAGGAGATTGGAAGGCAGTGTAAGTGGTAACTCAGAGGAGGACACTTTAGTCTGTACATGTTATGTGCATAGGGCTAGTATAGTGAGGGGATTGGAAGGCAGTGTCAGTGGTAACTCAGAGGGGGACACTTTAGTCTGTACATGTTATGTGCATAGGGCTGGTATAGTAAGAGGATTGGAAGGCAGTGTCAGTGGTAACTCAGAGGAGGACACTTTAGTCTGAACATGTTATGTGCATAGTGTTGGTATAGTGAGAGGATTGGAAGGCAGTGTCAGTGGTAACTCAGAGGAGGACACTTTAGTCTGTACATGTTATGTGCATAGGGCTGGTATAGGGAGAGGATTGGAAGGCAGTGTCAATGGTAACTCAGAGGAGGACACTTTAGTCTGTACATGTTATGTGCATAGGGCTGGTATAGCGAGAGGGTTGGAAGGCAGTGTCAGTGGTGGTAACTCAGAGGAGGACACTTTAGTCTGTACATGTTATGTGCATAGGGCTGGTATAGTGAGAGGATTGGAAGGCAGTGTCAGTGGTAACTCAGAGGAGGACACTTTAGTCTGTACATGTTATGTGCATAGGGCTGGTATAGTGAGGGGATTGGAAGGCAGTGTCAGTGGTGGTAACTCAGAGGAGGACACTTTAGTCTGTACATGTTATGTGCATAGGGCTGGTATAGTGGGAGGTTTGGAAGGCAGTGTCAGTGGTAACTCATTTATATCAGGCTGTTTTTGCCCCTCGTCTGCCCCTATATCAGGCTGTTATTTGCTCCCAGTCTGCCTCTATATCAGGCTGTTATTTGGTCCCTGTCCGGCCCCTATATCAGTCTGTTATTTGCCTCCATTCCAGCCCTATATCAGGCTGTTATTTGCTCCCAGTCCACCCCTATATCAGGTAGTTATTTGCCTCCAGTCTAGCCCTATATCAGGATGTTATTTGCCCCCAGTGCACCCCTATATCAGGCTGTTTTTTGCCCCCAGCCCCCCCTATATCAGGCTGTTATTTGCCTTCGGTTCAGCCCTATATCAGGCTGTTATTTGCCCCCAGTCCACCCCTATATCAGACTGCTATTTGTCAACAGTCTGCCTCTATATTATGCTGTTATTTTGCCTCCAGTCTGCCCCTATATCAGGGTGTCATTTGCCCCCAGTCTGCCCATATATCAGGCTGTTATTTGCCCCCAGTCCACTCCTATATCGGGCTGTTATTTGCCTCTGGTCCAGCCCAATATCAGGCTGTTATTTGCCCCCAGTCCACCCCTATATCAGGCTGTTATTTGCCCCCAGTCAACCCGTATAACAGGCTGTTATTTATCCCCAGTCTACCCTATATCAGCCTGGTTTTTGCTCCCAGTCCTCCCATATTTCAGGCTGTTATTTGTCCCCAGTCTACCCCTATATCAGGCTGTTATTTGCCCACAGTCTACCCCTATATCAGGCTGGTTTTTGCCCCCAGTCTACCCCTATATCATTCTGTTATTTTCCCCCAGTCCACCCCTATATCAGTCTGTTATTTGCCCCCAGTCCGCCTCTATATCAGGCTGTTATTTGCCCCACTTTAGTCTGTACATGTTATGTACATAGGGCTGGTATAGTGAGAGGATTGGAAGGCAGTGTCAGTGGTATCAGAGGAGGACACTTTAGTCTGTACATGTTATGTGCATAGGGCTGGTATAGTGAGGAGATTGGAAGGCAGTGTAAGTGGTAACTCAGAGGAGGACACTTTAGTCTGTACATGTTATGTGCATAGGGCTGGTATAGTGAGGGGATTGGAAGGCAGTGTCAGTGGTATCAGAGGAGGACACTTTAGTCTGTACATGTTATGTGCATAGGGCTGGTATAGTGAGAGGATTGGAAGGCAGTGTCAGGTGTCAGTGGTATCAGAGGAGGACACTTTAGTCTGTACATGTTATGTGCATAGGGCTGGTATAGTGAGAGGATTGGAAGGCAGTGTCAGTGGTGGTAACTCAGATGAGGACACTTTAGTCTGTACATGTTATGTGCATAGGGCTGGTATAGTGAGAGGATTGGAAGGCAGTGTCAGTGGTATCAGAGGAGGACACTTTAGTCTGTACCTGTTATGTGCATAGGGCTGGTATAGTGAGGGGATTGGAAGGCAGTGTCAGTGGTATCAGAGGAGGACACTTTAGTCTGTACATGTTATGTGCATAGGGCTGATATAGTGAGGGGATTGGATGGCAGTTTCAGTGGTATCAGAGGAGGACACTTTAGTCTGTACATGTTATGTGCATAGGGCTGGTATAGTGAGGGGATTGGAAGGCAGTGTCAGTGGTATCAGAGGAGGACACTTTAGTTTGTACATGTTATGTGCATAAGGCTGGTATAGTGAGAGGATTGGAAGGCAGTGTCAGTGGTAACTCAGAGGAGGACACTTTAGTCTGTACATGTTATGTGCATAGGGCTGGTATAATGAGGGGATTGGAAGGCAGTGTCAGTGGTGGTAACTCAGAGGAGGACACTTTAGTCTTTACATGTTATGTGCATAGGGCTGGAATAGTGAGGGGATTGGAAGGCAGTGTCCGTGGTAACTCAGAGGGGGAAACTTTAGTCTGTACATGTTATGTGCATAGGGCTGGTATAGTGAGGGGATTGAAAGACAGTGTCAGTGGTAACTCAGAGGAGGACACTTTAGTCTGTACATGTTATGTGCATAGTGCTGGTATAGTGAGGGGATTGGAAGGCAGTGTCAGTGGTGGTAACTCAGAGGAGGACACTTTAGTCTGTACATGTTATGTGCATAGGGCTGGTATAGTGAGAGGATTGGAAGGCAGTGTCAGTGGTGGTAACTCAGAGGAGGACACTTTAGTCTGTACATGTTATGTGCATAGGGCTGGTATAGTGAGGGGATTGGAAGGCAGTGTCCGTGGTAACTCAGAGGACGAAACTTTTGTCTGTACATGTTATGTGCATAGGGCTGGTATAGTGAGGGGATTGGAAGACAGTGTCAGTGGTAAATCAGAGGAGGACACTTTAGTCTGTACATGTTATGTGCAGAGGGCTGGTATAGTGAGGGGATTGGAAGGCAGTATCTGTGGTGGTAACTCAGAGGAGGACACTTTAGTCTGTACATGTTATGTACATAGAGCTGGTATAGTGAGAGGATTGGAAGGCAGTGTCAGTGGTATCAGAGGAGGACACTTTAGTCTGTACATGTTATGTGCATAGGGCTGGTATAGTGAGGGGATTGGAAGGCAGTGTCAGTGGTAACTCAGAGGAGGACACTTTAGTCTGTACATGTTATGTGCATAGGGCTGGTATAGTGAGAGGATTGGAAGGCAGTGTCAGTGGTAACTCAGAGGAGGACACTTTAGTCTGTACATGTTATGTGCATAGGGCTGGTATAATGAGGGGATTGGAAGGCAGTGTCAGTGGTGGTAACTCAGAGGAGGACACTTTAGTCTTTACATGTTATGTGCATAGGGCTGGTATAGTGAGGGGATTGGAAGGCAGTGTCAGTGGAAACTCAGAGGAGGACACTTTAGTCTGTACATGTTATGTGCATAGGGCTGGTATAGTGAAAGTATTGGAAGGCAGTGTCAGTGGTAACTCAGAGGAGGACACTTTAGTCTGTAACTGTTATGTGCATAGGGCTGGTATAGTGAGGGGATTGGAAGGCAGTGTCAGTGGTAACTCAGAGGAGGACACTTTAGTCTGTACATGTTATGTGCATAGGGCTGGTATAGTGAGAGGATTGGAAGGCAGTGTCAGTGGTAACTCAGAGGAGGACACTTTAGTCTGTACATGTTATGTGCATAGGGCTGGTATAGTGAGAGGATTGGAAGGCAGTGTCAGTGGTAACTCAGAGGAGGACACTTTAGTCTGTACATGTTATGTGCATAGGGCTGGTATAATGAGGGGATTGGAAGGCAGTGTCAGTGGTGGTAACTCAGAGGAGGACACTTTAGTCTGTACATGTTATGTGCATAGGGCTGGTATAGTGAGGGGATTGGAAGGCAGTGTCAGTGGTGGTAACTCAGAGGAGGACACTTTAGTCTGTACATGTTATGTGCATAGGGCTGGTATAGTGAGAGGATTGGAAGGCAGTGTCAGTGGTGGTAACTCAGAGGAGGACACTTTAGTCTGTACATGTTATGTGCATAGGGCTGGTATAGTGAGGGGATTGGAAGGCAGTGTCCGTGGTAACTCAGAGGACGAAACTTTTGTCTGTACATGTTATGTGCATAGGGCTGGTATAGTGAGGGGATTGGAAGACAGTGTCAGTGGTAAATCAGAGGAGGACACTTTAGTCTGTACCTGTTATGTGCAGAGGGCTGGTATAGTGAGGGGATTGGAAGGCAGTGTCAGTGGTGGTAACTCAGAGGAGGACACTTTAGTCTGTACATGTTATGTACATAGAGCTGGTATAGTGAGAGGATTGGAAGGCAGTGTCAGTGGTATCAGAGGAGGACACTTTAGTCTGTACATGTTATGTGCATAGGGCTGGTATAGTGAGGGGATTGGAAGGCAGTGTCAGTGGTAACTCAGAGGAGGACACTTTAGTCTGTACATGTTATGTGCATAGGGCTGGTATAGTGAGAGGATTGGAAGGCAGTGTCAGTGGTAACTCAGAGGAGGACACTTTAGTCTGTACATGTTATGTGCATAGGGCTGGTATAATGAGGGGATTGGAAGGCAGTGTCAGTGGTGGTAACTCAGAGGAGGACACTTTAGTCTTTACATGTTATGTGCATAGGGCTGGTATAGTGAGGGGATTGGAAGGCAGTGTCCGTGGTAACTCAGAGGGGGAAACTTTAGTCTGTACATGTTATGTGCATAGGGCTGGTATAGTGAGGGGATTGAAAGACAGTGTCAGTGGTAACTCAGAGGAGGACACTTTAGTCTGTACATGTTATGTGCATAGTGCTGGTATAGTGAGGGGATTGGAAGGCAGTGTCAGTGGTGGTAACTCAGAGGAGGACACTTTAGTCTGTACATGTTATGTGCATAGGGCTGGTATAGTGAGAGGATTGGAAGGCAGTGTCAGTGGTGGTAACTCAGAGGAGGACACTTTAGTCTGTACATGTTATGTGCATAGGGCTGGTATAGTGAGGGGATTGGAAGGCAGTGTCCGTGGTAACTCAGAGGACGAAACTTTTGTCTGTACATGTTATGTGCATAGGGCTGGTATAGTGAGGGGATTGGAAGACAGTGTCAGTGGTAAATCAGAGGAGGACACTTTAGTCTGTACATGTTATGTGCAGAGGGCTGGTATAGTGAGGGGATTGGAAGGCAGTGTCAGTGGTGGTAACTCAGAGGAGGACACTTTAGTCTGTACATGTTATGTACATAGAGCTGGTATAGTGAGAGGATTGGAAGGCAGTGTCAGTGGTATCAGAGGAGGACACTTTAGTCTGTACATGTTATGTGCATAGGGCTGGTATAGTGAGGGGATTGGAAGGCAGTGTCAGTGGTAACTCAGAGGAGGACACTTTAGTCTGTACATGTTATGTGCATAGGGCTGGTATAGTGAGGGGGTTGGAAGGCAGTGTCAGTGGTATAAGAGGAGGACACTTTAGTCTGTACATGTTATGTGCATAGGGCTGGTATAGTGAGGGGATTGGAAGGCAGTGTCAGTGATAACTCAGAGGAGGACACTTTAGTCTGTACCTGTTATGTGCATAGGGCTGGTATAGTGAAGAGATTGGAAGGCAGTGTCAGTGGTATCAGAGGAGGACACTTTAGTTCGTACATGTTATGTACATAGGGCTGGTATAGTGAGAGGATTGGAAGGCAGTGTCAGTGGTATCAGAGGAGGACACTTTAGTTCGTACATGTTATGTACATAGGGCTGGTATAGTGAGAGGATTGGAAGGCAGTGTCAGTGGTATCAGAGGAGGAGACTTTAGTCTGTACATGTTATGTGCATAGGGCTGGTAAAGTGAGGGGATTGGAAGGCAGTGTCAATGGTAACTCAGAGGAGGACACTTTAGTCTGTACATGTTATGTGCATAGGGCTGGTATAGTGAGGGGATTGGAAGGCAGTGTCAGTGGTATCAGAGGAGGACACTTTAGTTCGTACATGTTATGTACATAGGGCTGGTATAGTGAGAGGATTGGAAGGCAGTGTCAGTGGTATCAG
Organism: Gastrophryne carolinensis; assembly: GCA_027917425.1. Lineage (NCBI taxonomy): Eukaryota > Metazoa > Chordata > Amphibia > Anura > Microhylidae > Gastrophryne > Gastrophryne carolinensis. The sequence goes on along the minus strand of JAQIHN010000022.1, from coordinate 405,625 downwards.
AGGAGGAGACTTTAGTCTGTACATGTTATGTGCATAGGGCTGGTAAAGTGAGGGGATTGGAAGGCAGTGTCAATGGTAACTCAGAGGAGGACACTTTAGTCTGTACATGTTATGTGCATAGGGCTGGTATAGTGAGGGGATTGGAAGGCAGTATCAGTGGTATCAGAGGAGGACACTTTAGTCTGTACATGTTATGTGCATAGGGCTGGTATAGTGAGGGGATTGGAAGGCAGTGTCAGTGGTAACTCAGAGGAGGACACTTTAGTTTGTACATGTTATGTGCATAGGGCTGGTATAGTGAGGGGATTGGAAGGCAGTGTCAGTGGTATCAGAGGAGGACACTTTAGTTTGTACATGTTATGTGCATAAGGCTGGTATAGTGAGAGGATTGGAAGGCAGTGTCAGTGGTAACTCAGAGGAGGACACTTTAGTCTGTACATGTTATGTGCATAAGGCTGGTATAGTGAGGGGATTGGAAGGCAGTGTCAGTGGTATCAGAGGAGGACACTTTAGTCTGTACATGTTATGTGCATAGGGCTGGTATAGTGAGAGGATTGGAAGGCAATGTCAGTGGTATCAGAGGAGGACACTTTAGTCTGTACATGTTATGTGCATAGGGCTGGTATAGTGAGGGGATTGGAAGGCAGTGTCAGTGGTATCAGAGGAGGACACTTTAGTCTGTACATGTTATGTGCATAGGGCTGATATAGTGAGGGGATTGGATGGCAGTTTAAGTGGTTTCAGAGGAGGACACTTTAGTCTGTACATGTTATGTGCATAGGGCTGGTATAGTGAGAAGATTGGAAGGCAGTGTCAGTGGTATCAGAGGAGGACACTTTAGTCTGTACATGTTATGTGCATAGGGCTGGTATAGTGAGGAGATTGGAAGGCAGTGTAAGTGGTAACTCAGAGGAGGACACTTTAGTCTGTACATGTTATGTGCATAGGGCTAGTATAGTGAGGGGATTGGAAGGCAGTGTCAGTGGTAACTCAGAGGGGGACACTTTAGTCTGTACATGTTATGTGCATAGGGCTGGTATAGTAAGAGGATTGGAAGGCAGTGTCAGTGGTAACTCAGAGGAGGACACTTTAGTCTGAACATGTTATGTGCATAGTGTTGGTATAGTGAGAGGATTGGAAGGCAGTGTCAGTGGTAACTCAGAGGAGGACACTTTAGTCTGTACATGTTATGTGCATAGGGCTGGTATAGGGAGAGGATTGGAAGGCAGTGTCAATGGTAACTCAGAGGAGGACACTTTAGTCTGTACATGTTATGTGCATAGGGCTGGTATAGCGAGAGGGTTGGAAGGCAGTGTCAGTGGTGGTAACTCAGAGGAGGACACTTTAGTCTGTACATGTTATGTGCATAGGGCTGGTATAGTGAGAGGATTGGAAGGCAGTGTCAGTGGTAACTCAGAGGAGGACACTTTAGTCTGTACATGTTATGTGCATAGGGCTGGTATAGTGAGGGGATTGGAAGGCAGTGTCAGTGGTGGTAACTCAGAGGAGGACACTTTAGTCTGTACATGTTATGTGCATAGGGCTGGTATAGTGGGAGGTTTGGAAGGCAGTGTCAGTGGTAACTCATTTATATCAGGCTGTTTTTGCCCCTCGTCTGCCCCTATATCAGGCTGTTATTTGCTCCCAGTCTGCCTCTATATCAGGCTGTTATTTGGTCCCTGTCCGGCCCCTATATCAGTCTGTTATTTGCCTCCATTCCAGCCCTATATCAGGCTGTTATTTGCTCCCAGTCCACCCCTATATCAGGTAGTTATTTGCCTCCAGTCCAGCCCTATATCAGGATGTTATTTGCCCCCAGTGCACCCCTATATCAGGCTGTTTTTTGCCCCCAGCCCCCCCTATATCAGGCTGTTATTTGCCTTCGGTTCAGCCCTATATCAGGCTGTTATTTGCCCCCAGTCCACCCCTATATCAGACTGCTATTTGTCAACAGTCTGCCTCTATATTATGCTGTTATTTTGCCTCCAGTCTGCCCCTATATCAGGGTGTCATTTGCCCCCAGTCTGCCCATATATCAGGCTGTTATTTGCCCCCAGTCCACTCCTATATCGGGCTGTTATTTGCCTCTGGTCCAGCCCAATATCAGGCTGTTATTTGCCCCCAGTCCACCCCTATATCAGGCTGTTATTTGCCCCCAGTCAACCCGTATAACAGGCTGTTATTTATCCCCAGTCTACCTTATATCAGCCTGGTTTTTGCTCCCAGTCCTCCCATATTTCAGGCTGTTATTTGTCCCCAGTCTACCCCTATATCAGGCTGTTATTTGCCCACAGTCTACCCCTATATCAGGCTGGTTTTTGCCCCCAGTCTACCCCTATATCATTCTGTTATTTTCCCCCAGTCCACCCCTATATCAGTCTGTTATTTGCCCCCAGTCCGCCTCTATATCAGGCTGTTATTTGCCCCACTTTAGTCTGTACATGTTATGTACATAGGGCTGGTATAGTGAGAGGATTGGAAGGCAGTGTCAGTGGTATCAGAGGAGGACACTTTAGTCTGTACATGTTATGTGCATAGGGCTGGTATAGTGAGGAGATTGGAAGGCAGTGTAAGTGGTAACTCAGAGGAGGACACTTTAGTCTGTACATGTTATGTGCATAGGGCTGGTATAGTGAGGGGATTGGAAGGCAGTGTCAGTGGTATCAGAGGAGGACACTTTAGTCTGTACATGTTATGTGCATAGGGCTGGTATAGTGAGAGGATTGGAAGGCAGTGTCAGGTGTCAGTGGTATCAGAGGAGGACACTTTAGTCTGTACATGTTATGTGCATAGGGCTGGTATAGTGAGAGGATTGGAAGGCAGTGTCAGTGGTGGTAACTCAGATGAGGACACTTTAGTCTGTACATGTTATGTGCATAGGGCTGGTATAGTGAGAGGATTGGAAGGCAGTGTCAGTGGTATCAGAGGAGGACACTTTAGTCTGTACCTGTTATGTGCATAGGGCTGGTATAGTGAGGGGATTGGAAGGCAGTGTCAGTGGTATCAGAGGAGGACACTTTAGTCTGTACATGTTATGTGCATAGGGCTGATATAGTGAGGGGATTGGATGGCAGTTTCAGTGGTATCAGAGGAGGACACTTTAGTCTGTACATGTTATGTGCATAGGGCTGGTATAGTGAGGGGATTGGAAGGCAGTGTCAGTGGTATCAGAGGAGGACACTTTAGTTTGTACATGTTATGTGCATAAGGCTGGTATAGTGAGAGGATTGGAAGGCAGTGTCAGTGGTAACTCAGAGGAGGACACTTTAGTCTGTACATGTTATGTGCATAAGGCTGGTATAGTGAGGGGATTGGAAGGCAGTGTCAGTGGTATCAGAGGAGGACACTTTAGTCTGTACATGTTATGTGCATAGGGCTGGTATAGTGAGGGGATTGGAAGGCAGTGTCAGTGGTGGTAACTCAGAGGAGGACACTTTAGTCTGTACATGTTATGTGCATAGGGCTGGTATAGTGAGATGATTGGAAGGCAGTGTCAGTGGTATCAGAGGAGGACACTTTAGTCTGTACCTGTTATGCGCATAGGGCTGGTATAGTGAGGGGATTGGAAGGCAGTGTCAGTGGTATCAGAGGAGGACACTTTAGTCTGTACATGTTATGTGCATAGGGCTGATATAGTGAGGGGATTGGATGGCAGTTTCAGTGGTATCAGAGGAGGACACTTTAGTCTGTACATGTTATGTGCATAGGGCTGGTATAGTGAGGGGATTGGAAGGCAGTGTCAGTGGTATCAGAGGAGGACACTTTAGTCTGTACATGTTATGTGCATAGGGCTGGTATAGTGAGGAGATTGGAAGGCAGTGTCAGTGGTAACTCAGAGGAGGACACTTTAGTCTGTACATGTTATGTGCATAGGGCTGGTATAGTAAGAGGATTGGAAGGCAGTGTCAGTGGTAACTCAGAGGAGGACACTTTACTCTGTACATGTTATGTGCATAGGGCTGGTATAGTGAGAGGATTGGAAGGCAGTGTCAGTGGTAACTCAGAGGAGGACACTTTAGTCTGTACATGTTATGTGCATAGGGCTGGTATAGTGAGAGGATTGGAAGGCAGTGTCAGTGGTAACTCAGAGGAGGACACTTTAGTCTGTATATGTTATGTGCATAGGGCTGGTATAGTGAGAGGTTTGGAAGGCAGTGTCAATGGTAACTCATTTATATCAGGCTGTTATTTGCCCCTAGTCTGCCCCTTTATCGGGCTGTTATTTGCTCCCAGTCTGCCCCTATATCAGGCTGTTATTTGGTCCCTGTCCGGCCCCTATATCAGTCTGTTATTTACCTCCATTCCACCCCTATATCAAGCTGTTATTTGCCCACAGTGCACCCCTATATCAGGCTGTTTTTTGCCCCCAGTCCACCCCTATATCAGGCTGTTATTTGCCTTCGGTTCAGCCCTATATCAGGCTGTTATTTGCCCCCAGTCCACCCCTATATCAGACTACAATTTGTCAACAGTCTGCCTCTATATTATGCTGTTATTTTGCCTCCAGTCTGCCCCTATATCAGGGTGTCATTTGCCCCCAGTCTGCCCCTATATCAGGCTGTTATTTGCCCCCAGTCCACTCCTATATCGGGCTGTTATGTGCCTCCGGTCCGGCCCAATATCAGGCTGTTATTTGCCCCCAGTCCACCCCTATATCAGGCTGTTATTTGCCCCCAGTCTGCCCATATATCAGGCTGTTATTTGCCCCCAGTCTACCGCTATATTAGACTGTTATTTGCCCCCAGTCTACCCCTATATCAGGCTGTTTTTTGCCCCCAGTCAACCCTTATAACAGGCTGTTATATACCCCCAGTCTACCCTATATCAGCCTGGTTTTTGCTCCCAGTCCACCCATATATCAGGCCGTTATTTGTCCCCAGTCTACCCCTATATCAGGCTGTTATTTACCCACAGTCTACCCCTATATCAGGCTGGTTTTTGCCCCCAGTCTACCCCTATATCATTCTGTTATTTTCCCCCAGTCCACCCCTATATCAGTCTGTTATTTGCCCCCAGTCCATCCTCTATATCAGGCTGTTATTTGCCCCCAGTCCGCCCCTACATCAGGCTGTTAGTTGCCTCCGGTCTAGCCCTATTAAAATAATGGGCCCTTTTGGAAAATCAATATTGTTAATAATGTTGCATATATAAATATAGAAATATACAGAAAAATAGTTCAGAATACCAGCAGAGCAGGCCTAGGGCAGGTATTCAAAGTAGATAGTATCAGCATTCTGAGACCAACAGGCTTGGGGCATGAATTGTATTCAAAGTAGATAGTATCAGCATTCTGAGACAATAAAGCAGTAAAATCCAAACAAAGCAGCCTAGGACAAGATAGAGAAGCCAGATTGGGAGAAGAGTAAACTTACAACTAGGGTCATAAAAGATCAAGCGCACCCCTACATCACACTAAGCAGAAGGAGCTCATGATGGGGGCGTGCTCCCTCTAGTGGTATTACGCCCTCCATCCCACTGCACACTGATCACTAGAGGGAGCATGCCCCTACATCCTCCTTACATGTAATAACATTATTAGCTATGGCTACTAGATCACTGGAAGGAGGTGTATTGGCAGGGGCGTGACGCGTTGTGTGACCCGGCTCCTTTTATCACCAGATCATTGCTGGGTCCCTGTCGGGGGTTGGGGAAAGGTTGTATCCATCTCCCTGGGGCCCAGTGACAGTAATTCCTGTCACTGCTCCTCATGATATAAATATTAAAGTGCCAGAGTGGAAAATTGCCATAATATTAATGCCCTCAGTCATCGGTATTTCTTGTATATGGCGCCTCTCTGGGGCAGATGTTCAGAAGTGCAGGGATCAGATATTGGGCCATGGAGGGGGCGTGGCCCATAATGATTTGCCTGCTCCTACCACCAGGATAGGAGGAGCCTCTAGATGTGGGCGCACACCTGCATGTATTGGGGCACTGGCAGGCCTGTTACAACACCCTCAGCTGGAGATTCCATCTGTATCCAGCGCTGCTACTCATAGAGCGGATGAGCTGTGACTTGTGGTTCCTCCTAATATGAGTGGATAAGCCGCGCTCCTGCGATGCTCCAATCACTGTAACATAACAGCGATCACAGGACTTCCTCTAACCAACCAATTCCCTCTGCACATTAACCCTTTACACGCCAAGCACATAGACTCTGGCTTATTGGTGTCACTTACCCCCCTAACGTTTAGCATTTAGCTGTTGGCATCCAAATTACACAAGTGAAGCAAAAGAAGCAATAAAAATAAAGGTTAATAATCCCCAATAACTCATTTAGTCCCACCTGGGTCCTGCGTTTCCATTACTGAACAGTCCCAGAGCAGAGCAGATTCATGTACCAATACACGTGTCGGTGATATTCATTTAAAAGTGGACCATAACCCAGCATTGTGACTATTGTGACTTCAATCCAGTTTTTCCTATTGTGCTTTATGGGATCTTGACTAGAGATGAGTGAATCGATCCGGACGAACCCGGATTCGTTCCGAATTTCATTAAAAATTCGATTCTGAACGATTCCGAATTTCCCTGCGAATCGATCGATCAAATTTTTCCTTTAAACTCCATTTACTTCAATTACAGGCATTGTAAAATGGTGGATGGACATGTCTGGACATATCCCCTGGGGCAAGTTATCATGGGAAGGTCACATGCAGCCTATCAGCAGCCAGGAGCCCCGGTGACGTCACAGCGCTATATAAAGCGGCGGCCATCTTGCTTGTGCGCATTTGAAACTTGCAGTGCACAGACAACGGAGCTTGCTGAGCTGCTACAGACAGGGACAGAGAGTAACAGAGAGGCAGGGAGACCCACAGAGACACACAGTGTGCCAGGGAGAGCCAGGGAAAGATAGTGAAAAATCGGGAACGATCCAGGCAGGGACAGCAGATAAAGTGACAGGGAAAGAAAGCTTTTTTTATTTTCATTTCACTTCATTTGCCAGATCAGTGTTAAATTGCTGTGTTTTGTGCTGTAAAAATTCCTGGCCACTGTGCATCCCATGTTGGCAGTGGCACATTTAACATTTCTTATAGCTCGATTAGTTTTAATTTTTTTGGTCTGCTGTAAAAACCCCAGCCCACAGGGGCATTCCATTTCAGCACGTGACCCTATCTTTTATACTAAATCCCACACCTGCACCTAGCACCCGGTCTGTTATACAAAATAAGCGTGCTTCAGCCTCAGCTGTACTAAGTTATTTAATTTTGCATTGGTTTCTGTCTGCTGTCGTTACACCAGGGCGCAGGGTATCCCAAACTTGCAGCTAGCACCCGATCTGTTATACAAAATAAGCGTGCTTCAGCCTCAGCTGTACTAATTTATTTAATTTTGCATTGGATTCTGTCTGCTGTCATTACACCAGGGCACAGGGTATCCCAAACTTGCAGCTAGCACCCGATCTGTTATACAAAATAAGCGTGCTTCAGCCTCAGCTGTACTAAGTTATTTAATTTTGCATTGGTTTCTGTCTGCTGTCATTACACCAGGGCGCAGGGTATCCCAAACTTGCAGCTAGCACCCGATCTTTTATACAAAATAAGCATGCTTCAGCCTCAGCTGTACTAAGTTATTTAATTTTGCATTGGTTTCTGACTGCTGTCATTACACCAGGGCGCAGGGTATCCCAAACTTGCAGCTAGCACCCGATCTGTTATACAAAAGAAGCGTGCTTCAGCCTCAGCTGTACTAAGTTATTTAATTTTGCATTGGTTTCTGACTGCTGTCATTACACCAGGGCGCAGGGTATCACAAACTTGCAGCTAGCACCCGATCTGTTATACAAAATAAGCGTGCTTCAGCCTCAGCTGTACTAAGTTATTTAATTTTGCATTGGTTTCTGACTGCTGTCATTACACCAGGGCGCAGGGTATCCCAAACCTGCATTAGCCAGCCTATCTGTTATACTAAATACGCTTGTTGATCCTTCCTCAGCTGAATCAGAGTATTGCATTTTGAATTGGTTTTTGGTCTGCCTTTAACAAAAAAAACACCAGGCCGCAGGGCATCCCAATCCTGCATTAGGCAGCCTATCTGTTATACTAAATACGCTTGTTGATCCTTCCTCAGCTGAATCTGAGCATTGCATTTGGAATTGGTTTTTGTCCTGCAGTCAAAACACCAGCCCACATGGGCATCCTAAACCAGCACGTCACCCTATCTGTTATACTAAATAAGCTTCTACAGGCCCTTTTTGTTATTTATTTATTTTTATTTATATAGAGCTGTAATAGATTATATAGTGAGGTAAATTCGCCATTTTGCACCATTATATAGAGAAGCCCACTGTGTAAATCTGAGGAGCAATAGTTTATACAGTATTGTGAGGTAAATTCGCTGTTTTGCACTATTATATATATCAACCTAAATCCCTGAGTAAATCTGAGGAGCAATAGTTTATATTGTGAGGTAGAGTTGCCATTTTATAGAGCAGGCCCTGTCTGAAAATCTCATTTTGCAATCTATGTTATATTGTGAGCTAAATTCGCCATGTTGCACCATTCTTTAGAGTGGCCCTCCTGTGTAAATCAGAGCAGCAATAGTTTATATTGGACAATACATTTGCCCTGTTTTGCACCATTATATGGAGCAGCCCCTGAGTAAACCTGGGGGGCAATAGTTTATATTATGAGGTAAATTCATGGTTTTGCACCATTACATAGAGCAGTCCCTATATAAACCTGAGAAATAGGTTATATTGTGTGAGTTAAATCCGCTCTTGGTTTTGTAGCATTCTATAGAGCAGGCCCTGTGTAAATCTGAGGGGCAATAGCTTATATTGTGAGGTAAATTTGCCATTTTGCAGCATAATATAGAGCAGCCCCTGTGTAAATTTGAGGGGCAATAGCTTATACTGTGAGGTAAATTTGCCATTTTGCATCATAATATAGACACTGTAAATCCATACCTCCCAACTTCTATAGATATGAAAGAGGGACAAGCCACACCCCCAGCCACACCCATTGCCACGCCCCCAACCACACCATATTTTCCAACCATTGACACAAATGCACATGCATGCACAACAGCTCATCCAATCAGCTTCACCGGCCATGCATTTTAATGTGCAGCTGGAGAAGCTGAATGGAATCCAAGCCACACACATCGGCGGCATGCTGCAAGACTTGCAACCTTCCTAGAAGGGATGCAAGTGATGACAGCTGTGCATGTGCCATGGGATTGACGGAAAGGTAGGAACGGTGGGTGAACTGGGAAGTTTCACACAGTGGGGCATCCAAGGTAGGGATGCTCCAGGAGGAGGGAATCAGCTGACCCTTGGTCCACTTCAACGCAAGCAGAAAGAAATATACATTTATAAAGTGTTCCACAGCCTTCCCCACCAAAGAAAAAGCATTTTATAGCCTAACCACAGGAGTGTTGTTTATAGTTGTTTTATTGTTTGAGTTTGTTTGCACCTACTTCATATATGTTTTTAGGGCAGATGTCTGGGAAAACCTGGCACTGCATATTGAACACTTAAAGGGCTTGTCCCCCGTGTGTGTCCTTTCATAAAGTCTTAAAGCAGTCTTGGAGCTCAAGCCCTTCCCGCACTCTTTGCAGAAATGTCTTTCCCCTCTGCCCTCGTGGACTTGCAAGATGTGCCTCCTGATGTCTTTTTTACTTTTAAACATTTTGCCACAGAGCTTGCATGGAAAGTGACGCAAAGTCTGGCTGCAAATGGCACACTGATGGATCTTCTCAGAGCTATTGTGAACCTGATGTGAATGTTGTAAGCAAGCTTTCTCATCCATTAAGGTCTCCCCACAGGTGGGGCATGCAACACTTTTATTGGCTGTTAGGTTATCATGAACATTAGGCATTTTTTCTGAGGTGATGAGGTGTGCTTATCTATTTACCATTCAGCAGGGAGTTGACATCTTCATTGCTTTGCTGCTCTTGAAGCCGCCTTGTGTATTTCAATGACTGCTTTCTTTCCAGCCAGCCTTCCACTCGTTCTTCTGGATTTGGGGGCTAGAGATTTTAATAGTTCTTTTCTTTTCTCAGCCTATCTGGGAGCAGGGGGCGGGCTAGACGTCTTTCTGGGCGGGGTCTAAACTTGCTGGCCCCCGCTCATAAGAACGTCTTCCCCGCCCCGCTGCTGGCAGATTGACAGCAGCTCCTCCAGCCCGCCTGCAAGGTTCATCTTTGCTGTAAGTTTCTTTCCAACCCCCGCTGCGTATCCGACAGCCCGCGCAGAAGTCTCTTCACCTCCCCCTTGCTCCCACCCTGGACGTCTCACCTCTCGCCGCGCCCGCAAGTCTCTGCAGTTTTGCGGCCGGGGAACGTCTGTTCAGAAGGCGCACGGCGCACCGCTGCCCTGGCGCCATGGCCACATTAGGCACACTGCCATGGCGCAGGGCGACCCGGGACATTAATTACCGTTCCGGGACCGCGGGATCACGGGGGTAAATCGGGGCATTCACGGAGGAATCGGGACAGTTGGGAGGCATGTAAATCTGAGGGGCAATAGCTTATATTGTGAGGTAAATTTGCCATTTTGCAGCATTATATAGAGCAGGCCCTGTGTAAATCTGAGGGGCAATAGCTTATACTGTGAGGTAAATTTGCCATTTGCAGCATAATATAGAGCAGGCCCTGTGTAAATCTGAGGGGCAATAGCTTATACTGTGAGGTAAATTTGCCATTTTGCAGCATAATATAGAGCAGGCCCTGTTTAAATCTGAGGGGCAATAGCTTATACTTTGAGGTAAATTTGCCATTTTGCAGCATTATATAGAGCAGGCCCTGTGTAAATCTGAGGGGCAATAGCTTATACTGTGAGGTAAATTTGCCATTTTGCAGCATGATATAGAGCAGGCCCTGTGTAAATCTGAGGGGCAATAGCTTATACTGTGAAGTAAATTTGCCATTTTGCAGCATAATATAGAGCAGGCCCTGTGTAAATCTGAGGGGCAATAGCTTATACTGTGAGGTAAATATGCCATTTTGCAGCATAATATAGAGCAGGCCCTGTGTAAATCTGAGGGGCAATAGCTTATATTGTGAGGTAAATTTGCCATTTTGCGGCATAATATAGAGCAGAGCCTGTGTAAATCTGAGGGGCAATAGCCTATACTGTGAGGTAAATTTGCCGTTTTGCAGCATAATATAGAGCAGGCCCTGTGTAAATCTGAGGGGCAATAGCTTATACTGTGAGGTAAATATGCCATTTTGCAGCATAATATAGAGCAGGCCCTGTGTAAATCTGAGGTGCAATAGCTTATACTGTGAGGTAAATATGCCATTTTGCAGCATAATATAGAGCAGCCCCTGTGTACATCTGAGGGGCAATAGCTTATACATACCTCCCAACTTCTGAAAACGTGAAAGCGGGACAAGCCATGCCCCCGGCCACACCCCCGTCACGCCCCGGCCACACCCCCGTCACGCCCCGGCCACGCTCTCCAGCTCCAGCAATGTCGGCTGCCTTCACCCCTGCATGCGTACGTATCCGCAAACCAGCATACCGCCCGCCCCCCCACCCCCGTGCGCCTGCCCACCCACCCCCGTGCACCCGCCCCACTCTCTCACCCCACGCGCCAGGAAGTTATCTTCGCGCCGGCGTCATTGCGGCCCTGGGCTGTCACAGCGCAGGGCGTCCCGGGACATTTGGTAATGTTCCGGGACCGCGGGATCCTTCTCAAAAATCGGGACAATCCCGGGAAAATCGGGACAGTTGGGAGGCATGGCTTATATTGTGAGGTAAATTCGCTGTTTTGCACTATTATATATATCAACCTAAATCCCTGTGTAAATCTGAGGAGCAATGGTTTATATTGTGAGGTAGAGTTGCCATTTTATAGAGCAGGCCCTGTCTGAAAATCTCATTTTGCAATCTATGTTATATTGTGAGCTAAATTCGCCATGTTGCACCATTCTTTAGAGTGGCCCTCCTGTGTAAATCAGAGCAGCAATAGTTTATATTGGACAATACATTTGCCCTGTTTTGCACCATTATATGGCGCAGCCCCTGAATAAACCTGGGGGGCAATAGTTTATATTATGAGGTAAATTCATGGTTTTGCACCATTACATAGAGCAGTCCCAATATAAACCTGAGAAATAGGTTATATTGTGTGAGTTAAATCCGCTCTTGGTTTTGTAGCATTCTATAGAGCAGGCCCTGTGTAAATCTGAGGGGCAATAGCTTATATTGTGAGGTAAATTTGCCATTTTGCAGCATAATATAGAGCAGCCCCTGTGTAAATCTGAGGGGCAATAGCTTATACTGTGAGGTAAATTTGCCATTTTGTAGCATTATATAGAGCAGGCCCTTTGTAAATCTGAGGGGCAATAGCTTATATTGTGAGGTAAATTTGCCATTTTGCAGCATAATATAGAGCAGGCCCTGTGTAAATCTGAGGGGCAATAGCTTATACTGTGAGGTAAATATGCCATTTTGCAGCATAATATAGAGCAGGCCCTGTGTAAATCTGAGGGGCAATAGCTTATATTGTGAAGTAAATTTGCCATTTTGCAGCATAATATAGAGCAGCCCCTGTGTACATCTGAGGGGCAATAGCTTATACTGTGAGGTAAATTTGCCATTTTGCAGCATAATATAGAGCAGGCCCTGTGTAAATCTGAGGGGCAATAGCTTATACTGTGTGGTAAATATGCCATTTTGCAGCATAATATAGAGCAGGCCCTGTGTAAATCTGAGGGGCAATAGCTTATACTGTGAGGTAAATTTGCCATTTTGCAGCATAATATAGAGCAGCCCAGTTGCCATCTAAATCAACTACTGGCCGGGCAGGACAGCTTTTCCAGGGCAAACTCTGCTAGTTGCGGCCACAAGTCAAGTTTGGCTTCCCAGAAGTCCAGCGGATCCTCAAGGTGTGTTGGCATGGTCATGTCAAGGTATGACATGACCTGCTGGCTCAGGTCCTGCTCCAGGTCTTCCTGCTGCTCATGAGTAGACTCACTATGCGGGTGTAGAAAGCTACTCATTAGCGACTGAAGACTGAGGCTGCTGCTGCTGCCACCCCCCCCGGCAGCCATGGCAGTGGAAGGTGAGCGCAGAGGTCCCCCCGAGTCAGACCTGCAAAAGTATGGACCATGGCGCAGATAGACATCGCCCAACTGACTATGTAGGATGTCTCTGTAGTAGGTCAGTTTGTCCTCCCTCTCAATGGGTGTAAAAAATGCCCCCATTTTGTGCCAGAAGCAAGGGTCCAATAAGGTGGAGAGCCAGAAGTCATCCCGCTGACAAATGGAGACAATTCTGTGGTCACTACGCAAGCACGTGAGCATGCATCGTGCCATTTGTGCAAGTGACTCGGAGGGACTACCTGTCTCCATCTCCACTGCAAACTGCCACGGTGTCTGGGTCCTCTGTCTCGCCTTCCTCACAACCCTCTAGCTCCTCTGGCTGCTCCTGCTCCTCCTCTCCTGTCAGATGACTAGATAAAATGGTCATTTTGTCAAACCTAAACTGTGCTTCGCTGTGCCCCACCCCCCTCCTCCTCCTCCCCTTCAGCCCCCACAGGCTTCATGTGGCTGTGAAATGTATGCGCCATGTTTCTAATGCCCTGACCAGCCATGGTTTCCAACATGTGTTGTAGTACATGAAGCAGTGGAATCTCATCGTTCATCTCATAAGCCTTGATTCAAAGATACATTCATCCAGACTTCCGTAGCTGTCTGGGAAAGTTTTGGTGGGTGTTTGTAATTTTTTTGCTTTTTTTCGTCCATTTTTCATTCGTACGAACATTCAGCAAAATACGTGTATGCTCTTTCGATAAACGGAAGCAAATCGGAAGTTTCTCGTTCATTCGGGAGGTTTTTTCCACCAAATCTGAAATGTTTCGTCTGTTCAGAAAGTTTACGTTATTGCAATGGCCTGGTGATTAATTCAGAGAGCTGATTGCCGATGGCCCAACACCCCATAAATCCGTTTCATTGCCGAACCACTAATGGCACCATTTAGACGTCGGAACTAGAGCCATGGACGAGTCTACTGCATTTGAGGAGCATGAAGATCTGCAGCTTCTTGGCATTGAGATCGTCCGGAGGTCAGAGACCAGACTGTTGTGGCGGCGACGCATGGACATCAATGGCATGCATGACGTTGAGCTGTTCGAGCTGACCAGGCTTAATCGCGCTTCCCTCCATAAATTGTATAGTGAGCTGCGGCCATGGTTAGCCCCCACCACAAGGAAGGGGCAAGCAATTTCAGGTATGACCAAGATGATTGGCTGCCTGCAATTTTTGGCGTACGGCTCATTCCAGAGGCTGGGTGCCCTCTCCGTGGGGATCTCGCAGCCTACGCTGAGCCGCGCGCTATCCAAATTTTTGGAAGGCATGGCTACCCTAACTCGGAAATATATTTGTTTCCCTGAGGATATGGTAGCCAGAAACGCCATTAAGCTGGCATTTTATAATATCGCCAACATGCCCAACGTCATGGGTGCTATTGACTGCACACACGTTGCCCTGGTCCCTCCGGCAGTGGACGAGTATATATACAGGCAAGTTTTGGCTTCCATTGTATCTAAATGTTTGGGTGTCCCTCCTTTGGCCAATAACATTATTTGTTTTTCTCCCTCCTTGTTAAAAAACCCTCATTGTGAATAGTCCCTCCTTTTAAAAAGAGCATCCTTGGGAATAGTTTCTCCATTTTTAGTATCCCTCATTGTGAATAGTCCCTCCCTTTAAGAAGAGCATCCTTGGGAATAGTTTATACATTTTTAGTATCCCTCATTGTGAATAGTCGTTGCTTTTAAGAAGAGCATCATTGGGAATAGTTTCTACATTTTTTGTATCCCTCATTGTGAATAGTCCCTCCTTTTAAGAAGAGCATCCTTGGGAATAGTTTCTCTATTTTTAGTAACCCTCATTGTGAATAGTCCCTCCTTTTAAGAAGAGCATCCTTGGTAATATTTTATACATTTTTTGCCAACAACATTAAGAATACTGCCTAATGTTAGGAATAGCATCATTGAGAATAGTCCCCCCTTGTAATTTTGCGCTCAACGTTCATAGTCCCTCCATTTCATTAGGCCCTCTAGGTTCCTAGTCTCTCCTTTTACATATTCCCTCATTGCAATCAGTCCATCCTTGATAATGATTCCTCCTTGCAAAGAGTGTATGTGCAACAATGGCCCTTCTTTTTCCATTCTTAAAAAAGTTTTGGGAAAGTCAAACATTTGAAAGTGTACTTCAAATAGAACAAGTAACTCAACCTTGTAAAGGCTCGAACATACATCTTCTTTTGTTGGTTACTTAAATGTAAGGTAGTTGTTTAGTGTCAGAGGCCGATTTATTAATAGCGCCAGGTAGCGACAGATGAGCGGCAATAGCGGTATTTTCACAGCGCCCGCCAGTATTCGCTGTGCTTGGCCGTTGTTCGGTTGTTGACAGCGACTCAGTCGGTGTGCGGTAATGTGGAATACGGGGTTAGGAGTCGCTGTTTGACAGGTTCCGCGTTGTATGGGAGCGCATGACAGCGAATGGCCATAGTGAACGGCTCCCAGCATATTCATTAACAAATCACGCTCAAAAAATTCTCGCGCTGTGAAATGCTTGTTTCAACCCCAGAGCGCTGGCGGCGATGGGTTAAAAGTAGTTTTTTAACCCATAACAACTATATTTTTTGAAAAAAAAATAAACAAGTTTTTATAAACATTTTGTAATATGAATACATTAATATCAGACCTGTAATATCAATTCTGCACAATTTTTTTTTTTTTTTACCTTAAAAAAAATAACTAACATTGCAGAAGTGGTCACAGAATTTTTTACATTTAAAAAAAAAAATCATTAATATCAATTAATTATGAATATTTAAAGATTCCTCCATTGAAATGCATTGGAGAGCGCCAGGTAGCGAGAGGTCATACCTGTCGCTGTTCAAGGTCGCTCGCTGGCGCTGTGGGGTGAGGCTGGAATAATGATGAATGCTTCGCTCGCTGGCGCTCTGTCAGTCGCTAAGCAGGATCGGCTTGATAAATGTGTGATTGCGGAGGGGAGCCGGCGTTCTCGTGGCGGTGACCATCATTACCGTTCGCTCACCATTCGCTACCTGGCGCTATCCCTTGTTAAATAAGGCCCTTAGTTGTCTGGATGTTAACGTTTGACTTAGCCTGTTAGAAGTGAGCGTTGGATTTGTTGGCTAATTTTTTTTTTTTTTATTATGTTTCCTTTTAACACAGAAATCATAAAATGGGCCACTCACTGAATGTGCAAGCAGTGGTGGCCCAGGACATGCGTTTTCTGAGCGTCCTGGCAGGCTACCCTGGCTCAGCCCATGATGCCTACATCCTGCGCAGATCAGGATTATTCCGGCGGTTTGAGTCAGGAGAATTTGCGGGTGCATGGCTCCTTGGTAAGTTGAGTCCAATTACATATTTAGAATTTATATGTGTGGCTTGGATTTTGGTTGGAGTCATCTTTCCTCCACGATGCCTTGGGCACCACCTTGGGAACATGTGTAACCCGACTTGACCCATTACATTATCCAAACTACATTGGCTGCCAAATTGTTTGTCCTGCATTGTTTTAACTCCAAAGTGTAAGGTGAGCAAAAGTCTGAAACAGTCTTCCCCACACTTTGCCCTCAAAATCGGTTAGGGACTTTAGCAGAGGGTCTGCGCCATCTTTGCTTACATGCATTTCACTTACTGAGTAAAGGTGAGCGGGATAAAGTGCAGGGGCCGCCTTACACCTGTTTGGGACTAAGCCAAAACAGACAATGGGTCTGCCTGATTGCCCAGCATCCACATTATTATTTACCTACTTTGGGCCCTCATCTATCACATATGTTTAATTGTGGTTTTTGCATCTGCAATATGTATGCTCATGTTTGTGTGACGATGTCACATACCTGAATAATCTGTTAATTTTAGGAATTTAGCGCTGCAATGTATGAATTAATGTTAATATTAGTTTCCCTTACATTTTTACAGGAGATTTGGGGTATCCACTACTCCCGTGGCTGATGACTCCGGTCCTCCGGCCACAGACTCCAGCCCAAGAGGCCTACAATCGTGCCCACAGAAAGACCAGGAGAGGGCCTTTGGACTCCTGAAGACCCGTTTTCGGTGCTTGGACCACACTGGGGGCTCCCTGCAGTATGACCCTAAAAAGGTTATTGATATAATTATGGCGTGTGCAGCGCTGCATAATTTTGCTATTATGCAAAGGGTCCCCCGCTATGTTGATTGGCCACCCTCTCCACCCTCCGATGAGCCAGACGACAGCTATGTGGGCCAGCCAAGTGCGTCTGGGCAAGCCGTGTGGGCAAATTTAATTGCCACACATTTTGGCTAATTTATGTATTGCTTTGTATTTGTTTATTTGGACTTGGTTTGTTGTGTTTGTTTGTTGACATTTTTGTTTTGGGATGTATAATTTCATTATGACTAAACCAATAATGAAGTTTTGCAAAAAAACAACAACAATGTTTGTGGACTTATTTAGAGACATTGGTTAGTGTTTGTTTTGGTGTCTACTTGAACTCATATTTCTAAATCAAAACACCACAGACATGAACTTGGTCAAACAAAAATGTTTACTTATTTGTAAAAGGTTCCTTTGATACCAACATAATAGTAGGTGAGTGCCCCTCACATACTTCGGGGGCAGACATGTACATGCAATTATGTTCAAAACATGTGCCATAACAGCAAAATGCACCCAAATAAGCCCTCTCCTGCTTGCCCACATTTTCCACAGCCACAGGTTGAAAGCCGACATACCTATGCCACATCTACACCTGTAAGTCAGTGGGCCACCCAAACCAGAACACCCAGTCCCAATCCAAATACAGTACAATCCCAGCCAGGGTCCAAGGTCTTAGTTTGCCAGCCCAGAATGTCACCCAATCATGCCGCCAAACATGAAGAGCCACCACAAATGTTATTATGCCCAAGGCTGCCGCGCAACAGCTTAAGTGGCCGCTTCAGTGAGTCTTGGCCTCTGGCATTGGCTAGTGGGCTACCTCAGGCCTTGAATGACCTATATGGGGGCAAATCAAAAACATACTAGCAATAGCAGCGCAAAATGGCAGATTTTTATGCCTCACCAGACAAGTCAATCCAGTGGGGATGTCTCTCAAAGATGTAGAACAGATTCATGCCAAACACACGTTAATATTGGTGATGCCCATAGAACCCAGGTTGGGGCCCTTGGGGGGGCCCTAACCTGGGCCTGTGTTGCATTCAGAATCTGCAACTGTTCCAAAATGTTTCTTTGGTTACTGTGCATTTCGGCCATGCTTGACCTGATTTCGGAGGTCAAGTTGCCCATGTGGCTGTTAAGGGTCCTAAATTCAGTCAGCACGGCACTGAAGGAATTATTCAGGGAATCTAATTGGCCCCTAAGATGTTCTTGATTTTGTTGATTTTGGCGACGAAAAAGCCGCCTCTCATGGTGCCATGCTGACTCCATCATCTGCACGCCCCTCCCCTGGGAAACTGGGCGACGTTGCTGAGTATGCCGCCCAATTCCCCGGGTTGTGGGGAGTGCAGATGATGTTGCTCTAGGACCCCCAACAGCCACAGGTATGCTCGCCAAATCCTCAGCAGCAGATCTGAAACTGGGAACTGGAGGGTCAGTCTCTGCATGCTGCCCACGATGTGCAGGCAGCATGCAGCCAGCTTCCCTCTGCTGCTGAGGATTTGGCAGAGAAACATTTTGGGACAGTTGCAGATTCTGGCCCAGGGGAAGATCTTCATAATCTCCAAGGAAGCTTCCATCCTCCTCCAGCTCCTGGATTTCCTCCATCAGTGTGTGGCTCTGTTGGGGACATGTGAAGAAAAAAAAGGTTCAGTGTGGGGAATACCTATGTAAATCAGACAATAAAAACATGGCAAGCCACATGCATACGCAACAGCATCAAAAAACACTTACCGTAGATCCTGGGTCCGATGCAGCACGGAAGAAGACGGCAGCGGTAACATGGCAGAGGGATGAGGCTGAGGGATGATGCTGGGCTGCATTAGAAGAAAAAGAGCTATGAAAACACACAACTATGCATTGTTGATGTTTAAGAACACATATGCTAACCAAAGAAACGTGACCAAGCAGGAATGGCCACTCCCACAATGTGGCTACTTGGCCTTCACTAGGAATGCCATTACATTAGTGCATGGATTGTTAAACCAGACTAGACATATTGGTCACGTGTCTAAAAACAAACATGCAACTATTGGCTGCTGTGTGAGTTGCCACATCCCTTATAGGCGATGAAGTTAACACACTAAGGTGCCAAATAGCAGTTACAATATGATTCTGGTGGGGAACATTGTATCTCTGAAAACATTTCTATCAAACCATCTAAATCCGCTGGGCCCCCAACCCAGCTCTTGGCAAATTGACCAACAGCCAAAGATGTTAGTGTGGCGTGTGCTTGTCAATTAATACATAGCACGCATTCATTTTCTACACTCCTAAATTTCATACTTTTCAGAAATTTACTTAAACGTCATGTATGTGGGTGTCAATTTGCACATTACCAGTCCACACACATGACACACCCTAGTGAGCACTCCACTAAAAGCCACACCCTAGAGCCATGTGTTTAGCTAGGCCTTGCTGCCACACCCTAAAGCCATGTGTTTAGCTAGCCCTTGCTTCCACACCCTAGAGCCATGTGTTTAGCTAGGCCTTGCTGCCACACCCTAGAGCCATGTGTTTAGCTAGCCCTTGCTGCCACACCCTAGAGCCATGTGTTTAGCTAGCCCTTGCTGACACACCCTAGAGCCATGTGTTTAGCTAGGCCTTGCTGCCACACCCTAGAGCCATGTGTTTAGCTAGCCCTTGCTGCCACACCCTAGAGCCATGTGTTTAGCTAGCCCTGCTGCCACACCCTTGAGCCATGTGTTTAGCTAGCCCTTGCTGCCACACCCTAGAGCCATGTGTTTAGCTAGCCCTTGCTGCCACACCCTAGAGCCATGTGTTTAGCTAGGCCTTGCTGCCACACCCTAGAGCCATGTGTTTAGCTAGCCCTTGCTGCCACACCCTAGAGCCATGTGTTTAGCTAGCCCTTGCTGCCACACCCTAGAGCCATGTGTTTAGCTAGGCCTTGCTGCCACACCCTAGAGCCATGTGTTTAGCTAGCCCTTGCTGCCACACCCTAGAGCCATGTGTTTAGCTAGGCCTTGCTGCCACACCCTAGAGCCATGTGTTTAGCTAGCCCTTGCTGCCACACCCTTGAGCCATGTGTTTAGCTAGCCCTTGCTGCCACACCCTAGAGCCATGTGTTTAGCTAGCCCTTGCTGCCACACCCTAGAGCCATGTGTTTAGCTAGCCCTTGCTGCCACACCCTAGAGCCATGTGTTTAGCTAGCCCTTGCTGCCACACCCTAGAGCCATGTGTTTAGCTAGCCCTTGCTGCCACACCCTTGAGCCATGTGTTTAGCTAGCCCTTGCTGCCACACCCTAGAGCCATGTGTTTAGCTAGCCCTTGCTGCCACACCCTAGAGCCATGTGTTTAGCTAGCCCTTGCTGCCACACCCTAGAGCCATGTGTTTAGCTAGCCCTTGCTGCCACACCCTAGAGCCATGTGTTTAGCTAGGCCTTGCTGCCACACCCTAGAGCCATGTGTTTAGCTAGGCCTTGCTGCCACACCCTAGAGCCATGTGTTTAGCTAGCCCTTGCTGCCACACCCTTGAGCCATGTGTTTAGCTAGCCCTTGCTGCCACACCCTAGAGCCATGTGTTTAGCTAGCCCTTGCTGCCACACCCTAGAGCCATGTGTTTAGCTAGCCCTTGCTGCCACACCCTAGAGCCATGTGTTTAGCTAGCCCTTGCTGCCACACCCTAGAGCCATGTGTTTAGCTAGCCCTTGCTGCCTATGTGTAGGTTTAGACACATTTTTGGGGTCATTCCCACATTACTAACCTGCTGGAATTGGTGGGTTGTCGGTGTCCTGCTGGCCCGAGTGTCCCTCTAAGGCCACAGGATGTAGCAAGCCCAGAACCATCTCCTCAGCCTGTGTAAATCTAATTTTCGTGGGAAATCCTCCGCCAGTTTTTTAGCTGAAAAACATAGTAAGCATAATTAAGTGCACTGATGGATAGACAAGAATAATAAAAACCCACAAATAAGCTATGTACCTGTACTGCCGCCTTTGATTCTGTTTCTTCTGCACTGCATTTTTCAGGTCCGATATCTTCCGCTGAACCTGTTCCACATCTTTGAGTTCCTCACCCGCTGCATTGACTTGCCTGGTGAGTTCTGCCAAAATCTCTGTTTTGCACTGTTTGCTCGTTGTTTTTGATTTGCTCCCATATAGGTCATCATAATATAAGGTGAGCCCACTAGCCATTGCCAGAGTTTGGGACTCACCAAAACGGCTACTCAAGTGTCCTCGGCGCAATGTGCGTCCTCTTTGGGGTGGTTGTGGCTCCTCAGTGCTTGGTGGCAAATGGGGTGACATTCTGGGCTGGGGTTATGGAGGAGACCTCAAGGACTGGAGGCTGGCTGTGGATCTTACTGGACTTGGAAAGAAACTGGGTGTTCGGGGCTGGGTGGCCACTGAAGTAGCAGGTGTAGATGTGGCATAGGGGGAATGCATGAGAACCTGTGCCGAGGAGAATGTGGGTGAGCAAGAGAGGGTCTGGGTGAGCTGGAGCTGCTGCTTGGAGCCCTGTGGGTCTGTGGGGCCTTGGAGGTCGTTGGCTGGGGTGAGGCATAGCTGGTGGTTCGCACACTCTTGGCCTTTGATTTTGAGCCACGTGCGGGTGGGGAGGGGAACGTTGGCCTTTGCAGCCTTTTCTGGCTTCTGTGCCTGCTGCGGCTTCTTGGCCTGCTTGGGCCCCTGCTGCGGCTTCTTGGCCTGCTTGGGCCCCTGCTGCGGCTTCTTGGCCTGCTTGGGCCCCTGCTGCGGCTTCTTGGCCTGCTTGGGCCCCTGCTGCAGCTTCTTGGCCTGCTTGGGCCCCTGCTGCGGCTTCTTGGCCTGCTTCGGCCCCTGCTGCGGCTTCTTGGCCTGCTTCGGCCTCTGCTGCGGCTTCTTGGCCTGCTTGGGCCCCTGCTGCGGCTTGGGCCCCTGCTGCGGCTTCTTGGCCTGCTTCGGCCCCTGCTGCGGCTTCTTGGCCTGCTTCGGCCCCTGCTGCGGCTTGGGCCCCTGCTTCGGCCCCTGCTGTGGCTTGGGCCCCTGCTTCGGCTTCTGGCCCTGTGTTTGGGGCCTTTGACTATGGCCTTGGTGCCACGTGGGGGGGGATGTGGGGCAGGGTGGGGTGGGGCTTCGTCCCCTCTTACCCATCTGTTGGGCATGAGCTTGTGCAGCCTTGGTTTGCTTGGTCTTGGTTTGGCCTGCTGCCACCTCCTTTTTACCCGCTGCCTTTGTGGTAGCCCTTAGCCTTGCTTTAGGCTCTTGGGACCGGGTTTTCGGGCCCTTGGCCTGCTCAGCCCACTTGCTCTGCTTCTTCTGGGCAGTAATTTTTTTAGGTGCCATTTTTGTGGGACTCCCAAAGAGAATGAGCTGTGTGTGCAGGGACCTTTAACCCTTTCAGTGCCAAGCACGTAGATTCTACGTGCTCGCTTCCACTCCACTTAAGTGCCAAGCACGTAGAATCTACGTGCTTGACTTTCCCCCCTGACAGTAAAAAAAATATAAATCAAAAATACTCACCTGACCCCTCGTTGGATCCGGCCGGGTCTCCCCTTTAATTTGGTGCCATCCAATCCCCCATGGGGGGTCGGATGGCTCCAGGAGAGCCCCCGGAATAGGCCCCCCCGCTTCGGCAGCAGCAGCTGCTAAATGTAAAAAAAAAAAAAAAAAAAAATGACATTTCCTTACCTGAGGCCGCGCTGTCTCCCGATGGGTGTCCTCTTCACTGGGGGGGCCTCCGATCGCCCCCCCCAGCCTCTTCGGTGGCGAGGAGAGGGCAGAAATTGCCCTCCCCCCCCACTTCCTGGAACGGGTCTGCTAGCCCCGCCCCCTGGGGGGCGGGGCCAGGTGACATCTTATGATGTCACCAGCAGCCCTCTTAATGCCGGGACGTGAGACAGACAATCAGTCTGCTCGTGTGCCTGGAGGAGGGCAGATGGGGAGGAGGAGAGGGCTGAGATCGCCCCCCCTCCTCCCCAGGCTCTCTCCTTCAAACACACGAGCAGGCTGTCAGCGGAGATCGCCGGGGGACACAGGATCGGAGGTGAGTAAAGTAAAAAAAAAATAAATAAAGATCTTTTATATCTTATGTCTCTGTGTCTTTTTATTTAACATTTAACCCCTTGTGAACTGGTAAGGGGTCCATGAGACCCCTTATACCAGTTCACAAGGCTGGGGGATGGCATGTCACCCGCTTGCCGCAGCGGGTGACTTGCCATTAACCCCCGGCACCCCCAATTACCTGCCTCCCCAAAGCCCAGGGGGGGGCAGAAGAGCCCGGGCCCACACAGGCTATGTGGGCTCGTAGGCTGCAGGGTGGGGGGGCCACAAAAGCTGGCCCCCCCCACTCTGTGCCTACAAGCCCCCATAGCTGGTCCCGGGCTGGTAATGATGGGTAAGGGGGACCCCATTTCATTTTTTTTTTGATTTTTAAGGGTTTTTAACCCTTAAAATTCCAAAAAAAAATGGGGTCCGCCCCCCTGGGAGGGGGGACCCTATGTCATTTTTTTTTTTAATAAACTCTTTGTGTTCTGTCATCCAGCAGCTATAAAAGGCTTCCAGCAGGTGAGCAGAAGCCAGTGATCGCCGAGGGACACAGTGCTCCAGAATGGATGGGAGGTGAGTACAGTGTAAAAAAAAAATTAATAAAATATTTTTTTCTCTTTTGTGTGTCTGTGTTTTTTTTTACATTTAACCCCTTGTGAACTGGTAAGGGGTCCATGACCCCTATACCAGTTCACAAGGCTGGGGGAGGTGGCAAGTCACCTGTGACTAGTGGGTGACTTGCCATTAACCCCTGGCACCCCCATTACCTGCCTCCCCAAGGCCCAGGGGGGGGCAGAAGAGCCCGGGCCCACGGGCTATGCGGGCTTGTAGCCTGCAGGGCCAGGGGCCACAAAAGCTGGCCCCTGTGCCCTGTTTCTACAAGCCCTGCATAGCTGGTCCCGGGCTGGTTACTTTGGGTAAGGGGGACCCCATGTCAATTTTTTTTGGGATTTTTAAGGGTTTTTAACCCTTAAAAATCCCCCCAAAAAATGGGGTCCCCCCCCAGGAAGGGGGACCCTATGTCATTTTTTTTCTCGATTTAACCCTTTGTAGTGTGGATGGTAGTTGTATTTTATTTGTAAATGTTATAAAGTACTTGTTTCAGTTAGGGGGGTCTCCTGGGCAGGAACGGGGGGCTACCGATAAATATGTGGTACCGTTCTAATCGGTAGAAATGGGGGTTTCACATGCAATACGGTTTTCCTTAATAAAATACATTTTTTATTTGAAATAAAGGAGTCAATTTTCTAAAAATTTATTTATTTATTTATTTATTTATTTTTTACTTAATAATATTGTAAAAAAACAAAATAAAATTTACAAACAAGACATTTCTTGTTAAAGCCTAAACTCTGCTGCAGAAAATATATGTATAATTTTCCTGAAAATTCCAGCAAAAATGGCGCAAAACATGGCGCAAAATGGGGAAAAATGACCTGTCAACAGAGGGTGACAAAATCTCAAGTAGGCTGGCAATTAAAATGGTTAAAGGTAGCTATGCATGTTGGCTATTGTTCTGTTCGGGGGACCTTGCGCTTTCAGACTTAGCTTGTTTTTTTCTGGTTTGCATATTTATATTTTAGGAAAAGGTGTTTTTTATTCAGCTTTTTTATACATTTTTTAGGGATTAATTCCAGAAAGATGAGCCCACTACAACAAGTTGGGTACGCTTAGAAAGCTTAACATGTGTACTTTCAGGTAATATATGGTTTATGGGGGATATTCCAAATGTAAAGGGTTGTTTTGGTTGAAAAATCGCAAGGTGCGCACTTTGTCTGCAGAGCTGAAATTTTCAAGTAAAATCACTGTTACGCACATGCTTTACTTTGGGGTGTTTGCCGACTCTTCCCTTGACAGTAGCTATGCATGTTGGGCATCGTTCTGTTCGGGGGATGTTGCTTTTTCAGACTAAACTTGTTTTTTCTTGTTTGCACATAGTTTTTTAGGAAAATGTGGCTTTGATTCTGCTTTTTTATCCTTTTTTTAGGGAAACTCTTTGCAACCAAAGAATACAATGAGGGATTACTTCCAGAAAACTATGGGCACATCAACAAGCCTGGTACGCCTAGAAAGCTTGAGGTGTGTACTTCCAGAGAATATATAGTTTGTTGGGGGTATTTCAAATGTAAAGGGTTGTTTTTCTGGAAGAACTGCAAGGTGCGCATATTGCATAGCATAGTTGTATTTTATCTGAAAATTCCCTAAAGCGCTGTTTCAGTTTGGGGGAGTCTCCTGGGCAGGAAAGGGTGTCTACCTATACATATGTGGTATCGCTGTAACTGGGAGAAATTGGGATTTCACACGCAATAAGATTTTATTGAAAAACTTACATTTTTTATTACAAAAAAAACTACAAATTGTAAAAATGTATTTTTTTTTATTTTTTTTTCACATATTTCACCCAAAAATATTGAGAATACCCCTAAAAAATTACAAACAAGACATTTCATGTTAAAGCCCAGACTCTGCTGAAAAAAACAATATATCATTTCCCTGGGAAATCCCTTCAAAAATCAAATTTGAACATGGGGAGCGCAAAATAGTGCAAAACGGTTTGGCACCAAGGGTGACAAAAACTCCAGGTAGGCTGGCAGCGAAAGGGTTAAATAATGTATCCGCCGTGTGACACCTACGCGTTCGCTTACGCGCATGTCCGGCCATTCGCGCGGCCGTGCGGAACCCGGAAACCGCTGGGGCATTGCTTATCTGCTGCCGAGAAGAAGAAGAAAGATGGCGCCTACTATCTTCACCCGCCAACAAGAAGAGATCATCATGCTCGTAAGTGTCTTTTAAGGACTTTGCTTTGATTTGTAAATGCTGCTCTACTTGTTATGGATGCTCACGAAGTAATAGATTTTTTTAAAATTTGGTTAACCTACATGCACACCCAAGCGCACGCCACACACGTGCCAAACAACAGTGCGGCCAGATTGGAAAGTTAACCTAGAACCAAATAATGTATTGTTGCCACTTCTTGATAGGCATTTCTGATTTATTGCTATGTTTGATTTATGTTTTGTAGACCATGCTGGAGCGCAGGTACGACTACCTGCCCAACTCGTTTGAAAAACGAAACGTCGCCCTGGAGATCATCTCGGAGATCCAACACCAGGCCGACACCACCTTCACCCACACACAGATCATGCAGCATTGGTCGTACCTGAAGCGACTGCACATGCCCCGGGTGCGGAGGTTTTTCGGGATCCATTTCCCAAGTAAGTACATAGCGCTTGCATGCAAGATGTAACTACGACAGAAGTTAGGCCTTTTATTCATAATGCCTTTTCTTTGGTAGTGTTGGAAATGGATTACCGCATTCGCCGCACCCGGAGGCGCACAGGCCGACCAGTGCTGCATGATTCTGCAGCTTGGAGTGAAGGTGGTGGATCTCCAGGGCGACGGGCCTACCCCTCCTCTGTGGGGTCCTCAGACTAGCCCCTGGACCTTACAACAGAGGAGGGGCGGCACAGCATGGGCAGGCAGTCGTACCCTGCCACGCATGCGGGAGCCTCTGGTATGTCACTCTTCATGTATACGCACACACATATACATGCTACATGATATCACCAAACTGATTCCTTGATTCTGTATTTTTAGATGCTTCGGTTGCGGGTGAGGTAGTGGTTGAGGAGGCAGCAGATATGGTCCCACAAGAACCTGGAGAAGGTGAGTGATGTGACCCAGACTTAGCTATAAACATTTGAGGACTGCAGAATCAGACATTTAAAAAAAAACATATTTCCCATGTCTCTACAGGCACTTCTTCACAGCAGAGCCAGGAACCAGGACATCGTGTTGTCCCCAACGAGCCATCTCTTGGCCACCAACCAAGTAAGTAGTCATGCCATTATTGCCATTTATGTGTTACTTCACATGAACACACAAATACATGATGCCCAAGTCAATGGCAATATAAGAGTGACCTGTGGCCACTTCCTTAGCTTAATGACTTGCCAAACTGACCTGTGGCCACTTCCTTAGCTTAATGACTTGCCAAACTGACCTGTGGCCACTTCATTAGCTTAATGACTTGCCAAACTGACCTGTGGCCACTTCATTAGCTTAATGACTTGCCAAAATGACCTGTGGCCACTTCCTTAGCTTAATGACTTGCCAAACTGACCTGTGGCCACTTCATTAGCTTAATGACTTGCCAAAATGACCTGTGGCCACTTCATTAGCTTAATGACTTGCCAAAATGACCTGTGGCCACTTAATGAATTGCAAGAATGACATATGTGGCTTTTAGTTAATTTGTGAACTAAAATACATTAAATCCACAGGTGATAAACATGTATTGTTCGCCAAATAATATTTGGGTCTAAATTTGTTCCAGGGACCACACGACAAAGACTGGCGGACATGAATCGGAGGGTCCTTGAGTTGGTGGCCGATCTGCAGGCGATGCGTGACACGTTGGGGACAACAGAAGAGGAAGAGTAGTGTCCTGGTTCCTGGCCCTGTATCTTTGTATATAGTTTTTTTAAAAATTTTATTGTAAATAGTTTTTCTACAATGTAAATTGTATATACTTTTTAAAAATTTTAAACAAAAGTTTATAACACTTTAAACAATGCCACCCAAAATGGCATTGGAATAGTAAACCAATTTCAAGTAAACAAAAAATGGTGTGCCATTTATTTGCACAAATACATTTACACAAAACAAAGGGACAATGACAGATTTATAAATCAAGATTGTGATGTCCGTGAAGTGGTTTTGGAAAGTTTTAGGGTGCTGAAAATGGAAGAAGAACCTAACCGCTAAGTGATTTGGGTAAGTTTTAGGGACCCAAAATGGAAGAAGAACCTAACCGCTAAGTGATTTGGGTAAGTTTTAGGGACCCAAAATGGAAGAAGAACCTAACCGCTAAGTGATTTGGGTAAGTTTTAGGGACCTAAAATGCAAGAAGAACCTAACCGCTAAGTGATTTGGGTAAGTTTTAGGGACCCAAAATGCAAGAAGAACCTAACCGCTAAGTGATTTAGGTAAGTTTTAAGGACCCAAAATGCAAGAAGAACCTAACCGCTAAGTGATTTGGGTAAGTTTTAGGGACCTAAAATGCAAGAAGAACCTAACCGCTAAGTGATTTGGGTAAGTTTTAGGGTCCTAAAATGGAAGAAGAACCTAACCGCTAAGTGGTTAGGGTAAGTTTTAAGGACCCAAAATGGAAGAAGAACCTAACCGCTAAGTGATTTGGGTAAGTTTTAGGGACCTAAAATGCAAGAAGAACCTAACCGCTAAGTGATTTTGGTAGGTTTTAGGGTCCTAAAATGGAAGAAGAACCTAACCGTGAAGTGGTTAGGGTGAGCTTTAAGGTCTCCAAAGGGAAAAGGCAGGATAGCGCTAAGTGGTTAGGGTGAGCTTTAAGGGCTTCAAAGGGAAAAGGCAGGATAGCGCTAAGTGGTTAGGGTGAGCTTTAAGGGCCCAAAAGGGAAAAGGCAGGATAGCGCTAAGTGGTTAGGGTGAGCTTTAAGGGCTCCGAAGGGAAAAGGCAGGATAGCGCTAAGCGGTTAGGGTGAGCTTTAAGGGCCCAAAAGGGAAAAGGCAGGATAGCGCGAAGTGGTTAGGGTGAGCTTTAAGGTCTCCAAAGGGAAAAGGCAGGATAGCGCTAAGTGGTTAGGGTGAGCTTTAAGGGCTCCAAAGGGAAAAGGCAGGATAGCGCTAAGTGGTTAGGGTGAGCTTTAAGGGCCCAAAAGGGAAAAGGCAGGATAGCGCTAAGTGG
Source organism: Gastrophryne carolinensis (assembly GCA_027917425.1). Classification (NCBI taxonomy): domain Eukaryota; kingdom Metazoa; phylum Chordata; class Amphibia; order Anura; family Microhylidae; genus Gastrophryne; species Gastrophryne carolinensis. The sequence continues at coordinate 376,804 of JAQIHN010000022.1, read as the reverse complement.
TTAGGGTGAGTTTTAAGAGCCCAAAAGGGAAAAGGCAGGATAGCGCTAAGTGGTTAGGGGGAGCTTTAAGGGCCCAAAAGGGAAGCTGCAGGATAGCGCTAAGTGGTTAGGGGGAGCTTTTTTGTATTAGAAGTGATGGGAGTGAAATTTTGTATGCGAGCACTTTAATGAGTTAAGTTTGTAGTGCGCAGGCGCAAGATCGTAAGGATTCCGTCTGGACGAATATTTTTGGAAAAAATGAAACAGAATGTATCGGGAAACGCAAAGGATTCGTGTGAGGATACGATGGGAAAAGGGCAAAAACGAAAGGCTACGTTGTTAGCTGAGAAAATGAATCTGAAAAGTCTCGATGGAAAATGACATCCTCGTACGCGTACTCTGGCCTACGAGCGGACGGAAACTTTACAGAAGGTTTACAATGCATGCATAGAATCGCTCGCACATTCATACGAGAATGATACGACGACGGCACTAAAACAGAAATTTTTTTGTGTCTCTCTGAATTGAGGCTATAGTCCTGGCGACTGACTAATAAAGTAGCTTCCTCAAAGGGCCTGAGCAAACGGCAGGTGTCACATATGAGCTGCCACTGGTTTACATTGAAGTTACACAGGGGAGTCCCCCTATCAGTTTGGTTCATCAAGAAATCCGTGATGGCTTTTCTCTGTTCCTATAGTCGATCCTGCATATGGAGGGTGGAATTCCAACGGGTGGAAACATCGCAAATCAGACTATGTTGGGGGATACCGTTCTGAGCTGAAGCTCAAGAAGGGTGTGCTTGGCGGAGTAGGAGTGGCTGAAGTGCATGCAAAGTTTCCTTCCCATTGTTAGGATGTCTTGCAGATGGGGGGAAGACTTCGGAAAACGCTTGACAACTAGATTGAACACGTGTGCCATGGCAGGACGCATGGCTCAGGCTTCCTTGTCGCAGCGCAGACAAGATGTTCTTCCCAGTGTCAGTCACCATGGGTCCCATTTGCAGTTTTCGTGGAGTAAGCTATGATTTAATTTATTGAGTTCTCATTTTTAGCAGTTTCTCCCATGTGTGGCTCTGTGGTTCAAGGCAAACCATGTGAAGAACAGCGTGAAACCGCCGTGTCCTGCACACATGGTAGGCTGGAAGGGCACTGGGAAAAAAAAAAAAAAAAAATATTTAGAAAAACAAAATACAAAAAAAAAATAAAAAAATTTTTACAAAAATTCACAAAATATTAAAAAAAAAAGACAATGGAAAAAAAATATTTAAAAAAATTAAAAAAAAAGTAAAAAATTTATATATATATATATATATATATATATATATACACATATATGTGTGTGTTTTTAAAAAATAGAAAATATGAAAAAAAAACAAAATCCCCCCCAAAAAATTAAGAATTTTTGATAAATTTTATATGTTTCTGTTATCATGTTAGATGTCATTGTTGCTATGTTATATGTTATTATATGTTATTATTATAAATATGTTCAAATAAGATAAATGTTAACTATTGATATGTAATTGACAATTAGCCACTTTTTTCTGTGACACCATTGCTAAGTGCAAGTGCACTGTCACAGGCACAAAGGCCTAGGAGCGTGGAGGCCACAGCGGAGGGATCTGTTCAAGTTGCTGTTGTGGTTGTGCAGGAACCACAATCACCCAGTGGTCCTTAAAGGATATGTATTGTCCCTGACCGTAGTTACAGCTCCAGACGTAGGCACTGCTGTGCACTTTGGTACACACTGACAGACTAAAGGACTGGCCCACCTTCTGTTCAACAAAATTGTACAGGGCTGGTACTGCCTTCTTCGCAAAGAAATGACAGCATGGGACTCTCCACCTCGGTTCGACACAAGCCATCAGTTCTCTGAAAGGTCCACCAACTCAAAAGGGAGGGACTGCAGCACCAGCAACTTATACAGGAGCACATTTAGCTTCTGTACATTGGATGAGTGGGCACATACTGTTGTCTCTTGGACATGGCTTGGCCAATGGATTGCTGGCAGAATGACTGACTCAGATTAAGAGGAGGAGGAGCATCTGGAGCGACAGAGGATGGGTATGACGCACAGGAGGTGGTGGAGCCTTGGCTGGCTGGAACAGAGAGCGGCGTGCCACTGGGTAATGCAGCAGGCTGGACCACCACTTTGGAGCCAACTCTCCCAGGCTGCTTTATGGTGACGCTGCAAATGTTGACGCAGGGCTGTGGGTCCAACATTGGGACCCTGGCCACACTTCACCTTCTGCCTACACATCTTTCATATAGCCATGTTAACCTCCTGCGGATGCTTGATGAAAGACTGCCACATGGCCTTGTAGCTGATTTTTCCTACCAACAGTCCGCACTAATTCACTGCTGCTGCTGCCGCCGCCGCTGCCAACTCCAGAGACCCTCTTCCACTACCTCCTGGGAAGATAGCCTGCCGCGCAAGTGGTCTACCCCGAGCACATTTGCCTCCATACTTTCCCCTTCTGCCACCATGCTGCCCACTAAATCTGTCACTGTCCATCACTCCAAGCCTTTAAAAGTGCCCTCAAAACTCACTGATGTCCTCCTCAGGTTCCTCAACAGTGTCTGCTTAAGAAGCCAAAACGCTTGCAACACCACCTCCCACGCCACTCTCCTCATCACTACTTGCCCGCCTAGTGGAAGAAGCGGCGAGTGTCTCTTGCACTTCTTGGCTGGGCAGTAGCTGCTGATTTTTCTGATTATCAGATCGCCCTCACTGAATAGTGGAGCTGAACCCGAAGCATAAGACATAACCGACAGTTGACTGGGGGTGTCAGATGTCACTTGTGATGCAGTGGATGACCGTGTTAACCAATGGATGATGGCAGATGAGTTGCTGGTCAAGAAACACGACCGCTAGCTGATCCCGGGAGATCAGTCCTCTCACTGAGACTCCTGCTGCCACTCACCCCTAGTCTGCTGCAACCTCTGCTTGATGAATTTAGGCCTCTGCAACTTCTCTGTGCCCATCCTGCCACTTCTCTGTCTGACGTACTTAGTGGGTATATGAGGGGAGGACAAAACGCTACACTACACTTAAAACAGGATTTGTCGAAAAGAGCAGCAGGTGTGTAACTATCTATGGTATTTAGTAACTAGGCCCTGAAGACTTTAACACGAACAAAATGATGAAACTCTTAGATGTGCGTAAGTGATGCTCTGATGGGAGCAATTCAATGTGCTCCAGTATGCTTCAAAAATGTTTTTTTTTTCAGAGACTGGCCTGCGTGGAAATGAATCGGGCATGGATCAGCCAAGATTTCCACCCACCAATGCCTGATGCATTAGAGTAGATTGGTCATGGGGCCAGACCAACACTAAAGAAATATGGATCGTGCAAAACAGATTTAAGGCGCTGCTCTCCAGTTACAGACATTCCTCCGCATCAGACCACAAGTAATTATTGACAAAAAACTTTACGTTACTCTTACTTTTTATTAATATTCTTCGGATAAGATATCTGTGCCGAAAATCTGTATATGTTCTCTTAATGCTGCTGCCAACTCCAGGGTGTGTCTTTCTGGCAATTTTGGGCTCCTGCTGCTGCTGCTTGCAACTCCAGTGTGTCTTTAGGCCAATTTGTGGGCTCCTGCTGCCAACTCCAGGGTTAGCAATGTTTGGGCTCCTGCTGCCAACTCCAGTGTGTCCTTCAAGCAATGTTTGGGTGCCTGCTGCTGCCAACTCCAGTGTGTCTTTCAAGCAATTTTGGCCTCCTGCTGCTGCTGCCAACTCCAGTGTCTCTTTTAAGCAATGTTTGGGCTCCTGCTGCTGCTGCTTGCAAATCCAGGGTGTCATTCAGCCAATTTTTGGGCTCCTGCTGCCATCTCCAGTGTGTCTTTCAATCAATGTTTGGGCTCCTGCTGCCAACTCCAGTGTGTCTTTCAAGCAATGTTTGGGCTCCTGCTGCTGCCAACTCCAGTGTGTCTTTCAAGCAATTTTGGCCTCCTGCTGCTGCTGCTGCTGCCAACTCCAGTGTCTCTTTTAAGCAATGTTTGGGCTCCTGCTGCTGCTGCTTGCAACTCCAGGGTGTCATTCAGCCAATTTTTGGGCTCCTGCTCCCAACTCCAGTGTGTTTTTCAATCAATGTTTGGGCTCCTGCTGCTGCTGCCGCCAACTCCAGTGTGTCTTTCAAGCAATGTTTGGGCTCCTGCTGCTGCTGGCAACTCCAGTGTGTCTTTCAAGCAATTTTGGCCTCCTGCTGCTGATGCTGCCAACTCCAGTGTCTCTTTTAAGCAATGTTTGGGCCCCTGCTGCTGCTTGCAACTCCAGGGTGTCATTCAGCCAATTTTTTGGGCTCCTGCTACCAACTCCAGTGTGTCTTTCAATCAATGTTTGGGCTCCTGCTGCTCCTGCTGCCAACTCCAGTGTGTCTTTCAATCAATGTTTGGGCTCCTGCTGCTCCTGCTGCCAACTCCGGTGTGTCTTTCAAGCAATGTTTGGGCTCCTGCTGCTGCTGCCAACTCCAGTGTGTCTTTCAAGCAATTTTGGCCTCCTGCTGCTGCTGCCAACTCCAGTGTCTCTTTTAAGCAATGTTTGGGCTCCTGCTGCTGCTGCTTGCCACTCCAGGGTGTCATTCAACCAATTTTTGGGCTCCTGCTGCCAACTCCAGTGTGTCTTTCAAGCAATGTTTGGGCTCCTGCTGCTCCTGCTGCCAACTCCAGTGTGTCCTGCAAGCAATGTTTGGGTGCCTGCTGCTGCCAACTCCAGTGTGTCTTTCAAGCAATTTTGGCCTGCTGCTGCTGCCAACTCCAGTGTCTCTTTTAAGCAATGTTTGGGCTCCTGCTGCTGCTTGCAACTCCAGGGTGTCATTCAGCCAATTTTTGGGCTCCTGCTGTCAACTCCAGTGTGTCTTTCAATCAATGTTTGGGCTCCTGCTGCCAACTCCAGTGTGTCTTTCAAGCAATGTTTGGGCTCCTGCTGCTGCTGCCAACTCCAGTGTGTCTTTCAGACAATTTTGGCCTCCTGCTGCTGATGCTGCCAACTCCAGTGTCTCTTTTAAGCAATGTTTGGGCTCCTGCTGCTGCTTGCAACTCCAGGGTGTCATTCAGCCAATTTTTGGGCTCCTGCTACCAACTCCATTGTGTCTTTCAATCAATGTTTGGGCTCCTGCTGCTCCTGCTGCCAACTCCAGTGTGTCTTTCAATCAATGTTTGGGCTCCTGCTGCTCCTGCTGCCAACTCCGGTGTGTCTTTCAAGCAATGTTTGGGCTCCTGCTGCTGCTGCCAACTCCAGTGTCTCTTTTAAGCAATGTTTGGGCTCCTGCTGCTGCTGCTTGCCACTCCAGGGTGTCATTCAACCAATTTTTGGGCTCCTGCTGCCAACTCCAGTGTGTCTTTCAAGCAATGTTTGGGCTCCTGCTGCTCCTGCTGCCAACTCCAGTGTGTCCTGCAAGCAATGTTTGGGTGCCTGCTGCTGCCAACTCCAGTGTGTCTTTCAAGCAATTTTGGCCTGCTGCTGCTGCCAACTCCAGTGTCTCTTTTAAGCAATGTTTGGGCTCCTGCTGCTGCTTGCAACTCCAGGGTGTCATTCAGCCAATTTTTGGGCTCCTGCTGTCAACTCCAGTGTGTCTTTCAATCAATGTTTGGGCTCCTGCTGCCAACTCCAGTGTGTCTTTCAAGCAATGTTTGGGCTCCTGCTGCTGCTGCCAACTCCAGTGTGTCTTTCAGACAATTTTGGCCTCCTGCTGCTGCTGCCAACTCCAGTGTCTCTTTTAAGCAATGTTTGGGCTCCTGCTGCTGCTTGCAACTCCAGGGTGTCATTCAGCCAATTTTTGGGCTCCTGCTGCCAACTCCAGTGTGTCTTTCAATCAATGTTTGGGCTCCTGCTGCTCCTGCTGCCAACTCCGGTGTGTCTTTCAAGCAATGTTTGGGCTCCTGCCGCTGCTGCCAACTCCAGTGTGTCTTTCAAGCAATTTTGGCCTCCTGCTGCTGCTGCCAACTCCAGTGTCTCTTTTAAGCAATGTTTGGGCTCCTGCTGCTGCTGCTTGCCACTCCAGGGTGTCATTCAACCAATTTTTGGGCTCCTGCTGCCAACTCCAGTGTGTCTTTCAAGCAATGTTTGGGCTCCTGTTGCTCCTGCTGCCAACTCCAGTGTGTCCTGCAAGCAATGTTTGGGTGCCTGCTGCTGCTGCTGCCAACTCCAGTGTGTCTTTCAAGCAATTTTGGCCTGCTGCTGCTGCCAACTCCAGTGTCTCTTTTAAGCAATGTTTGGGCTCCTGCTGCTGCTGCTTGCAACTCCAGGGTGTTATTCAGCCAATTTTTGGGCTCCTGCTGTCAACTCCAGTGTGTCTTTCAATCAATGTTTAGGCTCCTGCTGCTGCTAACTCCAGTGTGTCTTTCAAGCAATGTTTGGGCTCCTGCTGCTGCCAAATCCAGTGTGTCTTTCAAGCAATTTTGGCCTCCTGCTGCTGCTGCCAACTCCAGTGTCTCTTTTAAGCAATGTTTGGGCTCCTGCTGCTGCTGCTGCTTGCAACTCCAGGGTGTCATTCAGCCAATTTTTGGGCTCCTGCTGCCAACTCCAGTGTGTCTTTCAATCAATGCTTGGGCTCCTGCTGCCAACTCCAGTGTGTCTTTCAAGCAATGTTTGGGCTCCTGCTGCTGCTGCTGCCAACTCCAGTGTGTCTTTCAAGCAATTTTGGCCTCCTGCTGCTGCTGCCAACTCCAGTGTCTCTTTTAAGCAATGTTTGGGCTCCTGCTGCTGCTGCTTGCAACTCCAGGGTGTCATTCAGCCAATTTCTGTGCTCCTGCTGCCAACTCCAGTGTGTCTTTCAATCAATGCTTGGGCTCCTGCTGCCAACTCCAGTGTGTCTTTCAAGCAATGTTTGGGCTCCTGCTGCTGCTGCTGCCAACTCCAGTGTGTCTTTCAAGCAATTTTGGCCTCCTGCTGCTGCTGCTGCCAACTCCAGTGTCTCTTTTAAGCAATGTTTGGGCTCCTGCTGCTGCTGCTTGCAACTCCAGGGTGTCATTCAGCCAATTTTTGGGCTCCTGCTGCCAACTCCAGTGTGTCTTTCAATCAATGTTTGGGCTCCTGCTGCCAACTCCAGTGTGTCTTTCAAGCAATGTTTGGGCTCCTGCCAACTCCAGTGTGTCTTTCAAGCAATTTTGGCCTGCTGCTGCTGCCAACTCCAGTGTCTCTTTTAAGCAATGTTTGGGCTCCTGCTGCTGCTGCTTGCAACTCCAGGGTGTTATTCAGCCAATTTTTGGGCTCCTGCTGTCAACTCCAGTGTGTCTTTCAATCAATGTTTAGGCTCCTGCTGCTGCTAACTCCAGTGTGTCTTTCAAGCAATGTTTGGGCTCCTGCTGCTGCCAAATCCAGTGTGTCTTTCAAGCAATTTTGGCCTCCTGCTGCTGCTGCCAACTCCAGTGTCTCTTTTAAGCAATGTTTGGGCTCCTGCTGCTGCTGCTGCTTGCAACTCCAGGGTGTCATTCAGCCAATTTTTGGGCTCCTGCTGCCAACTCCAGTGTGTCTTTCAATCAATGCTTGGGCTCCTGCTGCCAACTCCAGTGTGTCTTTCAAGCAATGTTTGGGCTCCTGCTGCTGCTGCTGCCAACTCCAGTGTGTCTTTCAAGCAATTTTGGCCTCCTGCTGCTGCTGCCAACTCCAGTGTCTCTTTTAAGCAATGTTTGGGCTCCTGCTGCTGCTGCTTGCAACTCCAGGGTGTCATTCAGCCAATTTCTGTGCTCCTGCTGCCAACTCCAGTGTGTCTTTCAATCAATGCTTGGGCTCCTGCTGCCAACTCCAGTGTGTCTTTCAAGCAATGTTTGGGCTCCTGCTGCTGCTGCTGCCAACTCCAGTGTGTCTTTCAAGCAATTTTGGCCTCCTGCTGCTGCTGCTGCCAACTCCAGTGTCTCTTTTAAGCAATGTTTGGGCTCCTGCTGCTGCTGCTTGCAACTCCAGGGTGTCATTCAGCCAATTTTTGGGCTCCTGCTGCCAACTCCAGTGTGTCTTTCAATCAATGTTTGGGCTCCTGCTGCCAACTCCAGTGTGTCTTTCAAGCAATGTTTGGGCTCCTGCCAACTCCAGTGTGTCTTTCAAGCAATTTTGGCCTCCTGCTGCTGCCAACTCCAGTGTCTCTTTTAAACAATGTTTGGGCTCCTGCTGCTGCTGCTTGCAACTCCAGGGTGTCATTCAGCCAATTTTTGGGCTCCTGCTGCCAACTCCAGTGTGTCTTTCAAGCAATGTTTGGGCTCCTGCTGCTGCCAACTCCAGTGTGTCTTTTAAGCAATTTTGGCCTCCTGCTGCTGCTGCTGCCAACTCCAGTGTCTCCTTTAAGCAATGTTTGGGCTCCTGCTGCTGCTTGCAACTCCAGGGTGTCATTCAGCCAATTTATGGGCTCCTGCTGCCAACTCCAGTGTGTCTTTTAATCAATGTTTGGGCTCCTGCTGCTCCTGCTGTCAACTCCAGTGTGTCTTTCAAGCAATTTTGGCCTCCTGCTGCTGCTGCCAACTCCAGTGTCTCTTTTAGGCAATGTTTGGGCTCCTGCTGCTGCTGCTTGCAACTCCAGGGTGTCATTCAGTCAATTTTAGGGCTCCTGCTGCCAACTCCAGTGTGTCTTTCAATCAATGTTTGGGCTCCTGCTGCTCCTGCTGCCAACTCCAGTGTGTCTTTCAAGCAATGTTTGGGCTCCTGCTGCCAACTACAGTGACTCTTTCAAGCAATGTTTGGGCTCCTGCTGCTGCTAACTCCAGTGTGTCTTTTTAGCAATTTTGGCCTCCTTCTGCTGCTGCCGCCAACTCCAGTGTCTCTTTTAAGCAACGTTTGGGCTCCTGCTGCTGCTGCTTGCAACTCCAGGGTGTCATTCAGCCAATTTTTGGCCTCCTGCTGCCAACTCCAGTGTCTCTTTGAGCCAATGTTTGGGCTCCTGCTGCTGCCAGCTCCAGGGTGTGTTTTTCAGACAATATAGGGGCCCCTCATAGTGATGCCACCTCAACTCTCTGTAATTGTGTCGCTCTGCGATTCTAATAGCGATGCCTCTGATCTGCATGTCATAATTATTTACAGTATTATTTTACTAACCCAGCACACATCATATGCGTGTTACAGCAAGGCAGAATGGTTTACAACCCTATTGAGGCTCTAGGAAGCTCAGAAATAGCCGTTTTTAATAGTGATTCGTTGCGAATAAATTCGGGTCGAAACAATTTTTGTCTGAAAATTCTGCGAATTAGTCGAATCAAATTTTTCAAAAGTTTGCTCATCTCTAATCCTAACCTACAGACCCAGGTTTCATCTGCCGCAGCCTGATCAGAGCGCGCGGCGCTGCGTCCTGATCGGCGCTATAGTTAAATAAGACGCTGCCTGGTGACAGCATCGGCGGCTATTTAAAGAGAGAAACTGCCATTGACTTTCATTGTCTTCCTTGGGGGTGATTCAGCAACTGGATGCCAATTTTCACCTGGTGTTGAATCACCCTCCAGGTAGACAATGAAAGTCAATGGCAGTTTTCTCTCCTAAAAGGGAGTGATTTTTCTCAGCTGTCTCTGAATGGAGCCTTATGTCTCTATTTTCCCCTCCTTCTCTCGCTCTCTCATTTTCCTCATCCTCTCTTCTCACTTTCCTTTCCACATCTCTTCTCTCTATTTCTATCTTCTTCTCCTGTGTTTTCCCTCTTTCCATCATTCCATCCTCCATTCCCTTTTTCTCCCTCTTTTCCCTTTTGTTTCACTCCTTTTCTCTCCCTTTCTCGCTCATTCCGCACATCTTCTAGTCTCTCTATGGAACTTGCTTCAGTCTTTTCCCCGTTGTTTCTCTTCTTTTCTCTCCCTTTCTCGCTCATTCTGCACATCTTCTGGCCTCTCTATGGAACTTGCTTCAGTCTTTTCCTCTTTGTTTCTCTCCTTTTCTCTCCCTTTCTCGCTCATTCTGCACATCTTCTGGCCTCTCTATGGAACTTGCTTCAGTCTTTTTCTCTCTTTTCCCCTTTGTTTCTCTCCTTTTCTCTCCCTTTCTCGCTCATTCTGCACATCTTCTGGCCTCTCTATGGAACTTGCTTTAGTCTTTTCCTCTTTGTTTCTCTCCTTTTCTCTCCCTTTCTCGCTCATTCTGCACATCTTCTGGCCTCTCTATGGAACTTGCTTCAGTCTTTTTCTCTCTTTTCCCCTTTGTTTCTTTCCTTTTCTCTCCCTTTCTCGCTCATTCTGCACATCTTCTGGCCTCTCTATGGAACTTGCTTCAGTCTTTTTCTCTCTTTTCCCCTTTGTTTCTCTCCTTTTCTCGCTCATTCTGCACATCTTCTGGCCTCTCTATGGAACTTGCTTCAGTCTTTTCCCCTTTGTTTCTCTTCTTTTCTCTCCCTTTCTCGCTCATTCTGCAAATCTTCTGGCCTCTCTATGGAACTTGCTTCAGTCTTTTTCTCTCTTTTCCCCTTTGTTTCTCTCCTTTTCTCTCCCTTTCTCACTCATTCTGCACATCTTCTGGCCTCTCTATGGGACTTGCTTCAGTCTTTCTCTCTCTTTTCTTCCTCCTCTTCCCCCATCTCTCTCTCTCCATGTGTTTTCTCTTTCCCATGATCCTTTGCCTGTCTCTCTCTTCTGCATCCCTCCATATTTCCCTGTGTGGAGATGATTATATTGGGGGCGTCCTCCTGGGGTTTAGCAGCTGTTAGAAAGGGATCAGCGGAGACCCTCCTTGCATCTCTCCCATTCCAGATCCTCTTGGCGGGGGAGAGACACAGGCGCTGTCATGGCGGAGTAACCCTTAATATATGACACCTGTGTCTGCTGAGGCCTCACCTGCTGGGCTTGATGAGTGACAGTCTTATTAGCCAATCACAGCAGTCATAGCGCCGTGATGATGTCATCAGGTGATGATGTCACTGGTCACCCCGTGGGAGGCGGGATCAGCACCCTGTGTCTCCCAGCTCATAGGTGCTATAGCCGGAGGATCCGCCGACATGCTCTCATGTGTTCTGTTAGCTGCTGGGGGATCAATGCACAAAGCAATGCACAACACAAATGCTCAATAAAAATCACAGGAGAACAGTAAAGCCCAGCGGTAACTGTCAGCGGATATTTATTATTCCACATGTTCTATGATGTAAGAGACATGTTCCGGAAGCTTCCTTCCTGACACTCCCCAAATTGATGTCCTCTTCTGTATATTCCATCTACATTCATCCTATGTCAGGTACAATGTCGCCCTCTAGTGGCCGGTTATGGCAGAGAACCAATGGTTACAATGAAAAGCTACACAAGAAATGATTTACAATATGTACAAAACAGCCGAGGTGTAAATAAGCAAAAGCATCAATTCCTGATAAAGTATCAGAAGGTAACAATCAAGTAATAGAGGTAAATATAATGAACAACATGTGATATATCAAATAGATGCAGCATGAATAGATTTAGGTCTGCATGAAGTGTAAATGTCTCTGGGTTCCCCTTTAGACGTGTGGTGGAGAGGATCGCTGCTCAGGACGTTTCGGGGCATTGTCTGCTACTTCATCAGGAGAGGGGGGAAACCTCGGGGCACCAACTCCTTCTACATTTCTGCTTTCACATTTTATTTTGGCGTGCTTAAATCATTTAACATCAGCTAAGTTTTCCTTCCAGATGCATTGGATGTGCATTACAAGGTGGCTAAAGCATAATCATCTCCGGTGTCTATATGTTTGGGCCAGGAGCACTGATAAATGATGAGTGTGATGATCTGCAGGGTACGAGCTCCCACCCCTCATTGTGTAAGCGAGTGGGTGTGGTCAGAGGACACAGTTATACAGCACAGGACTGGCCCATCCCCTCCCTTCTGTCCTTACACTGTACATACTGTCCCTTCCCCCATAGGACAGCGGTCTGTGTGAGGACCCGCCTACAGAGGGGAGGAGCCTTGTTACAGATAGAAGTAAGGGAGCGGCACAGACAGGAGAGTGACTGGAGGAAGGGAGAGGCTGCAAGGCAATGGGGGGTGCAATGCAATGCTTCCAGTATATGCAGCACCAAGGAGCCAATAAGCATAACGCAGGGCTGGTAGCTGGGCCCCTCTTTACAACTGGGTCCCATACAGGGGTCCTGCTTTTACTGCTCCAATGGCGGCCAGGGGGCAGATAACTCAGCCACAAGGAGGCAGGATTCCTTCCACACTAATGTGGTCCCCGAACTATAAACCTGATTGGCTGAAGACAGGAGGCCATCTTATGCCTCTGCCCTCCATATATTATGGAGGGCAGAGGCAGTCAGGGGAATTGTGCTAAACCAGTGAGTTATAAGATACCCGGCGCCCCCGCACCGACAGGAACCTCTAATACTGGATAATAAATTTCCGTCTCTTCTCCAGGTTTATTTCATAATATTCCAGCAATTATGGGTCTGATTTATTTCCTGTTTCTTCCCTGTAAATGTTTTCTATAATTTGCTGCTTATTAATTCTAAAAGTAAAAGGGCCGCAGACCTGCAGAAATCCAATGTACATGTGACCTGAACCCCCAGATGTCCTACAGGAAGTGCTGGGTGACATCATCAATGTGACGTCAGCAGCATCTATAGAAATAGATTTACTTAGGAAATCGGAGACGTGTTCAATATTTATTCCACTCGCTGTGTATATCGTTGCTCTTGTAGCTTGTGGACTTTTTCATTTTCCCTCATGTCTGAGGCGTCATCAGCTCTTCTGTCATTCCGATCCATTTTCATATTACAGAAAAGAGTGTAAATCATTATATCCCTTCATTCCTCCTCCTCGCTGTCATACATCCAGCTGTCTTCTTCCTCGCTGTCATATATCCAGTCATTATCACAAAGAACACTAAAGATAAAGAGAAGCCAGTGATTATTATTGGGAGAGTTTGCAGAATGTTCTGTGTGAAATCCATGTGATGACATTTTACAGACGACTTAAAGTCATTGTCCAGACGGTAAAATAAAACACAGAACCTCACCTGCACCTGTGATGTGACCATGTGACCTGTGTTGGGGCATTTTTGCAGGTGTGATACATTTTACAATGGAGTGAGGATATATTTAATCTGGGATAACTGCCCTCTATAGGCATTAAAGTGATACTACAGGCGAGCGCCCGATTGTTGTCCCAACGTCTCGGGCTACACGTTGCTCGGTCCTAAACCTTGATCTGTTTCCAGAAAGTTCCTGCAGTTCCTAAGTTATCAGAAAAGTATTAGAGCTTTAGAGATTCAGAGAAAAAATGAGGAGAAACAGTGGGTGTGGCAACAGCAATGTGATGTAAGCACACTGTGATGAGTGTGAGGGGAGGGCGGGGTTTCAGAGCTGCAGAGAGAGGCAGCCAATTAGGACACCTGGGCATGGGGAGTGTTTCTATTCTGACCAATAGAACCAAAGGCTGACTGCCGGATGAGATCAGTGGGGTGGGGAGTGAAAGCTGAATGAGGAAGTGATTTTTCTCACTAAGGAAACAGACAGAGGAGGAAGCGCAGTGCTGCAGCCACTCAGGGAAAGGTTTCACCTTTTGATGCATTTAAGTAATTTACAGGAATCCTTCGCCGGGTTCTCAATGCAACTCGCGGTGTGAATTCTCGCCAACTCCTTCCGAGATTTCTTTCATTCTTGCAGAAGGAGGCGAGAATTCATGATGAGAATTCCCACTTCCATGCGTGAATTTACAACTCGCATGATGCGTTAATGAATCGCTGTCACTGATCTGCTGGTGAGAGAAACTTCTTATCTCCCATAAAAAACTTGGTGGGAAGAAATGATTGGCTGAATGGGGAGAGGGGAATAAATGGCGGGAATGGCGCAGGCGAGATTGTGGCGGGTAAAATAATTATCCCACATAACACACAATGTCATACAAATACTGTCACGTGATTGGACGGCTCCTGCGCTACTTCTAAGCCAAGGAACCCCAACCCCCTGTACCCACAAGCCAAGGAACCCCAACCCCCTGTACCCAGCCCCACTGTAACCACAAGCCAAGGAACCCCAGCCCCCTGTACCCAGCCCCCAATGCTATAGCCCCAGCATCATGGTTGGGGGCCTCAGCAGGGACATCTTGGGCCGGCCAGGGACAGGTAAAATCCAGGGCTGGTCTTTGGCCCTAGTCCGCCTCTGCTTATCAGTGTTACAGCAGAATTCTCACCTCAGCTCTGGCATGGTGCTGTGTCTCTTTCTGACGCTCTCAAGAAGAATTGTCTTGTCCAGTTTAGGATTATATGACAGGTTCAGTGAGGTCAGAGATGTGTTTGTGGTGATGACAGAGCAGAGATCAGCACAGCAGGATGAGGTCAGGTCACAGTGATACAACCTGCAGAGAGATGATAAGAGATCCATCAGAGAGCTGCTGTCACATGATGTCACACGGAGTCCCCCCATAATAGTCACACCTCCCTCTGCTTGGAGAGCGGCCATCTTGGATGGTGATGACAGTGGCATTAGTGGTGAGAGCAGTGTAACATGTTGTATAGAGGACACACTCGCCTGGCAATATGTGTGACACAAGTGATCAGGATGTAGAACAAGTGTTACATATGAGAGGAGGAATTGCCATGACTGACCGTCCGGCCGCCCCTCTGAGGCCTGGGTTTGGGTCCTGCTTAATAGAGACACTGCTAAACTCGTATGTGTTACAGATCTTTCTCATTCACAAATCAAGTCTAATGTAATCCAGGATCTGCCCCTCCACATAATGCTTCATATGTACAGGACCATGTGACCACTGGTGGCTCCTCCTCCTGCTCATGTTCTACTGAAGTGCTGGAGGTGGGTGAGTATCTGCCTCACCACATAATGCTTCATATGTACAGGATCATGTGACCAATGGTGGCTCCTCCTCCTGCTCATGTTCTACTGATCTGCCCCACCACATAATGCTTCATATGTACAGGATCATGTGACCACTGGTGGCTCCTCCTCCTGCTCATGTTCTACTGAACTGCCCCACCACATAATGCTTCATATGTACAGGATCGTGTGACCACTGGTGGCTCCTCCTCCTGCTCATGTGTCACTGAAGTGCTGGAGGTGGGTGAGTATCTGCCCCACCACATAATGCTTCATATGTACAGAACCATGTGACCACTGGTGGCTCCTCCTTCTGCTCATGTTCTAATGAAGTGCTGGAGGTGGGCGAGTATCTGCCCCTCCACATAATGCTTCATATGTACAGGATCATGTGACCACTGGTGGCTCCTCCTCCTGCTCGGGTGAGTACAGTTGTGAGGACCTCATGCTGCCAGGTGTTTGGTTGTCATGCTGACACTTATGAGGTGAGTTTAGGTTTACAGTACAGATAGCAATAATTTATTATTATTTATATAGCGCCATCTTCTTCTGTAGCGATGTACAAGGTGTAATTACAGACAGGGTAAAACTTACTGTATAAGGATCATTATAAACTATATGTTCAGACCAAATGTTATGAGAACAGGAGACAATAGGAAAGAGAGCCCTGCTATTGTGAGCCCGACCTTGCCTGAGGGGCAACAGAAACAGCCTCACCCAGGGGTAGAGAGCAAATACATCAGAGCTGTGGCCATGCTGAGGAGGAGGAGCACAGTAGTTGGGGTGTCGGGGGCAGCATTTCTCTTACAATGGCTCTCTGAGGTGAGTGCTCAGCAGCCCAATCCTCAGCAATAGGTGAGCAAAGCAAAGTCCTCGGGGTCACCAGACCATCCAGGGCTGAATGAGTTTCCTGTCAGATGGGGGGCAGCAGAGGGTGGGGGCAAAACTACAACTTCCATAGAGGAACAGCTTATAATGGAGGTAACAGGGAGGGGTAAGTATCTGCAGATGGAATATTTGCCTCCAGTTGTCCTTTATGTGCCAACAAGCGAGGTGCTGCACTCTTTATGTAGCTGTCACTGCAGGGCCACTGAGCAGCCAGCGCCATGTTCCTGGGGCCAGAAATAAGAGCGGCCACTTGCTCCAGGTTTGTGGCTCTATGGCGCCGCTCTATCTGCACTCTGCACCGCAATGCACACCACAATGCACAGCACAAGACACAGCACAAGACACAGCACAATTCACACCACAAGACACAGCACAATACACAGCACAATACACAGCACAATACACACCACAATACACACCACAATACACACCTCAATGCACAGCACAAGACACAGCACAAGACACAGCACAATGCACACCACAATGCACACCACAATGCACACCCCAATGCACACCCCAATGCACACCCCAATGCACACCCCAATGCACACCACAATACACACCGCAATGCCAACAAGTGAGGTGCTGAGCTCTTTATGTAGCTGTCGCTGTAGGGCCACTGAGCAGCCAGTGCCATGTTCCTGGGGCCAGAAATCAGAGCGGCCACTTGCTCCAGGTTTGTGGCTCTATGGCGCCGCTCTATTTGCACTTATAATAAATGGTTTGGGGCATTTTCTTTGGGCATCAGCATGCCTGGAGGCAATTACTCCAACAGCTGCTTTAATACTAGGTTTAGGTCTGCTGTAATCCCTCATTGCAGATTTGCATTAATTGGTTATAGGATTGTCACATCAGTTCCTACAGAGTACAGTGTGATTGAGCCCCTCACACAGGAGGTTACTCCAGATTACTCACCACAGCTCCTGCAGGACACATCCTGGATGTCTGAGCCCCTCACACAGGAGGTTACTCCAGATTCTGACTTTACTCCAGATTACTCACCTCAGCTCCTGCAGGACACATCCTGGATGTCTGAGCCCCTCACACAGGAGAGTTATTCCAGAGTCCTGCAGAGGATTATATGTCAGGTCCAGTGAGGTCAGAGATGTGTTTGTTGTGATGACAGAGCAGAGATCAGCACAGCAGGATGAGGTCAGGCCACACTCCTCCAACCTGCAGAGAGATGATAAGAAATCCATCAGAGAGTCACATATAAATCAGCAACACATCACACTGACACCCTCCATAATATCCAGAGACACAAATATCCACCTAATAGTGAATTAGAAGCCAGTGCTGTAGTAACATCTTTATAACTGGGGCATTTCCATTCTTTATCCCCAGATTTCTGCATTTTTCTCCAGTAGAAACACAAACTTGTGCATTAATTCAGCCCCTGATTAGGGTGTTACAAGTTCTTTCAGCTCTCACAGGCTTGTCAAGCAATTATGCAGAAACATAGTATTAACTTAAAGTGGACCAAAATCTGGAATATAACTATCCCGGGTTTTGCTCCATTCCTGTGGGGCGCCCCAATTCCCTGTGTGAAACCCCTCAGGTCACCTAGTAACACTCACCCAGTAACACGATGTGCATTGTGGTGTGCATTGCGGTGTGCATTGCGGTGTGCATTGCGGTGTGCATTGCGGTGTGCATTGCGGTGTGCATTGCGGTGTGCATTGCGGTGTGCATTGTGGTGTGCATTGTGGTGTGCATGGTGGTGTGCATGGTGGTGTGCATTGCAGTGGGCATGGTGGTGGGCATTGCGGTGTGCATTGGGGTGTGCATTGCCGTGTACATTGCCGTGTGCATGGCGGTGTGCATAGTCGTGTGCATGGCGGTGTGCATGGCGGTGTGCATGGCGGTGTGCATTTGCGGTGTGCATTGCGGTGTGCAACGTGGTGTGCATTGCGGTGTGTATTGCGGTGTGCATTGTGGTGTGCATGGCGATGTGCATTGTGGTGTGCATTGCAGTGTGCATTGCGGTGTGCATGGCCATTTGCATTGTGGTGTGCATTGTGGTGTGCATGGTGGTGTGCATGGCGGTGTGCATGGCGGTGTGCATGGCGGTGTGCATTGTGGTGTGTATGGCAATGTGCATTGCGGTGTGCATTGTGGTGTGCACACCGCAATTCACAGCACAATGCACACCACCATGCACAGCACAAAGCACACCGCAATACACACCTCAATACACAGTGTCATGCACACCTCAATGCACACCACAATACACACCGCAATATACGCCACAATACACACCACAATGCACACCTCAATGCACTCCACAATACACGCCACAATGCACACCGCAATGCACACCACAATGCCAACAAGCGAGGTGCTGCGCTCTTTATGTAGCTGTCACTGCAGGTCCACTGAGCAGCCAGCACCATATTCCTGGGGCCAGAAATAAGAGCGGCCACTTGCTCCAGGTTTGTGGCTCTATGGCGCCGCTCTATCTGCACCTATAATGGCTGCTTTGGCGCATTTTCTTTGGGCATCCCAAATCAGCATGTCTGGGGGCAATTACTCAACAGCTGCTTTAATACTAAGTTTAGGTCTGCTGTAATCCCTCATTGCAGATTTGCATTAATTGGTTATAGGATTGTCACATCAGTTCCTACAGAGTACAGTGTGATTGAGCCCCTCACACAGGAGGTTACTCCAGATTCTGACTTTACTCCAGATTACTCACCTCAGCTTCTGCAGGACACATCCTGGATGTCTGAGCCCCTCACACAGGAGCTTTATTCCAGAGTCCTGCAGAGGATTCAGTGTCAGGTCCAGTGAGGTCAGAGATGTGTTTGTTGTGATGACAGAGCAGAGATCAGCACAGCAGGATGAGGTCAGGCCACAGTCCTCCAACCTGCAGAGAGATGATAAGAGATCCATCAGAGAGTCACATATAAATCAGCAACACATCACACTGACACCCTCCATAATATCCAGAGACACAAATATCCACCTAATAGCGAATTAGAAGCCAGTGCTGTAGTAACATCTTTATAACTGGGGCATTTCCATTCTTTATCCCCAGATTTCTGCATTTTTCTCCAGTAGAAACACAAACTTGTGCATTAGTTCAGCCCCTGATTAGGGTGTTACAAGTTCTTTCAGCTCTCACAGGCTTGTCAAGCAATTATGCAGAAACATAGTATTAACTTAAAGTGGACCAAAATCTGGAATATAACTATCCCGGGTTTTGCTCCATTCCTGTGGGGCGTCCCAATTCCCTGTGTGAAACCCCTAAGGTCACCTAGTAACACTCACCCAGTAACACGGTGTGCATTGCAGTGTGCATTGTGGTGTGTATTGTGGTGTGCATGGTGGTGTGCATTGACGTGTGCATGGTCGTGTGCATTGTGGTGTGCATGGTGGTGTGCATTGTGGTGTGCATGGCAATGTGCATTGGGGTGTGCATTGCGATGTGCATGGCACTGTGCATTGTCGTGTGCATTGCAGTGTGCATTGCAGTGTGCATGGCGGTGTGCATTGCAGTGTGCATTGTGGTGTGCATTGTATTGTGCATGGTGGTGGGCATTGCGATGTGCATTGTGGTGTGCATTGCGGTGTGCATGGCACTGTGAATTGTCATGTGCATTGCAGTGGGCATTGCGGTGTGCATTGCAGTGTGCATTGCAGTGTGCATTGCAGTGTGCATTGCAGTGTGCATTGCGGTGCGCATTGCGGTGCGCATTGCGGTGCGCATTGCGGTGCGCATTGCGGTGCGCATTGTGGTGTGCATTACATGCGGGGGAGATTTTTAGTCCCACATTTTCCCCCAGCAATCCCCTGTACATGTGACGTCACATTGCTGCAGTATAAGTCCATTATTTCTCCAGTGATGTGAGGATATATAAGTTTGGAAATAACAGCAGCCTATGGGCTAAAGATGTCACCATGTGATTCTGCATAGCCCATAGGGTTCTGTTATTTCCAATCACCTGACCTCATAGGAAATGATGTGTCTAACCTAAAAACCCCACATCACAGGTACAGGGCATTATGGGGGAAAGAGGGAAAAAAACATGTTTTATGTCTAAAAGATAAAATTCTCACCGGGGTTCAGGTCACAATGCACACAGCAATGCACACCGCAATGCACATCACAATGCACACCACGATGTACACCACAATACACAGTGCCATGCACACCGCAATGCACACCGCAATGCCAACAAGCGAGGTGCTGCGCTCTTTATGCAGCTGTCACTGCAGGGCCACTGAGCAGCCAGCACCATATTCCTGGGCCTAGAAATAAGAGCGGCCACTTGCTCCAGGTTTGTGGCTCTATGGAACCACTCTATCTGCATTTATAATGAATGGTTTGGGGCATTTTCTTTGGGCATCAGCATGTCTGGGGGCAATTACTCCAACAGCTACTTTAATACTAGGTTTAGGTCTGCTGTAATCCCTCAGTGCAGATTTGCATTAACTATTTATAGGATTCTCACATCAGTTCCTACAGAGTACAGTGTGATTGAGCCCCTCACACAGGCGGTTACTCCAGATTCTGACTTTACTCCAGATTACTCACCACAGCTCCTGCAGGACAAATCCTGGATGTCTGAGCCCCTCACACAGGCGGTTACTCCAGATTCTGACTTTACTCCAGATTACTCACCACTGCTCCTGCAGGACACATCCTGGATGTCTGAGACCATCACACAGGAGGTTACTCCAGATTCTGACTTTACTCCAGATTACTCACCACAGCTCCTGCAGGACACATCCTGGATGTCTGAGCTCCTCACACAGAAGGTTACTCCAGATTCTGACTTTACTCCAGATTACTCAAAACTGCTCCTGCCGGACACATCCTGGATGCCTGAGCCCATCACACAGGAGGTTACTCCAGATTCTGACTTTACTCCAGATTACTCACCTCAGCTCCTGCAGGACACATCCTGGATGTCTGAGCCCCTCACACAGAAGGTTACTCCAGATTCTGACTTTACTCCAGATTACTCAAAACTGCTCCTGCCGGACACATCCTGGATGTCTGAGCCCATCACACGGGAGGTTACTCCAGATTCTGCCTTTACTCCAGATTACTCACCCCAGCTCCTGCAGGACACATCCTAGATGTCCAAGCCCCTCACACAGGAGGTTACTCCAGATTCTGACTTTACTCCAGTTTACTCACCTCAGCTCCTGCAGGACACATCCTGGATGTCTGAGCCCCTCACGCAGGAGGTTACTCCAGATTCTGCCTTTACTCCAGATTACTCACCTCAGCTCCTGCAGGACACATCCTGGATGTCCGAGCCCCTCACACAGGAGGTTACTCCAGATTCTGACTTTACTCCAGATTACTCACCTCAGCTCCTGCAGGACACATCCTGGATGCCTGAGTCCCTCACACGGGAGGTTACTCCAGATTCTGCCTTTACTCCAGATTACTCACCTCAGCTCTTGCAGGACACATCCTGGATGTCTCAGCCCCCCACACAGGAGGTTGCTCCAGATTCTGACTTTACTCCAGATTACTCACCACAGCTCCTGCAGGACACATCCTGGATGTCTGAGCCACTCACACATGAGGTTACTCCAGATTCTGACTTTACTCCAGATTACTCACCACAGCTCCTGCAGGACACATCCTGGATGTCTGAGCCCCTCACACAGGAGGTTACTCCAGATTCTGACTTTACTCCAGATTACTCACCTCAGGTACTGCAGGACACATCCTGGATGTCTGAGCCCCTCACACAGGAGCGTTATTCCAGAGTCCTGCAGAGGATTCCGTGACAGGTCCAGTGAGGTCAGAGATGTGTTTGTGGTGATGACAGAGCAGAGATCAGCACAGCAGGATGAGGTCAGGCCACACCTCACCAACCTGCAGAGAGATGATAAGAGATCCATCAGAGTGTCACATATAAATCAGCAACACATCACACTGACACCCTCCATAATATCCAGAGACACAAATATCCACCTAATAGTGAATTAGAAGCCAGTGCTGTAGTAACATCTTTATAACTGGGGCATTTCCATTCTTTATCCCCAGATTTCGGCATTTTTCTCCAGTAGAAACACAAACTTGTGCATAAATTCAGCCCCTGATTAGGGTGTTACAAGTTCTTTCAGCTCTCACAGGCTTGTCAAGCAATTATGCAGAAACATAGTATTAACTTAAAGTGGACCAAAATCTGGAATATAACTATCCCGGGTTTTGCTCCATTTCTGTGGGGCGCCCCAATTCCCTGTGTGAAACCCCTCAGGTCACCTAGTAACACTCACCCAGTAACACGATGTGCATTGTGGTGTGCATTGCAGTGTGCATTGTGGTGTGTATTGCGATGTGCTTTGCGGTGTGAATTGCGGTGTGCATGGTGGTGTGCATGGTGGTGGGCATTGGGGTGTGCATTTGTGGTGTGCATTTGCGGTGTGCATGGCGGTGTGCACACCGCAATGCACATCACAATGCACATCACAATGCACACCACCATGCACACCACCATGCACACCACCATGCACACCACCATGCACACCACCATGCACACCACCATGCACACCACCATGCACACCACCATGCACACCACCATGCACACCACCATGCACACCACCATGCACACCACAATGCACACCGCAATTACAAACAGCAGGATGAGGTCAGGCCACACCCACACAACCTGCAGAGAGATGATAAGAGATCCATCAGAGAGTCACATATAAATCAGCAACACATCACACTGACACCCTCCATAATATTCACATACAATCATCCAATGTAATCATTAAACAATACAAATAGTCTCCTACAATGATGTATTAACCTCTTCATGTCCGGGGCATTTTATTCTTTATAATCAGGACACAGTTTAGCATTTCTCCTTGTAGAATGATGTGTAACATTTACATTTATGGATTATAGATTGTTATCACTAATCACCAGTGTGATGTGAGACAGTATTTGGCCACTAGGGGAGCTGTAACTTGTAACATGTGGAGGTCATTTGCACAAAAAGGCTGAATTCAGCAGGGGGAGGCTGTGTGTGGGGATGAGCTAGTTACCCCTGGGGAGGGGCACTTTCCCCATTATGCCACTATAGAGTCACTATATACAGAGGAGACAACTTCTACAGTGTATTTTCCATCCCACAGCAGGATGCACACATCACATTGCACTGTAAGCTGTCTAAATTGGAATATTAGGCTCTTGGCTGCTTTAGAAATGATAAAAGCTGATTACAATAAATAGAAACTATTAAGATACATGAATTGCTATTTGGCTTAAATAATATAACACAATGGAGCTCTCAGGAGGAAGCCGGCAGCTTTTCAGAATGACTCATCATGTTTGTTACAGTCCCAGCAGGAGGGAGAGATCGCCCATCCCAAGGTTTTACCTCCCATCCCAATATATGGCTCCCTGAGCTTTGTCACCTCTGTATCATTGTTTAGTAACTTACTGAGATACAACAATCACATATAAAGCAGATGCCCAGACTTTAGCTGATGCCCCCAGCTGATGAAGGTGAGGGGGCAGGTGGGGAAGGGTTAGGTACCTAAGGGTGCAGAGAAGCCAGCAGTGTATAGGAGCTTGCAATCCACAGTAATTAGGAGTCCAGAGTAAAGGTACAAAGTGACTCCAAGTTCCAAACACAATGTTTAAAGCTCCAGAGTGAAACATTCACAGAGGGATTCTGTGTCTATCTGCAGAGATGATTTAATGAAGAACAAAATCCTCCCCAAACCCCACTTGCCCCATCTGCCCCCATGATACTGAACCATTGGCCACACTTACATTAGCTCCTGCATCCACCTAAAGCTGGAACACGGCCTCACTGATATTCTCCTGGGTGTGGCCATAGTGTTACATATTTAATATGGCTGAATATAGTCATCTGACCATCATGTCCAACCAAGGGACGGGTTGGGGAAAGTTTTATTATTACAGATAACGAGGGATAAACAGACCTGAACCCCGACATTTAGGTCTGTGCAGAACTTTGTGAGTTCAGGTCTCTGAGCCCCAACATGGAAAAGCTGGATGATGGGCTGCTGAGCTGCCTATAAACCCGCTTCACCTAATGGTGCGGCAGCAGGAAGCTGCTGTAACTCACCTGACCCCGATCCAGTCCCAGCGGGGGCAGTGTCATGCTGGATGGTTCCCCGCCAGGGAGAAGAGCTTATTATCTTACCCCAATTGGGATGCCCTGCTGTGAAAGCCATGAAGCCTTTGCTTTGATCTAACCATTTGTATAGGTAGCGGAGGCCTCATCCCCAGTTTGCCTGCACAGTGCGCGCACTCCCTTCAGGGCTGCAAAGGTGGCCAATGATGGCAGAAAGGGGCCTGTGGAAAGGTAAGGGTATTGCAGGCCACAGCAGGGGGGTCACACAGTAGGGCATCCAGATTCATGATGCTCCAGGGGCACTTAGTCGGCTTTAGATTCCAGGGCTGGTCCAGCTGGTGAGGAGATAAGGGAAGATGGGGATTATAGTAGCGCCACCATCTGGGGGGAGGGGCCTCTGAGAGGCGATGTGATTGGCTGGATGGATTCTCCAGGAATGATGGCGCCGGCGTTCTGCAGCCTGATTGAGGATTTCAGCCGCATGATTAATGTGTCAGTTTTCTATAACTTATTACATGTGTAACGGATGGATTTTATTAGTAGTATTGATACAAATACAAAAGAATCCTCTAATTGCCCCAATACCCCTCCATAAGGGGTGTCTCAGCCCCTTCATTCCAATATTCATTCTGAAGATTCTGCAGGTAAAGGAGGTTTCTGCCATTGTTTCCACTTTATAATCATTAGTTAGGTGAAGGTGACGCCGCCATTATCTGCACATTACTGTTATTTTATGGATTAGTCTGCACCACACTGATATCATTCATGTAACATCTGCCCCCCACAGCACAATGTCACTAAATAGAAGAGGGGGGCAATCACCTGGGGGGGGGGGGGGGCTCCATCATGGGGGCATCTGTGTACAATGCTGCTACATTGCTGCCATTTCCTTTACTTATAATCTTATGTCTTATGACATTTCCCCACTAAGAACCAAATGCAGCCGCCCATACAGCCCCGCCCACATACCCCCTTATAGCCCCGCCCATTCATCTCTGCCCATATAGCCCCGCCCACACTGCGCCCCTGTACAGGGTGAGAGGTGATGGTCAGTGTCTCTAGATGAGGAATATAAAGGGTTAATGTGTTATGTAGGAGCTTTATAGAGACAGTTAATGTACTTACCATAATATCCGTAATACAGGAAGTGATGTCAGTGACTCACAGAGACGGGAAATATCCGGAGAGGATTCTTCATTATCCCCAAATGTGCAGCCTATAAATCTGTAAAAACATCAGTGTGAGCAATCCTGTGATGATCAGCCGCATGGTGGGGGGGGGCAGGAGACATTTCCCAGGGGGGCAGGAGACATTTCCCGGGGGGCAGGAGACATTTCCCGGGGGGGCAGGAGACATTTCCCGGGGGGGCAGGAGACATTTCCCAGGGGGGCAGGAGACATTTCCCAGGGGGGCAGGAGACATTTCCCAGGGGGGCAGGAGACATTTCCCAGGGGGGCAGGAGACATTTCCCAGGGGGGCAGGAGACATTTCCCAGGGGGGCAGGAGACATTTCCCAGGGGGGCAGGAGACATTTCCCAGGGGGGCAGGAGACATTTCCCAGGGGGGCAGGAGACATTTCCCAGGGGGGCAGGAGACATTTCCCAGGGGGGCAGGAGACATTTCCCAGGGGGGCAGGAGACATTTCCCGGAGGGCAGGAGACATTTCCCAGGGGGGCAGGAGACATTTCCCAGGGGGGCAGGAGACATTTCCCAGGGGGCAGGAGACATTTCCCGGGGGAAGGGGGGGGGGCAGGAGACATTTCCCGGGGGGCCGGAGACATTTCCCAGGGGGGCAGGAGACATTTCCCAGGGGGCAGGAGACATTTCCCAGGGGGCAGGAGACATTTCCCGGAGGGCAGGAGACATTTCCCGGAGGGCAGGAGACATTTCCCAGGGGGGGGGGGGCAGGAGACATTTCCCAGGGGGCAGGAGGAATTTCCCGGAGGGCAGGAGACATTTCCCAGGGGGCAGGAGACATTTCCCGGAGGGCAGGAGACATTTCCCAGGGGGCAGGAGACATTTCCCAGGGGGCAGGAGACATTTCCCAGGGAGGGGGGGGCAGGAGGAATTTCCCGGGGGGCAGGAGACATTTCCCGGGGGGGGGGGGGGGGGCAGGAGACATTTCCCCGGGGGGGGGCAGGAGATATTTCCCGGGGGGGGGGCAGGAGACATTTCCCAGGGGGGGCAGGAGACATTTCCCAGGGAGGGCAGGAGACATTTCCCAGGGAGGGCAGGAGACGTTTCCCAGGGGGGGGGGGCAGGAGACATTTCCCGGGGGGGGGGCAGGAGGAATTTCCTGGGGGGCAGGAGACATTTCCCGGGGGGGGGGGCAGGAGACATTTCCCGGGGGGGGGCAGGAGATATTTCCCGGGTGGGGGGGCAGGAGACATTTCCCGGGGGGGGGGGCAGGAGACATTTCCCGGGGGGGGGGCAGGAGATATTTCCCGGGTGGGGGGGCAGGAGACATTTCCCGGGGGGGGGGGCAGGAGACATTTCCCGGGGGGGGGGCAGGAGACATTTCCCAGGGGGCAGGAGACATTTCCCCGGGGGGGGGGCAGGAGATATTTCCCGGGTGGGGGGGCAGGAGACATTTCCCAGGGGGGGGGCAGGAGACATTTCCCAGGGAGGGCAGGAGACATTTCCCAGGGGGGGGGCAGGAGACATTTCCCGGGGGGGGGAGGAGACATTTCCCAGGGGGCAGGAGACATTTCCCGGGGGGGCAGGAGACATTTCCCGGGGGGGGGGGCAGGAGACATTTCCCAGGGGGCAGGAGACATTTCCCAGGGGGCAGGAGACATTTCCCGGGGGGGGGGGGGCAGGAGGCATTTCCCAGGGGGCAGGAGACATTTCCCAGGGGGCAGGAGACATTTCCCAGGGGGGGGGGCAGGAGACATTTCCCGGGGGGGGGCAGGAGACATTTCCCCGGGGGGGGGGGGCAGGAGACATTTCCCGGGGGGGCAGGAGACAGGGGGCACCATAGGTCACCCACCTCTCAGGGGTCAGTATTAAGCTTTGGGGCATAGATGGCCATTGCATACTAGTGCACACATAGGAATTCTTCCTCTGCATTTCCCTCATCTGTGAGTACCCGCCCCCCTGTGGTCACATGTGCGCTTCCTTATCTCTACCCGCCCCCCTGTGGTCACATGGGTGCTTCCTACCTCTACCTGCCCCCTGTGGTCACATGTGTGCTTCCTTACCTCTACCCGCCCCCCGTGGTCACATGTGCGCTTCCTTATCTCTACCCGCCCCCCTGTGGTAACATGTGCGCTTCCTTATCTCTACCCGCCCCCCTGTGGTCACATGGGTGCTTCCTTACCTCTACCTGCCCCCTGTGGTCACATGTGTGCTTCCTTACCTCTACCCGCCCCCCTGTGGTCACATGTGTGCTTCCTTACCTCTACCTGCCCCCTGAGGTCACATGTGTGCTTCCTTACCTCTACCCGCCCCCCTGTGGTCACATGCGCGCTTCCTTACCTCTACCCACCCCCTGTGGTCACATGTGCGCTTCCTTACCTCTACCCACCCCCTGTGGTCACATGTGCGCTTCCTTACCTCTACCCACCCCCTGTGGTCACATGTGTGCTTCCTTTCCTCTACCCGCCCCCCTGTGGTCACATGTGTGCTTCCTTTCCTCTACCCGCCCCCTGTGGTCACATGAACCCTTCCTTACCTCTACCCGCCCCCTGTGGTCACATGTGTGCTTCCTTACCTCTCCCCGCCCCCCTGTGGTCACATGTGTGCTTCCTTACCTCTACCCGCCCCCCTGTGGTCACATGTGCGCTTCCTTACCTCTATCCGCCCCCCTGTGGTCACATGTGTGCTTCCTTACCTCTACCCGCCCCCTGTGGTCACATGTGCGCTTGCACTTCATTACCTCTACCCACCCCCTGTGGTCACATGTGCGCTTCCTTACCTCTACCCACCCCCTGTGGTCACATGTGCACTTCCTTACCTCTACCCACCCCCTGTGGTCACATGTGCGCTTCCTTACCTCTACCCACCCCCTGTGGTCACATGTGCGCTTCCTTACCTCTGCCCACCCCCTGTGGTCACATGTGTGCTTCCTTACCTCTGCCCACCCCCTGTGGTCACATGTGTGCTTCCTTACCTCTACCCGCCCCCTGTGGTCACATGAACCCTTCCTTACCTCTACCCGCCCCCTGTGGTCACATGTGTGCTTCCTTACCTCTACCCGCCCCCCTGTGGTCACATGTGCGCTTCCTTACCTCTACCCGCCGTCTGTGGTCACATGTGTGCTTCCTTACCTGTACCCGCCCCCTGTGGTCACATGTGCGCTTCCTTACCTCTACCCGCCCCCTGTGGTCACATGAACCCTTCCTTACCTCTACCCGCCCCCTGTGGTCACATGTGTGCTTCCTTACCTCTACCCGCCCCCCTGTGGTCACATGTGCGCTTCCTTACCTCTACCCGCCGTCTGTGGTCACATGTGTGCTTCCTTACCTGTACCCGCCCCCTGTGGTCACATGTGCGCTTCCTTACCTCTACCCGCCCCCTGTGGTCACATGAACCCTTCCTTACCTCTACCCGCCCCCTGTGGTCACATGTGTGCTTCCTTACCTCTACCCGCCCCCCTGTGGTCACATGTGCGCTTCCTTACCTCTACCCGCCGTCTGTGGTCACATGTGTGCTTCCTTACCTCTACCCACCCCCTGTGGTCACATGTGTGCTTCCTTACCTCTACCCGCCCCCTGTGGTCACATGTGCGCTTCCTTACCTCTACCCACCCCCTGTGGTCACATGTGCGCTTCCTTACCTCTACCCGCCCCCCTGTGGTCACATGTGTGCTTCCTTACCTCTACCCACCCCCTGTGGTCACATGTGCGCTTCCTTACCTCTACCCACCCCCCTGTGGTCACATGTGTGCTTCCTTACCTCTACCCGCCCCCCCTGTGGTCACATGTGTGCTTCCTTACCTCTACCCACCCCCTGTGGTCACATGTGCGCTTCCTTACCTCTACCCACCCCCCTGTGGTCACATGTGCTCTTCCTTACCTCTACCCACCCCCTGTGGTCACATGTGCGCTTCCTTACCTCTACCCACCCCCCTGTGGTCACATGTGTGCTTCCTTACCTCTACCCACCCCCTGTGGTCACATGTGTGCTTCCTTACCTCTACCCGCCCCCTGTGGTCACATGTGCGCTTCCTTACCTCTACCCGCCCCCTGTGGTCACATGTGTGCTTCCTTACCTCTACCCGCCCCCTGTGGTCACATGTGTGCTTCCTTACCTCTACCCGCCCCCTGTGGTCACATGTGTGCTTCCTTACCTCTACCCACCCCCTGTGGTCACATGTGCGCTTCCTTACCTCTACCCACCCCCCTGTGTTCACATGTGCGCTTCCTTACCTCTACCCACCCCCTGTGGTCACATGTCCGCTTCCTTACCTCTACCCACCCCCTGTGGTCACATGGGTGCTTCCTTACCTCTACCCGCCCCCCTGTGGTCACATGTGCACTTCCTTACCTCTACCCGCCCCCTGGGGTCACATGTGCGCTTCCTTGGTAAGTATATGGGGGTCACATGACCCTCTACATAGAATTGTGTCACCTGTTACCTCTGTATTTCCCAATCACACATGTGCTCCTCCCACTCTATAGCTGTAACCATGGCAACAGTCCCAGATCCCCCATCCTGCCTCCTCAGTGATTGGCTATCTGCATTTCCCATGAGTCTCCACTGTGCTGGACACAATCTCCTGATCTCCTCTGCAGCAACTTCCTGCTCTTAGAATGTGTTTGGTGGGAAACCCGCTAGAGAGACACAGAGAACCCGACTAGTGATACCTGTAATAATTCTACACATATCATCTATTAGTGTGTGACTATAACCTGTCACATGTCATTAAAGTGGACCAAAACCATGGGTTTGACTATTCTGGGCGCTGGTCCTTGCCCCGGGGCACCCTGATTGGCTGTGTGAAACCTCCCAGGTCACCTGACCTCACTCACCCTTCCCCGGTATAATGGTGCATGTGCAGCCCTCTGGTCCAATCAGCACGCTCGGATCCGCTCCCGTCCATTTGTCTAATAGCTCATCTAAGGTGAGCTGATCTGAGCACGCTGGTGGCCCCATCCCCCACTGCCCTCTAACAGGGAGCGTGCCCATTCCGGCCATTCACAGATTCCTCCTCAGGGGATAGCGGCGATGCGGCCACAGCACATGTGCCAAGAACTGCGAAAGAACATGAGTTTCTGAGTGACCCAGCAAGTTTCACAATTCTGGATGCCACAGAGGATATCAGGTCCTTTGGTCCACTTTAATATGAGCTACAAGAAAATGGCCGCCACTGCTCTGCTGGGAGACACTAGTGCTAGTAAGAAACAGCCAGTGTGTGCTCACCATTGCTGCCACCTGTCTGCTGATTGGTGGATGGAGTCACATATTAACCAATGACATTTCATTGTAGCATTACATGTACAGTGACATCTGGATTCTGATTGGATGATCTGTGTCACTGCTCATTTCTTTGTGACTTTCTAGGGTTTAGTTACAGACTTATAAGAGGTGTGACTGGTACTTACCTAATCCGTGAACACTTGTGCAGAGCTGGAGACAGGATCCTCTGACTCTCTGCTCCAACATAGTAATGCATCTCAATGCGATGTTCTCGCTTGCTGTTCATCAGACAGTATGAGAAAGCTCTGACCTCCATCACTGATGTAGAATTATACATTACAATGTTCTCCTTTTGTGACATAATTCTTCTGACCATCTCCACATCCTGAGCTTCATATAAACACATGACTTGATTATTATCGAGCCCCCAGTCTGTCTCCAGCCATTTCTCCACAGCAGGTTTTCCCCTGAATGAGATGTTACACTGCAGACACTTCTCCAGCTTCTGTATTTGTCCTTCAGCCATCAGACCACAGAAGAATTGTCTTGTTAGGTCTAAGTGACGTTTATCTGTCTCCAGTAACTGTGTGACTGTCCTGACCTCTGAAGAGGGAGATTGTTCAGCTGCAGCAACACATCGCTCAGATTCAGGGACCAGCACATAATAGAGAGAAGCAAAGACCTCCTGGAGGCTCAGATGGAGGAAGCTGGAGCAGCTCTCGGTCCTGGCGTCCCTGAGAAAGAGGTTCTCAGCCAGAAACACAGACTTTATCTCTGAGATAGAGAGGCCATGTCTCCTGAGATCACTTTCATCAAAAAAAATCTTCTGGAGCCAAACCCCTTCATTGGCTAGAGCACACAGCTTCTTTATACAGCTGAGGGCCTTGTGGGGGTTTCTGCAGTGATACAATAATAAACCCTCCAGGTAAAGCAAGTAGATAGATGTGGTGGTGTTACAGCTGCTCACATCCAATCCCTTTCTCATTTGTTGTTTCAGTGTAGTACATACAAGCCAGCTCACTATCGGGGCAGCACACATGGTGAGAAGAATATCATTGCTCTTCACTGTCTGAATGGCCACAGCTGCTTCTTCTTCAGATGTAAAGGAACGCTGGAAATATTCTACACAGTCATCCTCTGTAAACCCCAGAATGGCCACATATCGAGTACGCTTCACAACCTCCCCGAGACTCTTCAGTGACAATGGTCTTGTGGTGATGATCAGGAAGGATCTCCGGAGAAGGATTTTACAGAGTAAACTCTTTAGAAGGATCTCTACTGAGGTCTTCTGGAAAGGATCTCTGCACTGCTCAGAATGATTTAGTGATGACTTCAATTCATCAAACCCATCAATGAGAAAAAGGATTTTGTCATCCTCATTAAAGATAGAGGTAAGTTGTCTCCTCTCACACTGGAGATTACACATCCTGGAGAGCAGGTCAGCCAGACTTATGTCACCAGTGATGGTGTTGAGTTCTCTGCAGCTCATATAAAATGCAAAATGAAATGTGTCCTGATAGAGACCCTCAGAGGCCCAGTCCAGCATGATCTTCCTTGAGGTCATGGTTTTCCCAATTCCAGCTGCTCCTTGTAGCACGACAATCTTGGGGACAATCCCACGCTCAGTAGGATCAAACAGCATGGGAATGGTGATATTATTAGAAGATCTTTCAGCCATTATCTCTAGATGTCTCCTCCCAGAAGATGTGATTTCATGCTCTCTTTCCTTCTCCTCTCGATGTCCTTCTATGATCACCAGTTGGGTGTATTGTCTCTTTAAACTGACCTCCTCCCCTATACGATAATCCCCCTCTTTATATAGCTCATACTCTTCCTTTATGTCAGCCATGTATTGTGCTCTGATCTCTGTGTGAGATGAAAATGTAGAAAAGATAAAATCAGCAAACGTAAAGTCTGTCCAAGAAAAAGCAAATAATAATAATAATTTATTACCAAAATGTTCTGCAGTTCCTAGTTTTATTTAACAGCATTATAGTGATCTGCCTCTGTTTCTGGGGCAATTCAGCCATTGGAAATGTTTTGGTTTGTCCTAAATACCAGCCTGATGAAGTGGGTGATGTGCCTGTAAGAGGGTGAAACCAGGACTATTCTATAAAAACTGCCGTCCTGTTGTTTGGCCACAAGAGGCCACTGGTTCCCCTGTTCACACAGCTAACTCTCTGCAGAGACTTGTTGATCTTAAGGAGCAGGAGATGACATGTGCTGTGTGTGCTAGAGCAAGGAGCAAGCAGACTGGGCACCATCTTGAAAGAGAGAGAAAAAGGCCATGTGAGCAAGTGGTGGCCTGGCGTGCAACAGATAAAGAAAGACTGACAACTGGATCTGAATCAGAGGCTGTGGATTTTTGCCTGAAAGACTCCTGAGAGCTGCGTGGTGCATCCGGTCGTTTTGTGAAGGAGATCTGTTCAGCTGGAGTTTACCAAAGGCCCGGGTCAGTACTTTAATTAATACATGCACGTGCTATAGACTGCCTGTTAGCTAGTTAGTTAGATAGAGAGACTTTACACAGGCCAAGACTTTGCTTTGCTTTGCTGTTGGATTCTGGATTCCGGATTACACAGGAACTTTGCTACAGGAGACATTGGCTGTTGTGCACTGAGCTGTCTGCAGTTTTACTCAGTGCATCCCTCTGGAACAGTGCCTGCTACGCAGTTTGGGTCAGCTTTGGGGTAGGGAAACTGTTGTTATTATTTCACTGTTTGCTGCATATATTTGAAGTATTTTCAGAAGCCTGTTTTAGTAAACGTGTTTTGCATAAGCTGGTGTCATTGTCGCTTTCTTGTCTGTGGCTTTGCTGTACCTTGAGAGACCTACCGTGCACGACTTACATTTTGGCGTAGCTGGCAGGGTACAGCATTCGTTATGGACGGGAACGCGGCGGGAGACCTTCCCCCGGCGCCAGTGGCACCGGAGCAGGACCCAGCTCAGGGTATGCCGGCCCAAGGTCAGCCGGGCTGTAGCACCATGTCTCCCCCAATAGCATACATCCCGGTGGGGGCTGGGCGACGACTTAATGGATTGGAGGTCCTGATTGAGCCAGCCCAGCAAGAGCAACCCCAGGCTCGCCCATTGATAGCTCGGGCCCTTGCCATTGTGACAAATGGGTGTGTACCGGTACGTTGCTTGAACGTTGAAGACTGTGAGCTAACCGTTCCTGGCAATGCTGTCCTGGCAGACGTTTATGTGTCCGAAGGGGGTATCCCCCGAAAGAGCCACTTCACGTTACAGCCTGATAGAAGGTCGGCCTGGACTTATGCTGTGGAAGTCCAGCAGAAGGAGATCCCGACAGAGAAGTGGAATGGGAGAGTGATCATGGCCCAGTTGGGAGTGGACTGTAAGACCCTGACCCCAGGACAACAGAAGTTGCTGGAAGATACTCTCTGGGAATTTCAGGAGGCGTTCTCAAGACATGACGAGGACTTTGGGTGTGCTTCTGCTATTGAACACGAAATCCCCACGGGCGATGCTGCACCGATTAGAGAACGTTACCGACAAATCCCTCCCAAAATGTACCAAGAGGTGAAGGACATGGTAGCCAGCATGCTGGAAAATCGGGTGATTCAAGAGAGTCAGAGTCCGTGGGCTGCCCCAGTAGTCTTGGTGCGGAAGAAAGATGGGAGTCTCCGGTTCTGCGTGGACTATCGGAAGTTGAATGCCCAGACCGTCCGGGATGCATATCCTCTCCCGCGGATTGAAGAGTCATTGTCAGCCCTGGGCCAGGCGAAATTCTTCTCGACCCTTGACCTGGCCAGTGGATATTGGCAAGTACCGGTAGCCCAGAAAGACAAAGCGAAGACGGCTTTCATTTTACCCATGGGACTTTACGAATTTAACCGAATGCCATTCGGCCTCACCAATGCCCCAGGGACATTTCAGCGGTTAATGGAGCACTGTCTGGGGGACCTCAACTTCGAGTCAGTGTTGATATACTTGGACGACATAGTGGTGTTTGGAGCTTCCTTCGAGGACCATCTTCAGAAGCTGAAACAGGTCCTTGGGCGACTGCGAGATCATGGGCTCAAGATTAAGCCCAAGAAGTGCCAACTGTTTCGACAGCAGATAGAGTACTTGGGACATGTGGTCACCTCCGAGGGTGTAAAACCCGCCCCCAGCAAGGTGGAAGCCGTCCAGCAGTGGCCCCGGCCGGTGACATTACGAGAAGTACGGGCATTCGTGGGGCTGGCCAGTTACTACAGGAGATTTATACCCAAGTTTGCTCAGTTGGTGGGCCCATTGAACGAGTTACTGAGAGGCACCGCAGGAGGTCCGAAAAATCGTCCCATTGGTTGGGGGCCCCGGCAGCAAGAGGCCTTTGAGGCAGTGAAGGAGTCGCTAACCAGTGCCCCGATCCTGGCTTACGCGCAGTTTGATATACCATTCCTGCTGTACACTGATGGGAGTCTGCATGGGTTGGGAGCTGTGCTATCCCAAGTCCAGGATGGGCGCGAGAGAGTCATTGCCTATGGGAGCCGGTCTCTGAGGGAATCCGAGCGCAACCCCGACAACTATAGCTCCTTCAAGCTGGAACTGTTGGCTCTGGTGTGGGCCATGACTGAAAAGTTTGCAGAATACCTGACAGGCGCGGAAGTGACCGTGATGACAGACAACAACCCCCTAGCTCATCTGGAGAATGCCAAGCTCGGTGCCCTGGAGCAGAGGTGGTTGGCTCGCCTTTCTAAATTTAAGTATCGCATCAAGTTCCGGTCTGGTAAAGAGAACAGCAATGCAGATGCACTTTCCCGAGTCCCCGTGGGGGCACCGCCGCAGAGGGGTGATGAGGAGTTAGAGGACATTGAAACTCCTGACCTTGGTCGATTACCCGTGCTCCAGGACGTGGCACATGCAAGTGGGGTGGCGTCCGGAATGCCCATGGTGTTGGGGAAGACATTGACCGACTGGGAGAGAGTCCAGAACAGCTGTCCTGATCTGTGGAGAGTGAGAGAATGGGTCCGGACCAAGACCTGGCCTCGGCCGGAAGAAAGGGCCCGTTTGACTCCAGAGGGCCAAAAGTTGCTGAGACAGTGGGATAAGCTGACTGTTACCCAGGGCCTCCTGTGTCGGACCATATACCTACAGACAGAGCTGCAGCATCGGCAACAGATTGTAATCCCTATGTCATTGGGCCCAGAGGCTGCGCGGGAAGCCCACGAGAGGGGTGCTCATTTTGGAAGTGAGAAAACGTTTAAGTGGCTCCAACGATTTGTGTATTGTCCAGATCTGGCCGACATGGTGGCCGAAGCCTGTCTTAAGTGTCGATCTTGTGGACTGAGTAAAAGCACCGAACAGCGGGCCCCCGTCCAGACAATCAAGACTTCAGCCCCGTTGGAACTGCTTATGATTGACTATGTGCAGATTGGGTACTCTGCCTCAGGACACTCGTATTGTCTGGTAATGACCGACCATTTCACCAAGTATGCGGTGGCTGTACCCACCAGAGACCAGACGGCTGAGTCAGCTGCAGAGGCTGTCTGCAAACACTTTATCCAAGTCTTCGGGTGCCCCCAGAGAATACACTCAGATCAAGGAGCATGTTTTCAAGGAAATATGATGAATGAACTGTATCAATTGTATGGGATTGAACGATCCCGCACCACTCCGTACCATCCCCAAGGAAATGGGGCCTGTGAGCGCTTTAATAGGACTTTGATTCAGATGTTACGGACATTGGAGAATGGACAAAAGGCTAGGTGGCCCGAATATCTACCTGAACTGATGTGGGCCTATAACAATAGGGTACACAATACCACTGGCTACTCCCCCCATATGCTCATGTTTGGAAGAGCCGGACGAGAGGTGGAAGATCTCCACATGCCTGACCCAAAGGAACCCCAACCGAGAAGTGCTACTGCATGGATGCAAGAACACCGCCGCCGTCTAAGAGCGATCCACAAAGTTGTAGGGGAACGCCTGGAACAAGTGGTGCACCCTGCCCCAGGACCTGTGCAGAGAGATAGTTATTCCCCGGGTGATAGAGTGATGGTCCGAGCTAAGCGACCATCTGGGAAGTTGGATGGGCGGTGGGAGGCGGTTCCATATATGGTGAAAAGGAGAGTGGACCCTGACATTCCGGTCTATGAGGTAGAACCAGTGGGGACTGGGGGACCCTCACGAAACTTGCACCGTAACATGCTAAGACAATGTAACTTTGATGAGCCGGTGCATGAGGAAGAGATGCCCCCTCACGCTCCCAGAACAGAGGAGAGCCTCTCAGCCGATGAGGAAGATTGGTGGGTCGCCCCTGCCCAGATACCCGCTGTTGCCCCAGGTGGATCGGGTCTGCCACCCCGCGAGAATGCTGACAGAGTGGTGGCCCCTCCCTTGGCAGAGCTGCCTAATGCACCAGATACCCCTGAAACCATTGTGCTGAGAAGGTCAACGAGATCCAATGCTGGTGTGCCCCCGCAACGCTATGCTCAGGAGGAGTTTGTTTGGGGAGGGTTGCCGAGGACGACAACCTCTAGTGGGGTGGCATGTAAGAGGGTGAAACCAGGACTATTCTATAAAAACTGCCGTCCTGTTGTTTGGCCACAAGAGGCCACTGGTTCCCCTGTTCACACAGCTAACTCTCTGCAGAGACTTGTTGATCTTAAGGAGCAGGAGATGACATGTGCTGTGTGTGCTAGAGCAAGGAGCAAGCAGACTGGGCACCATCTTGAAAGAGAGAGAAAAAGGCCATGTGAGCAAGTGGTGGCCTGGCGTGCAACAGATAAAGAAAGACTGACAACTGGATCTGAATCAGAGGCTGTGGATCTTTGCCTGAAAGACTCCTGAGAGCTGCGTGGTGCATCCGGTCGTTTTGTGAAGGAGATCTGTTCAGCTGGAGTTTACCAAAGGCCCGGGTCAGTACTTTAATTAATACATGCACGTGCTATAGACTGCCTGTTAGCTAGTTAGTTAGATAGAGAGACTTTACACAGGCCAAGACTTTGCTTTGCTTTGCTGTTGGATTCTGGATTCCGGATTACACAGGAACTTTGCTACAGGAGACATTGGCTGTTGTGCACTGAGCTGTCTGCAGTTTTACTCAGTGCATCCCTCTGGAACAGTGCCTGCTACGCAGTTTGGGTCAGCTTTGGGGTAGGGAAACTGTTGTTATTATTTCACTGTTTGCTGCATATATTTGAAGTATTTTCAGAAGCCTGTTTTAGTAAACGTGTTTTGCATAAGCTGGTGTCATTGTCGCTTTCTTGTCTGTGGCTTTGCTGTACCTTGAGAGACCTACCGGTGCACGACTTACATGCCCACGGAACGCGTGGCTCCTGGTGTGGTAGGTGGTGGGGAGACTTCACACATGCTATTTTCATGATTCCTTGGCTTTATTTCTGGTGATTTTTTTTGTGATATATTTGTGATATTACTTATTGATTGGTATTGTGATATATATCAGTGGTTCCCCTTTGGGATGCCTAAATAATATATACAGGTGATTATATTTTCATTGGTGAATAGGGTAGATTGATATGTTTATGAGTTGTTATGATTGGGAATATTAATTCTTAATTGTTTGACTACTAGCACTTGCACTTTATAAATATATAGATTTTATAGTGATCCGGATCATAGGCAGGATTTGCACATGTTTAGCACTTTATAAATATATAGATTTTATAGTGATCCGGATCATAGGCAGGATTTGCACATGTTTAGCACTTTATAAATATATAGATTTTATAGTGATCCGGATCATAGGCAGCATTTGCACATGTTTAGCACTTTATAAATATATAGATTTTATAGTGATCCGGATCATAGGCAGCATTTGCACATGTTTAGCTCTTTATAAATATATTTTATAGTGATCGGGATCATAGGCAGCATTTGCACATGTTTAGCACTTTATAAATATATAGATTTTATAGTGATCCGGATCATAGGCAGCATTTGCACATGTTTAGCTCTTTATAAATATATTTTATAGTGATCGGGATCATAGGCAGCATTTGCACATGTTTAGCTCTTTATAAATATATTTTATAGTGATCCGGATCATAGGCAGGATTTGCACATGTTAGCTCTTTATAAATATATAGATTTTATAGTGATCGGGATCATAGGCAGGATTTGCACATGTTTAGCACTTTATAAATATATAGATTTTATAGTGATCCGGATCATAGGCAGGATTTGCACATGTTTAGCACTTTGTAAATATATAGATTTTACAGTGATCCGGAACATAGGCAGGATTTGCACATGTTTAGCTCTTTATAAATATATAGATTTTATAGTGATCCGGATCATAGGCAGGATTTGCACATGTTTAGTACTTTATAAATATATAGATTTTATAGTGATCCGGAACATAGGCAGGATTTGCACATGTTTAGCTCTTTATAAATATATAGATTTTATAGTGATCCGGATCATAGGCAGGATTTGCACATGTTTAGTACTTTATAAATATATAGATTTTATAGTGATCCGGGTCATAGGCAGGATTTGCACATGTTTAGCACTTTATAAATATATAGATTTTATAGTGATCCGGATAATAGGCAGGATTTGCACATGTTTAGTTCTTTATAAATATATAGATTTTATAATGATCCGGATCATAGGCAGGATTTGCACATGTTTAGCACTTTATAAATATATAGATTTTATAGTGATCCAGATCATAGGCAGGATTTGCACATGTTTAGCACTTTATAAATATATAGATTTTATAGTGATCCGGATCATAGGCAGGATTTGCACATGTTTAGCACTTTATAAATATATAGATTTTATAGTGATCCAGATCATAGGCAGGATTTGCACATGTTTAGCACTTTATAAATATATAGATTTTATAGTGATCCGGATCATAGGCAGGATTTGCTCATGTTTAGCACTTTATAAATATATAGATTTTACAGTGATCCGGATCATAGGCAGGATTTGCACATGTTTAGTACTTTATAAATATATAGATTTTATAGTGATCCGGACCATAGGCAGGATTCGCACATGTTTAGCACTTTATAAATATATAGATTTTACAGTGATCCGGATCATAGGCAGGATTTGCACATGTTTAGCACTTTATAAATATATAGATTTTATAGTGATCCGGATCATAGGCAGGATTTGCACATGTTTAGTTCTTTATAAATATATAGATTTTATAGTGATCCGGATCATAGGCAGGATTTGCACATGTTTAGCACTTTATAAATATATAGATTTTACAGTGATCCGGATCATAGGCAGGATTTGCACATGTTTAGCACTTTATAAATATATAGATTTTATAGTGATCCGGATCATAGGCAGGATTTGCACATGTTTAGTTCTTTATAAATATATAGATTTTATAATGATCCGGATCATAGGCAGGATTTGCACATGTTTAGCACTTTATAAATATATAGATTTTATAGTGATCCGGGTCATAGGCAGGATTTGCACATGTTTAGTACTTTATAAATATATAATTTTATAGTGATCCGGATCATAAGTAGGATTTGCACATGTTTAGTACTTTATAAATATATAGATTTTATAGTGATCCGGATAATAGGCAGGATTTGCATGTTTAGCACTTTATAAATATATAGATTTTATAGTGATCCGGATCATAGGCAGGATTTGCTCATGTTTAGCTCTTTATAAATATATATATTTTATAGTGATCCGGATCATAGGCAGGATTTGCACATGTTTAGCACTTTATAAATATATAGATTTTATAGTGATCCGGATCATAAGCAGGATTTGCACATGTTTAGCTCTTTAGTACTAGTCACACAGCCTATATGGGGAATGGGAGGGGGAATGTCACACTGCCTATATGGGGAATGGGAGGGGGAATGTCACACTGCCTATATGGGGAATGGGAGGGGGGAATGCTACACTGCCTATATGGGGAATGGGAGGGGGTATGTCACACTGCCTATATGGGGAATGGGAGGAGGAATGCCACACTGCCTATATGGGGAATGGGAGGGGGAATGCCACACTGCCTATATGGGGAATGGGAGGAGGAATGCCACACTGCCTATATGGGGAATGGGAGGGGGAATGCCACACTGCCTATATGGGGAATGGGAGGGGGAATGTCACACTGCCTATATGGGGAATGGGAGGGGGAATGTCACACTGCCTATATGGGGAATGGGAGGGGAATGCCACACTGCCTATATGGGGAATGGGAGGGGGGAATGTCACACTGCCTA
The DNA here is from genome assembly GCA_027917425.1 of Gastrophryne carolinensis. Taxonomy (NCBI): domain Eukaryota; kingdom Metazoa; phylum Chordata; class Amphibia; order Anura; family Microhylidae; genus Gastrophryne; species Gastrophryne carolinensis. The sequence goes on along the minus strand of JAQIHN010000022.1, from coordinate 336,620 downwards.
TATGGGGAATGGGAGGGGAATGCCACACTGCCTATATGGGGAATGGGAGGGGGAATGTCACACTGCCTATATGGGGAATGGGAGGGGGGGAATGTCACACTGTCTATATGGGGAATGGGAGGGGGAATGCCACACTGCCTGTATGGGGAATGGGAGGGGGGAATGCCACACTGCCTATATGGGGAATGGGAGGGGGATGTCACACTGCCTATATGGGGAATGGGAGGGGGGGAATGTCACACTGTCTATATGGGGAATGGGAGGGGGAATGCCACACTGCCTGTATGGGGAATGGGAGGGGGGATGCCACATTGCCTATATGGGGAATGGGAGGGGGGAATGCCACACTGCCTATATGGGGAATGGGAGGGGGAATGTCACACTGCCTATATGGGGAATGGGAGGGGAATGCCACACTGCCTATATGGGGAATGGGAGGGGGAATGCCACACTGCCTATATGGGGAATGGGAGGGGGGAATGTCCCACTGCCTATATGGGGAATGGGAGGGGAATGCCACACTGCCTATATGGGGAATGGGAGGGGGAATGCCACACTGCCTATATGGGGAATGGGAGGGGGGGAATGCCACACTGCCTATATGGGGAATGGGAGGGGGAATGTCACACTGTCTATATGGGGAATGGGAGGGGGGAATGTCACACTTCCTATATGGGGAATGGGAGGGGGAATTTCACACTGTCTATATGGGGAATGGGAGGGGAATGCCACACTGCCTATATGGGGAATGGGAGGGGGGAATGTCACACTTCCTATATGGGGAATGGGAGGGGGAATGTCACACTGCCTATATGGGGAATGGGAGGGGGAATGTCACACTGCCTATATGGGGAATGGGAGGGGGGAATGTCACACTGCCTATATGGGGAATGGGAGGGGGGAATGTCACACTGCCTATATGGGGAATGGGAGGGGGGAATGCCACACTGCCTATATGGGGGATGGGAGGGGGGAATGTCACACTGCCTATATGGGGAATGGGAGGGGGGAATGTCACACTGCCTATATGGGGAATGGGAGGGGGAATGTCACACTGCCTATATGGGGAATAGGAGGGGGGATGCCACACTGCCTATATGGGTAATGGGAGGGGGGAATGCCACACTGCCTATATGGGGAATGGGAGGGGGAATGCCACACTGCCTATATGGGGAATGGGAGGGGAATGCCACACTGCCTATATGGGGAATGGGAGGGGGAATGTCACACTGCCTATATGGGGAATGGGAGGGGGGGAATGTCACACTGTCTATATGGGGAATGGGAGGGGGAATGCCACACTGCCTATATGGGGAATGGGAGGGGGGATGCCACATTGCCTATATGGGGAATGGGAGGGGGGAATGCCACACTGCCTATATGGGGAATGGGAGGGGGAATGTCACACTGCCTATATGGGGAATGGGAGGGGAATGCCACACTGCCTATATGGGGAATGGGAGGGGGGAATGTCACACTGCCTATATGGGGAATGGGAGGGGAATGCCACACTGCCTATATGGGGAATGGGAGGGGGAATGTCACACTGCCTATATGGGGAATGGGAGGGGGGGAATGCCACACTGCCTATATGGGGAATGGGAGGGGGAATGTCACACTGTCTATATGGGGAATGGGAGGGGGGAATGTCACACTTCCTATATGGGGAATGGGAGGGGGAATGTCACACTGTCTATATGGGGAATGGGAGGGGAATGCCACACTGCCTATATGGGGAATGGGAGGGGGGAATGTCACACTTCCTATATGGGGAATGGGAGGGGGAATGTCACACTGCCTATATGGGGAATGGGAGGGGGAATGTCACACTGCCTATATGGGGAATGGGAGGGGGGAATGTCACACTGCCTATATGGGGAATGGGAGGGGGGAATGTCACACTGCCTATATGGGGAATGGGAGGGGGAATGTCACACTGCCTATATGGGGAATGGGAGGGGGAATGTCACACTGCCTATATGGGGAATGGGAGGGGAATGCCACACTGCCTATATGGGGAATGGGAGGGGGGAATGTCACACTGCCTATATGGGGAATGGGAGGGGGGAATGCCACACTGCCTATATGGGGAATGGGAGGGGGTATGTCACACTGCCTATATGGGGAATGGGAGGGGGGGATGTCACACTGCCTATATGGGGAATGGGAGGGGGGAATGTCACCCTGCCTATATGGGGAATGGGAGGGAGGAATGTCACACTGCCTATATGGGGAATGGGAGGGGAATGCCACACTGCCTATATGGGGAATGGGAGGGGGGTGGGAATGTCACACTGCTTATATGGGGAATGGGAGGGGGGATGCCACACTGTCTATATGGGGAATGGGAGGGGAATGCCACACTGCCTATATGGGGAATGGGAGGGGAATGTCACACTGCCTATATGGGGAATGGGAGGGGAATGCCACACTGCCTATATGGGGAATGGGAGGGGGGTGGGAATGTCACACTGCCTATATGGGGAATGGGAGGGGGGATGCCACACTGTAACATAGTAACATAGTATGTAAGGCTGAATAAAGACTTTAGTCCATCCAGTTCAGCCTGTTTAACTCCTTCCAGTGGTCTAGTAGCCATAGCCGGAAATGTTATTACATGCCAGGAAGGCATCAAGGCCACTTTTGAACATTTTTAATGTATCCCTCATTACTACCTCCTCTGGCAGCGAGTAGTCCCCTAACCCTAACCCTAACCCATAGTCTCACTGCTCTTACAGAGAAGAATCCCCTCCTGTGTCGGTGGAGAAAGCACCTTTCCTCTAACCTTAGTGGATGCCCCCGGGTTATCGTTACACTCCGGGGTATAAATAGATTGTGGGACAGATCCTTGTATTGACCCCGAATATATTTATACATAGTTATTAGATCACCCCTCAATCGTCTTTTTTCTAGACTAAATAAACCTAACTTGGACAATCTTTCCGGGTACTCTAGCCCCCGCACTCCTTTTATTAACTTTGTTGCCCTTCTTTGAACGCGCTCCAGTTCTGATATGTCCTTCTTAAGCACAGGTGCCCAGAACTGTACACAGTATTCCATATGGGGTCTGACCAGTGACTTGTACAGGGGTAAAATGATGCTCTGGTCATGAGCACCTATGCCCCTCCTGATGCACCCCATGATCCTGTTTGCCTTGGCAGCAGCTGCCTGGCATTGATTACTACAGTTGAGCTTATTGTCAACTAAAACCCCTAGGTCCTTTTCCATTGTTGTTTTACCAAGTGTTTCTTTATTTAGTGTGTAATCATGACACAGATTTCTCCTTCCCATGTGCATAACCTTACATTTATCTGTGTTAAACTTCATTTGCCATTTAACTGCCCATGCTTCCAATTTATCTAAATCTGTTTGTAGTTGCCTGTTGTCCTCCTTTGTTTTAATTACTTTACTCAGCTTAGTATAATCTGCAAAGATTGATACTTTAATGTTTAATCCATACCCAATGTCATTTATATATATATTGAAGAGAATTGGTCCCAGAACTGACCCTTGTGGTACTCCACTGGTAACATTGACCCAATCTGAGTGTGTACCATTGATAACCACCCTCTGCTTCCGATCACTAAGCCAATTTCCCACCCATCTGCACACGTTTTCCCCCAGTCCAAGCATTCTCATCTTTTGTACCAGCCTTTTATGTGGCACAGTATCAAATGCTTTAGAAAAGTCAAGATATATGATATCCAATGACTCCCCCTGATCCAATCTTGAACTTACCTCCTCATAAAAGCTGATCAGGTTTGTCTGGCAGGAGCGATTCCTCATAAATCCATGCTGATATGGAGTAATAAGGTCATTTTCCCCAAGGTGCTCCAGGATAGTATCCCTTAAGAAACTATCAAACAGCTTGCCCACCACAGATGTTAAGCTTACCGGTCTGTAGTTCCCAGGTTCCCCCCTAGATCCCTTTTTGAATATTGGCACCACATTTGCCAAGCGCCAATCCATCGGAACAAACCCTGTAGTTATGGAATCCACAAATATTAGAAATAACGGCTTGTCTATTACTGTACATAACTCCCTTAAAACACGAGGATGTATGTCATCTGGTCCCGGTGATTTATCGATTTTCATCTGCTTGAGACGGTGCCGGACTTCTTCCTTGGTTAGACCAGTGACATTTAATGGAGGGTTTCGGTTATTCCCCTGCATTTCACTCGGCATGTCAAATTCTTTTGTGAATATAGAAGCAAAGAAGTTGTTAAGCAAATTAGCTTTCTCCTCATTTCCCTCTATAGGGGTCCCATCCTTGCTTTTCAGGGGGCCCACACCCTCAGGTTTGTACCTTTTACGGTTTATGTAGCTAAAGAATAATTTAGGGTTAGTTTTACTCTCTTTCGCGACCAGTCTTTCTGTCTCCAGCTTAGCTGCCCTTATCTGTTGTTTACATTGTTTATTTTCTTCTTTATAGTTTTTTAACGCTTCCGCTGTCCCTTCCTGCTTTAAACGTTTAAATGCCTTTTTTTTGTTGTTTATTGCCCCCTTAACCTTTTTATTTAGCCACATCGGTTTACATGTGTGTCTAATAGTTTTATTCCTGTAAGGTATATATCTGTCACACTGAAAATTAAGTATTCCTTTGAAAGTATCCCATTTAGCGTCCATGCTTTTGTTCTTAAGGACATTTTCCCAGTCAATGCAGTGTAGGGCATCTCTAAGTTGGTCAAACTTTGCCTTTTTGAAGTCCCGCGTTTTTGTGACTCCTTGATAAGGCACCCTAGTGACTGCTAATTAGAAATTAATGATATTATGATCACTGCTTCCAAGGTGTCCCCCAACCTGTACCTTTATTACTTTGTCTGGTACATTGGTTAGTATTAGGTCCAATATGGCTTTCCCCCTTGTTGGAGCTTGTACTTGTTGGGAAAGGTAGCCATCTTTTGTTTTAGATAAAAAACTATTACTTTTCTGCGAAACACATGTTTCAGCATCCCAGCCTATATCTGGGTAGTTAAAGTCCCCCATAATCACTACCTCATTTATTTTAGCGGCTATATCTATTTGCCTTAGCATCATATTTTCTATGGATTCGGATATATCTGGAGGTTTATAGCAAACCCCCATCAGTATTTTATTTTTGTTTCTCCCTCCATGTATTTCTACCCATACCGACTCCACATGGTCATTCCCCTCACATATATCCTCCCGCAGAGCAGGCTGTAGAGAGGATTTTACAATTAAGCAGACTCCACCCCCTTTGCGTTTGTTACGGTCCCTCCTAAACACACAGTATCCCTGTAAATTTACTGCCCAGTCATAGCTTTCATCCAGCCAGGGTTATGTCTATATGGGGAATGGGAGGGGAATGCCACACTGCCTATATGGGGAATGGGAGGGGAATGCCACACTGCCTATATGGGGAATGGGAGGGGGAATGCCACACTGCCTATATGGGGAATGGGAGGGGGAATGTCACACTGCCTATATGGGGAATGGGAGGGGGAATGTAACACTGCCTATATGGGGAATGGGAGGGAGGAATGCCACACTGCCTATATGGGGAATGGGAGGGGGATGTCACACTGCCTATATGGGGAATGGGAGGGGGAATGTAACACTGCCTATATGGGGAATGGGAGGGAGGAATGCCACACTGCCTATATGGGGAATGGGAGGGGGAATGTCACACTGCCTATATGGGGAATGGGAGGGGGAATGTCACACTGCCTATATGGGGAATGGGAGGGGAATGCCACACTGCCTATATGGGGAATGGGAGGGGGGAATGTCACACTGCCTATATGGGGAATGGGAGGGGAATGCCACACTGCCTATATGGGGAATGGGAGGGGGGAATGCCACACTGCCTATATGGGGAATGGGAGGGGGAATGTCACACTGCCTATATGGGGAATGGGAGGGGGGAATGCCACACTGCCTATATGGGGAATGGGAGGGGGGAATGTCACACTGCCTATATGGGGAATGGGAGGGGGGGAATGTCACACTGCCTATATGGGGAATGGGAGGGAGGAATGTCACACTGCCTATATGGGGAATGGGAGGGGAATGCCACACTGCCTATATGGGGAATGGGAGGGGGGTGGGAATGTCACACTGCCTATATGGGGAATGGGAGGGGGGATGCCACACTGTCTATATGGGGAATGGGAGGGGAATGCCACACTGCCTATATGGGGAATGGGAGGGGAATGCCACACTGCCTATATGGGGAATGGGAGGAGGGGAATGTCACACTGTCTATATGGGGAATGGGAGGGGGAATGTCACACTGCCTATATGGGGAATGGGAGGGGGAATGTCACACTGCCTATATGGGGAATGGGAGGGGGAATGTCACACTGCCTATATGGGGAATGGGAGGGGGGATGTAACACTGCCTATATGGGGAATGGGAGGGGGAATGTCACACTGCCTATATGGGGAATGGGAGGGAGGAATGCCACACTGCCTATATGGGGAATGGGAGGAGGAATGTCACACTGCCTATATGGGGAATGGGAGGAGGAATGTCACACTGCCTATATGGGGAATGGGAGGGGGAATGTCACACTGCCTATATGGGGAATGGGAGGGGGAATGTCACACTGCTTATATGGGGAATGGGAGGAGGAATGTCACACTGCCTATATGGGGAATGGGAGGGGGAATGTCACACTGCCTATATGGGGAATGGGAGGGAGGAATGCCACACTGCTTATATGGGGAATGGGAGGAGGAATGTCACACTGCCTATATGGGGAATGGGAGGAGGAATGTCACACTGCCTATATGGGGAATGGGAGGGGGAATGTCACACTGCCTATATGGGGAATGGGAGGGGGAATGTCACACTGCCTATATGGGGAATGGGAGGGGGAATGTCACACTGCCTATATGGGGAATGGGAGGGGGGTGCCACACTGCTTATATGGGGAATGGAAGGGGGAATGTCACACTGCCTATATGGGGAATGGGAGGGGGAATGCCACACTGCCTATATGGGGAATGGGAGGGGGAATGTCACACTGCCTATATGGGGAATGGGAGGGGGAATGTCACACTGCCTATATGGGGAATGGGAGGGGGGATGTCACACTGCCTATATGGGGAATGGGAGGGGGAATGTCACACTGCCTATATGGGGAATGGGAGGGGGGTGCCACACTGCTTATATGGGGAATGGAAGGGGGAATGTCACACTGCCTATATGGGGAATGGGAGGGGGAATGCCACACTGCCTATATGGGGAATGGGAGGGGGAATGTCACACTGCCTATATGGGGAATGGGAGGGGGAATGCCACACTGCCTATATGGGGAATGGGAGGGGGGTGCCACACTGCTTATATGGGGAATGGAAGGGGGAATGTCACACTGCCTATATGGGGAATGGGAGGGGGAATGCCACACTGCCTATATGGGGAATGGGAGGGGGAATGTCACACTGCCTATATGGGGAATGGGAGGGGGAATGTCACACTGCCTATATGGGGAATGGGAGGGGGGATGTCACACTGCCTATATGGGGAATGGGAGGAGGAATGTCACACTGCCTATATGGGGAATGGGAGGAGGAATGTCACACTGCCTATATGGGGAATGGGAGGGGGAATGTCACACTGCCTATATGGGGAATGGGAGGGGGAATGTCACACTGCCTATATGGGGAATGGGAGGGGGAATGTCACACTGCCTATATGGGGAATGGGAGGGGGAATGTCACACTGCCTATATGGGGAATGGGAGGGGGAATGTCACACTGCCTATACGGGGAATGGGAGGGGGGTGCCACACTGCTTATATGGGGAATGGAAGGGGGAATGTCACACTGCCTATATGGGGAATGGGAGGGGGGGAATGTCACACTGTCTATATGGGGAATGGGAGGGGGAATGTCACACTGCCTATATGGGGAATGGGAGGGAGGAATGTCACACTGCCTATATGGGGAATGGGAGGAGGAATGTCACACTGCTTATATGGGGAATGGGAGGGGGGAATGCCACACTGCCTATATGGGGAATGGGAGGGGGAATGCCACACTGCCTATATGGGGGAATGGGAGGGAGGAATGTCACACTGCCTATATGGGGAATGGGAGGGAGGAATGTCACACTGCCTATATGGGGAATGGGAGGGGAATGCCACACTGCCTATATGGGGAATGGGAGGGGGGAATGCCACACTGCCTATATGGGGAATGGGAGGGGGGAATGCCACACTGCCTATATGGTGAATGGGAGGGGGGAATGTCACACTGCCTATATGGGGAATGGGAGGGGGGAATGCCACACTGCCTATATGGGGAATGGGAGGGGGGAATGCCACACTGCCTATATGGGGAATGGGAGGGGGAATGCCACACTGCCTATATGGGGAATGGGAGGGGGAATGCCACACTGCCTATATGGGGAATGGGAGGGGGAATGCCACACTGCCTATATGGAGAATTGGAGGGGGAATGTCACACTGTCTATATGGGGAATGGGAGGGGGGAATGTCACACTGCCTATATGGGGAATGGGAGGGGGGAATGCCACACTGCCTATATGGGGAATGGGAGGGGGAATGCCACACTGCCTATATGGAGAATTGGAGGGGGAATGTCACACTGTCTATATGGGGAATGGGAGGGGGAATGCCACACTGCCTATATGGGGAATGGGAGGGGGAATGTCACACTGTCTATATGGGGAATGGGAGGGGGGAATGTCACACTGCCTATATGGGGAATGGGAGGAGGAATGTCACACTGTCTATATGGGGAATGGCAGGGGGAATGTCACACTGCCTATATGGGAAATGGGAGGGAAATGCCACACTGCCTATATGGGGAATGGGAGGGGGAATGTCACACTGCCTATATGGGGAATGGGAGGGAAATGCCACACTGCCTATATGGGGAATGGGAGGGAAATGCCACACTGCCTATATGGGGAATGGGAGGGGGAATGTCACACTGCCTATATGGGGAATGGGAGGGGGAATGTCACACTGCCTATATGGGGAATGAGAGGGGGAATGTCACACTGCCTATATGGGGAATGGGAGGAGGAATGTCACACTGCCTATATGGGGAATGAGAGGGGGAATGTCACACTGCCTATATGGGGAATGGGAGGGGGAATGTCACACTGTCTATATGGGGAATGGGAGGGGGGAATGTCACACTGCCTATATGGGGAATGGGAGGGGGGATGCCACACTGCCTATATGGGGAATGGGAGGGGGAATGTCACACTGCCTATATGGAGAATTGGAGGGGGAATGCCACACTGCCTATATGGGGAATGTCACACTGCCTATATGGGGAATGGGAGGGGGGAATGCCACACTGCCTATATGGAGAATTGGAGGGGGAATGTCACACTGTCTATATGGGGAATGGGAGGGGGAATGTCACACTGCCTATATGGGGAATGGGAGGGGGAATGTCACACTACCTATATGGGGAATGGGAGGGGGAATGCCGCACTGGGTATATGGGGAATGCGAGGGGGCATGCCACACTGGGTATACGGGGAATGGGATGGGGGCATGCTACACTGTCTACGGAATGGGGGCATCCCACACAGCCTATGGGAATGGAATTGGGAGAATGGCACACTGTCTGTAATTGTGCGTTTTTAGTTTAAAATATTTTTTTCTTATTTTCCTCCCCCAAATCCTAGGTGCGTCTTATGGCCAGGTGCGTCCTATAGGGCAGAAAATACAGTATTTTTGTGATTTCTCTGCTACGATTTATTCTCTGATTGCAGTTGATTTGAATTAATATTGGGAGATAATTATTCTGTAATTTTCTGTGTGATTTCTCTATATTTGGTCTCTTCTATGACATCTGTGGGCAGTGTGATCTATGTACAGTTTATCGGGGGATTTTCTGGATAAATGAGGAGTAACAATCATTAATGACCGCTAGTCCAATTATTACCCCAATGGTGGGAACATGTAAGTTTGGGATGCCCCACTATATGTAACCTTTCAGCAAGCCCAATATCTTGCAGTGGTGACCATCTGCAGGCAAGTGGGTCTGTGTGCTGGCACTAAAAAAGGTAAGTATTTGTATGTGTGAGTGGGTGGGGACAGCAGACAAAAATCTCACACAGGGTGCCACATAACCTATGGCTGGCCCTGCATTTACCTATCACAATCCTTATAATATGACGCTGATTAGATGCCTAGGATGATACAGGACAGGGTGTAAGTGGTCTTAGATTAGCACCCTCTGGGGGTTGGAGGGGGTACTTACACTGCACTGAATCACATAATGAAAGCTGTAACCCTGCCCAGGAGCCTGTGACACAGTGTCTCCAGATTTTATCAGTCACAATTACAGTAAGGAAACTTCCATTGGCTGATCTTTCATGATGTCTCTACAATAAGGGTGCGGGGGGGGGGGGGGGGAGGTGATCTGATCCTCTGCTGCTCAGGAATCCAGCAGGGAGATCCCCTTCCATGTTACATCACAGTGTGGGAGCATGGCTGAGCTTCTTGTATGGCGGCCTCTGCGTTCCCCATATAGGCCTGTGCAGTGTGTCTGCAATCACATCTTGTTCTGGGGTAATAAGCCTGATCAGGGGGAGACACTTCTGCCCCTCCACATTTTATTGCCATTAATACCATTCATATCAATGCTCATCTCTTCCAAGACTTTGTGTAAAATAATAAAAGATAAGACGAACCTGTAATGTCTCCTGGTGGCTTTATTCTTAATGCTGAAAGAGAAGAAACATTTATAGTATAATAAATTGCTGATAATGGTCAGATGAGACAAGTGATCAATAAGCAGCAGCAACACGAGGCTTCTGAGCTCCTCTATATTTCTATACAATAAAGGGAAGAGGCCAAATTCATCACTCGCTTCCCTTCCAGTCTGGCAGCAGAATCCTCCAGCTCCTGCAGATGGCGCCACCTTCCTATGCAAGAAAATGTCATTCCAGGCAGTGGGTTATATTATCTGCTTTCTCATTGCCCCATGATGACTGTCAGGGGCAGAATCTCTCATTCACCAGCACTTTGCATTCTCTGATTAACCCTATAGAACTTGCTCCCTTTAGATGGTACTTAGACAATAAGACATGCATGGGTGACCCACAAAAAATAGGGATCACTGGTGTGATAGAATCAAAAACCACGTTCACATATTTGGGTGCTTAAAAAGGGGTTTATGTGCAAATTGTTCAGTAAAATATAAAATGTGTTGCTATTCCCACCCTGGTCACTAGATGGGAGTATAACACAACACATGAAAAGAGAATATATTCAGACTATTACAATCTGGGTGTAGGATTCCCCTTTAGTAATGAGTCGGGGGCATAAGATACATTTAGAGAACAACAGGAAACTGCTGAGATTGGTGGGAAAACCTCAGGCTACAATGTATAGAGCAGAGGTATAATAAGGTGAAGACAGAGGGACAGAGGGGGAGATTCTCCATAACCAGGCTGAGGGGAAGACTGGTGTAGCCTCCTCGTGTGACATGGCTGATGGGGATACAACAGAGATGAGGCCCGGGGGAAGATGAAAGCGAGTAGGAGGATGTGGCTGTAGTGAAGCAGAGTCCAACAAATAACCAGCACTACAAAATTATCTAAATTCAGTTCAAATGAATCAATAGAGCAAGTTGTCAACGTTTCGGGTGTGTTAGAGAACCTCCTTCATCACGACATAAGTATCAAACAGGAGCAAAACACTAGCATGCTTATAACATATAAACAGCCAATAGGGACACAGCAGAAAACCCGCCTGACGTCATTAGTGACATCAGCGCTGCGTCACCCTGGTCAGACAACAGTGAAAACGAAAAGGACATAATCAGTAATCATAAAGAGAAGAAATATTGAATAAGCATAGAAATGATTACAGTACCTAGTAGCCATCCCGCGGCTGTACCCGCCATATGGCCATGTACTCACAATGTCGACCAGCGGGGAGCGCCGCAGCCAGAGCGTGGCTGGTTGCCAAGTAACCGAGGACCTCGCTACTTCCTACTTCCTTTGCCCTGAGGAAGTAGTGTGGTTACACTACGATACGCGTTGGCGACGGTTTGTGGGGGTGCCCCTGGTCGGTCTGTACATTCACTGCCTCTCTCTCTTTTGCCCACTCAGGTGCGCTGTCTTGCACCTGGCTGGGACTTTATTATTGTTTTTTGGTAGATGCATTAATAGTTTACTAGAGTATATCTATCTGGTATACCATTTTCACTTTGCACTTTTATTGCACATTTGCACATATTTGATTGATTGTTTGGATAGAGAGATTACTTACAATGTATTTAGTTTTTATATTCTTTGGAATGAATTTATCCACTATGTATTATATCTAGGACCTTTGGCGCCCTCTGGTGTTGTTTTATGTATGTAATGTAAGTGTCTGTATGTGATTTTAACCTGTAGCTCATTATGCAATAAATTGTGATTTTTCTTACTATACATATAGTGGGGTGGTGCCACTTTTTCTATAACACTCTGTGGGAGGTGTGGTCTTCTCCCTGTGTGTTTGCTTCTTGTAAATGGAATAGGTGAGGATGGGGGAAGGTTTAAATGAACAGACAGTATTGTATTATGTGCCACCAAATGTGCCCTTTGTTTTTTCTCGGGTGACGGGGGATGGGGGATGGGAACTGGCCCCCACAAGCCTAAAAAAAGTGGAGGACGACTTCTTAAGATCCCTGGACAGACCGTAGAGGGATCTGATACTGCTGCTGCGGGTGGTCACTGAATGTGTTAGTGACAGATCCATGCCGCTCACTGACACCCAGTGATTAACATTATCTGCTGGACAGCTGACAGCTGACCTCTGGTGGGCTGGAGGGGTTGTGCAGGTGTGGCGCCGTCCCTCCCGCTAGCTGGAGGTTAGATGGTGGGTGGGTGGCTGTGTCCCCCCCGATGGTGTAACGTGTGGGGGGGATAACGAGGCCACTATATATATATATATATACTATATACTTATATATTCTATGAAATCATAATCTGCCTAATGAAGACCTAAACTGTAAGTGAGTGATCATAATTGTACATCTTAATAAATATTTTTTTAAAGCATTTTGTGTCATATATTTGCATATAGATCCACTTTATGGTGATCAAGATTAAGAATTTATTATAATGAAACGCGTTCATTTTGTGGATGAAGTAATTGCAACAAATGAATGAAATGAAATATGGAATTTTAATGTTTGACACAATAAAATACATTTTAAAGGTTACTAGTATACTGGTCTTCAGTTCATGTGAACTCAAATTGAATAAATTGATAAAAACCCAGCATGTCCGGCCCTGAAATCTAAACCATTCCAGGGCCAGCCGCTGTCCTTCCCCTGGGGCATCCCAACACGAGATGTCCTTGTTTTGTAAAAACTCCCAGGTCACCACTAAACTCACCTTTTCTAATGGCACCCTCGGCTTGGTAAAAATTCAAGAGTATCTGCATCCCCAGCTTCTTTGTTCTGAGGCGCGCTCCCAAGTCCAGCCCTTCCGATAGGCTGGGGACAGGAGCGCACTGACGCCTGGATATGCTCTTGCTCCCAATTGTTGCAATCAGCCATTTGAACATTACATATGTATGGCAAATGGTTCTGATTGGACAAGAGCAGATGCATGCACTGTAGGACTAGGAAAAGATGAGTTTTTTATGGGTAATCTGGGAGGTTTTACACTGTGGGACATCCCATTTCTGGGTGCCACCTGAGCAGGCAACACAACCCAGGATAGTCAAAGTCCCAGGTTTTGTTCCACTTTAATGGTGTATTTTGGGTGATGGATGTGTGGGGGTTAACTGTGAATGTGGGGAAACACTTAATGAATGGACCACAGCAGCAGGGCGGGCAGGGATGTGGTCATCTGGGACTGTCAGAAAGGTAAGCTGTGTGGGCGATGGGCGAAGGTTTCATAGAGCAGAGGAACACACTGGTATTCCTCTTTAAAATGAAAAATCTGCCTCCCTGGAATCTAAAAGACTCTAGGAAGGTCGATTTCTCCATCCATAAATGTGTACATTTTGATGCCCCTCTCAGTAGAGTGACCAAGGCTGTTGCTTCACTTTGAAGAAGTCCCGCACCCCCTTCAGTGAGCAGCTCATTCCCTTACAGTTCCAGCAGCAGTTACAGTGAGGTTGGGCAGCCGTGGCATCCCGTGGCAGACAAGGAAAAACGCTGCAGAGACATAGCTGCTGAAGCAGAGAAACCTGCAGGAAGGTGCAGCAGTCTTCCGCTTTCCCTGTTTGCAGATGGCTATTAGTATGTGCAGTGCTGGGGGGTGTGAGAGATGACACGACTTTCCACCACAAAGGGGGCCCACTGAGACCATGCCACCCAAGGGCCCACAGAAACCTGGAGCCGGCCCTGTGTGTTCAATTGCAATTTAGTTTCCCGTGACTACTACTGCTGTGACAATTAAAGTCATTCATCAGAAAAATATAAAAAAAAGGTCACTTACCTTTTGTCCGGTGTTGCTGGTCACTGTAGGTCTGGTGCTCCAGAACTCACATAATTACTTTTTCGGTGCCCACACAGCACGCTCCACCTCCCGCACCATCTGGGGCCTGAAACTCTATTCTCTGGCACTTCCATCAGTCACAGGGGGTGTGGCCATGCCCCCCTATTCACTACAATATAGAGAGGGCATGTAAGGCTTATCCCACTACCTCCATTGCAATGAATGGAGAGGGAATGGCCACACTCGGGTGATTTGTGGAGAGGCACAATTCTGTACCATCTTCTATCCCGGCCCTGTGGTCTGGCCCCGATATGTGCAGGAGGTGGCCATTTTGCATTTTGTTACCTTGTACCTACACCCTTTCAGAAAAAGGGATGCCCCTTCTTTCAGCGGGGCCACGATAAAGTGATTTGCCTCATGGCGGAATATGCCGGAAATGTTTTCTAACTGAACCTTTTATAGTAATAAGAAAATGAAGGTTACGAACAGCCAATGCTGAGCTCACCTTTTATCTTCTCTTCCAGCCTCCCTGCAGGGCCCATGAGGCCAATTGATTGGAGGACCTTCTCAGTAACATCAAGAGCTGTGACATCTCCATAATGATCCACGAGGGCGTCCTTTGTGGTAACATCATCGGCATTTTCTAGTCGCCTCCTCGGGATGGGATCTCTGTCCTGGTAGGGGAAATCTGACAACTTGTTCTTGAATCTTTTTAGGTCAGATCCAGTGAGATTTTCCAGAGTGTTAATTATAATGTCCCCGGGGGTCATTTCAGTTTGAGCCTCTG
This sequence comes from Gastrophryne carolinensis, assembly GCA_027917425.1. Taxonomy (NCBI): domain Eukaryota; kingdom Metazoa; phylum Chordata; class Amphibia; order Anura; family Microhylidae; genus Gastrophryne; species Gastrophryne carolinensis. Next base: position 321,435 of record JAQIHN010000022.1, on the reverse strand, counting down.
GGGATGAACCATAGAGAAGAGAGGAGAAGACTGGTAAAGACAATTCACTGATGATCATACACCAGACGTCACACTGTTCATCAGACAATAAGGGACCCAATTATCAAGCACTTTTGCCAGAATATTCCACATCAGTACAAATTAGAGGGGTGCAAAATGTCATTTATATTTTTTCAGCATGTTACTGCACCTCTAATGTTTTATTATAGAGCTGCAACATGGGCTAGTGTAAATAATGTGGCCAAGTCTGGCAGAAGTGCTTGATAAATAACATTAAGAGAGGAGAGTGACCATTGACACATCAGGAAGACTCCATAGAAGGCTCACACGGAATTCTGAACTTAAAAACCTTTTTTAGAACTTATAGGAAACTGCCTGAGCAGCAAAAGAAAGTCTACTGGCAATGTTTGGAAAAATAGGTTTTGCTGTGATTTGTTCATGGAGTCCAACAGATTTCATCTAATGAGATGTTACATGTGATTAGCTACATTAACTACAAACACTTTTTGTTATGAAGAAACAAAATCCTCACAAGACACCCCTGAGTAACTGCTCTGTGATGTGGCTGCTGCTTTTCCTCATGCCCATGATAGCAGTAACTGCGGATGATAAGCCATTTGCAGTTCTCTTCTCCCTGCTCTACTTCTTGCTGCCAGCTCCAGCTCCTGCTGCCAACCCTGATAAGAATAATGGATTCTCATCAGCCGCCTGTTTCATTCTGCCACCATCCTGCACAGCCTTTCCTCCCTCTCTGGATCTCTGCTTTGGACCATTTCCTGTTTATCTGCACTCTTAAATCTTTTCTATAGATCTGACCTGGGCATTGTACGGCCCACGGGCTGTATGCGGCCTTTTGATAGGCTCTTACCGACCTGGCTGAGCTGGTCGGTAAGAAAGCGCCAGATCCGACTAGCCAAGCGGCTGTTGCTTAATTTAAGTGATTGCCTGTGTAGAGTGCTGGAGGCACTGTAGACAGGCGATCACTTAAGTTAAGCAGCAACCGATCGGCCACTCGGATTGTCGGGTCTGGCGCATTCTCCCTTCCTCCCCTGCTCCCACCATGCTGTGTGTAGCACACGCTTACCTACATGCCGGCATGGAGGGAGGGAGGAGGCCGCTGCACTGTCAGCGTGGGCATACAAAAAAACGCTGGATGGCTGCAGCTAATCTTGCTAAAAGACACTTGCACACATGGTTAATTAATAGTCACTGCACTGTCAGCAGGCTCCAATCATCACCAGTAGGGATGAGCGAATCGATCCGGACGAACCCAGATTCGATCCGAATTTCATGAAAAATTCGATTCGGATCGAATCCGAATTTCCCAGTGCTTCAATCGCTCGAAATTTTTCTTTAACATCCATTCATTTACATTACAGGCATTCTAAGATGGCGGACGGGACATGTCCATACACCTACCCCGCTCCAGTGCATACTGGGGCAGTCACATGCAGCCTATCAGCAGCCAGCAAGCCCGGTGACATCACAGCGCTATTTAAGGCGGCGGACATCTTGCTTTTCTTCATTTCTCTATTGCATTCGTGAGAGACAGGACACTGCTGTATTCAGGGAGAGACAGTTAGAGAGCCAGGGACAGCCAGGGACAGGCAGGAGACAGGCAGGAAGTCAGCGAGAAAGTTAGGAAAAATCGAAGGCAGTGACAGGGAGATTTTTTTTTTTTTCATCCAGCCTGAGTGTCACTGGCTGGCTGACTGGCTTTGTTAGCTGTTTCAGGCTGCTTATACACTTTTGATGTTGTGCATATATACTGAACTGATCTCAAGTCTGCTGTGGGAACATTACCATTTTGTAAGATCTCATTAGCCTCTGTATTTCCTCTAAGCTGCACACTTATTTAAAGTAATTTGGCCTGTTGGAGCCTGCTTAGACACTTTTACTGTGCATATATACTGATCTCAGGTCTGCTGTGGGGGCATCCCATTCTGTAACATCCCATTAGCCTCTGTATTTCCTCTAAGCTGCACACTTATTTAAAGTAATTTGGCCTGTTGGAGCCTGCTTAGACACTTTTACTGTGCATATATACTGATCTCAGGTCTGCTTTGGGGGCATCCCATTCTGTAACATACCTTACCCCTCTTGATCTTCACTAAGCTGCACACTTATTTAAAGTAATTTGGCCTGTTGGAGCCTGCTTAGACACTTTTACTGTGCATATATACTGATCTCAGGTCTGCTGTGGGGGAATCCCATTCTGTAACATCCCATTAGCCTCTGTATTTCCTCTAAGCTGCACACTTATTTAAAGTAATTTGGCCTGTTGGAGCCTGCTTAGACACTTTTACTGTGCATATATACTGATCTCAGGTCTGCTGTGGGGGCATCCCATTCTGTAACATCCCATTCTGTAACATCCCATTAGCCTCTGTATTTCCTCTAAGCTGCACACTTATTTAAAGAAATGTGGCCTGTTGGAGCCTGCTTAGATACTTTTACTGTGCATATATACTGATCTCAGGTCTGCTGTGGGGGCATCCCATTCTGTAACATCCCATTAGCCTCTGTATCTCCTCTAAGCTGCACACTTATTTAAAGTAATTTGGCCTGTTGGAGCCTGCTTAGACACTTTTACTGTGCATATATACTGATCTCAGGTCTGCTGTGGGGGCATCCCATTCTGTAACATACCATACCCCTCTTGATCTTCACTAAGCTGCACACTTATTTAAAGTAATTTCGCCTATTGGAGCCTGCTTAGACACTTTTACTGTGCATATATACTGATCTCAGGTCTGCTGTGGGGGCATCCCATTCTGTAACATCCCATTAGCCTCTGTATCTCCTCTAAGCTGCACACTTATTTAAAGTAATTTGGCCTGTTGGAGCCTGCTTAGACACCTTTACTGTGCATATATACTGATCTCAGGTCTGCTGTGGGGGCATCCCATTCTGTAACATACCATACCCCTCTTGATCTTCACTAAGCTGCACACTTATTTAAAGAAATTTGGCCTGTTGCAGGCTGCTGATCCACTGTTGCTGTGCATATATACTGATCTCAGGTCTGCTGTGGGGGCATCCCATTCTGTAACATACCATACCCCTCTTGATCTTCACTAAGCTGCACACTTATTTAAAGTAATTTGGCCTGTTGGAGCCTGCTTATCCACTGTTGCTGTGCATATATACTGTTCTAAAGCCTGCTTGGGGGTATCCCATTCTGTAACATAACATAACCTACCTCTCTTATTTAAACTAAGCAGGCCTCTTATTTACACTAAGCAGCTCTCTTATTTAAGCTAAGCAGCTCTCTTATTTAAACTAAGCAGGCCTCTTGGAGGCTGATTGTCCACTTTTGGGTGTGCATTATATTCGGTTTCATATACAGTGGGGTATCCCAATTTGTAAGATAACCTACCCCAACCATGTAAACTAAAGAGGCCTGTTGCAGCCTGAGTTTCTCTGCTTGCGTATGGTCTGCATTACAATCTGTCTCTTTCAATGACACTGCTGCCTGGGGTATCCCAATTTGTAATATAACCTACCACAACCATGTAAACTAAAGGTTACGTCCTTCCAGAAGGAAAACTTATGCCGAACACTATTTTTGTTGGGGGCATTGACCTTTGGATTGATCGGCATGAAATTAAGGATTTTCTTTCAAAGTATGGCGCTGTAAAGAAGGTCAAAATTATTTCTCATACTTGGATTAGTGTTAAAAGTTTCTGCTCAGCTTAAAATACATTAAGCCACACTGGCATCCCAAGGCACATGCTATTTAACCCTATTTGTTAAGTGCAAGCATTTCTCATACTTGGATTATTGTTACCTTTTGTTCAGCTTGAAATATACCAGGCCACACGGGCATCCCAAGGCACATGCTATATTAACCCTATTTGTTAAGCACAAGCATTTCTCATACTTGGATTATTGTTACTTTTTGTTCAGCTTAAAATATACCAGGCCACACGGGCATCCCAAGGCACATGCTATTTAACCCTATTTGTTAAGCACAAGCATTTCTCATACTTGGATTATTGTTACTTTTTGTTCAGCTTGAAATATACCAGGCCACACGGGCATCCAAGGCACATGCTATATTAACCCTATCGGTTAAGCACAAGCATTTCTCATACTTGGATTATTGTTACTTTTTGTTCAGCTTGAAATATACCAGGCCACACGGGCATCCCAAGGCACATGCTATATTAACCCTATCGGTTAAGCACAAGCATTTCTCATACTTGGATTATTGTTACTTTTTGTTCAGCTTAAAATATACCAGGCCACACGGGCATACCAGGCCACACGGGTGCAGCTTTGGGGCACCCCAAAGCTGCACCTTGCACCCTATCTGTTATACAACATAAGCGTTGATCAGCATCAGCTTCATTAAGCTACTTCAGTTTGCACTTCGTTTTTGACTGCTTTCAATAAACCAGGCCGCAGGGCACCCCAAAGCTGCACCTTGCACCCTATCTGTTATACAACATAAGCGTTGATCAGCATCAGCTTCATTAAGCTACTTCAGTTTGCACTTCCTTTTTGACTGCTTTCAATAAACCAGGCCGCAGGGCACCCCAAAGCTGCACCTTGCACCCTATCTGTTATACAACATAAGCGTTGATCAGCATCAGCTTTATTAAGTTATTGCATTTTGAATTGGTTTTGGTCTGCTTTAAATACACCAGGCCGCAGGTTATCCCAAACCTGCATGTTGCACCCCATCTGTTATACTAAATAAGCGTTGTTCAGCATCAGCTTTATTAAGCTATTGCATTTTGCATTGGTTTTTGTCCTGCTGCCAAAACACTAGGCCCCAGGGTATCCCAAACCTGAACTTAGCAGCCTATTATGAGGTAAATTCATGGTTTTGCACCATTACATAGAGCAGTCCCTATATAAACCTGAGAAATAGGTTATATTGTGTGAGTTAAATCCGCTCTTGGTTTTGTAGCATTCTATAGAGCAGGCCCTGTGTAAATCTGAGGGGCAATAGCTTATATAGTGAGGTAAATTTGCCATTTTGCTTCATTATATAGAGCAGCCCCTGTGTAAATCTGAGGGGCATTAGCTTATATAGTGAGGTAAATTTGCCATTTTGCTTCATTATATAGAGCAGCCCCTGTGTAAATCTGAGGGGCATTAGCTTATATAGTGAGGTAAATTTGCCATTTTGCCAATTTGCTTCATTATATAGAGCAGCCCCTGTGTAAATCTGAGGGGCAATAGTTTATGAGGTAAATTCATGGTTTTGCACCATTATATGGAGCAGCCCCTGTGTAAATCTGAGGGGCATTAGCTTATATAGTGAGGTAAATTTGCCATTTTGCTTCATTATATAGAGCAGCCCCTGTGTAAAACTGAGGGGCATTAGCTTATATAGTGAGGTAAATTTGCCATTTTGCCAATTTGCCATTTTGCTTCATTATATAGAGCAGCCCCTGTGTAAATCTGAGGGGCAATAGTTTATGAGGTAAATTCATGGTTTTGCACCATTATATGGAGCAGCCCCTGTGTAAATCTGAGGGGCAATAGCTTATATAGTGAGGTAAATTTGCCATTTTGCTTCGTTATATAGAGCAGCCCAGTTGCCATCTAAATCAACTACTGTCCGGCCAGTACAGCTTTTCCAGGGCAAACTCTGCTAGTTGCGGACACAAGTCAAGTTTGGCTTCCCAGCAAATCCAGTGGATCCTGAAGGTGTGTTGGCATGGTCATGTCAAGGTATGGCATGACCTGCTGTTTGAGGTCCAGCTCCAGGTCTTCCTGCTGCTCATGAGTAGCCTCACTATGCGGGTGTAGAAAGCTACTCACTAGCGACTGAAGACTGAGGCTGCTGCTGATGGAGCTGCTGCTGCTGCTCCTTCCACCCCCCCCAGCAGCCATGGCAGTGGAAGGTGATCGCAGAGGTCCCCCCGAGTCAGACCTGCGGGAGTATGGGCCATGGCGCAGATAGACATCGCCCAACTGACTACGTGGGATGTCTCTGTAGTAGGTCAGTTTGTCCTCCCTCTCAGTGGGCGTAAAAAATGCCCCCATTTTGTGCCGGAAGCGAGGGTCCAATAAGTTGGAGAGCCAGAAGTCTTCCCGCTGACAAATGGAGACAATTCTGCGCTCACTAGTACGCAAGCATGTGAGCATGCATCGTGCCATTTGTGCAAGTGACTCGGAGGGACTACCTGTCTCCATCTCCACTGTAAACTGCCACGGTGTGTCTGGGTCCTCTGTCTCGCCTTCCTCACAACCCTCTAGCTCCTGTGGCTGCACCTCCTCTCCTGTCAGATGACTAGATAAAATGGTCATTTTGTGAAACCTAAACTGTGGTTTGCTGTGCCCCACCCCCTCCTCCTCCTCCACTTCAGCCCCCACAGGCTTCATGTGGCTGTGAAATGTATGTGCCATGTCTCCAGTGCCCTGACCAGCCATGCTTTCCAACATGTGTTGTAGTACATGAAGCAGTGGAACCTCATCGTTCATCTCATAGTCCTGGCAACTGACTAATAATGTAGCTTCCTCAAAGGTCCTGAGCAAACGGCCGGTGTCACGTATGAGCTGCCAATGGTTTACATTGAATTTACACAGGGGTGTCCCCCTATCCGTTTGGATCATCCAGAAATCCGTGATGGCTTTTCTCTGTTCCTATAGTGGATCCTGCATATGGAGGGTGGAATTCCAACGGGTGGAAACATCGCAAATCAGACTATGTTGGGGTACACCGTTCTGACGCTGAAGCTCAATAAGGTTGTGCTTGGTGGTGTAGGAGTGCCAGAAGTGCATGCAAACTTTCTTTCCTGTTGTTCGGATGTCTTTCAGATGGGGGAAGACTTCAGAAAACGCTTGACAACTAGACTGAACACGTGTGCCATGTCAGGACGCATGACTCTGGCTTCCTTGTCGCAGCGCAAACAAGATGTTCTTCCAAGTGTCAGTCACCATGGGTCCAAATTTGCAGTTTTCGTGGATTAAGCAATGATTTCATGGATTGAGTTCTCATTTTTAGTAGTTCCTCCCATGTGTGACCACAATCACCAAGGGCGCCTAAAAGGATATATATTGTCCACCATGACTCCATAGTTACAGCTCCAGACGTAGACAACACTGTGCACTTTGGTACACACTGACAGGCTAAAGGACTGGCCCACCTTCTGTTCAACAACATTTTACAGGGCAGGTACTGCCATCTTCGCAAAGCAATGATACCATGGGACTCTTCACCTCGGCTCGGCACAAGCCATCAGAAAGGTCCACCACTGGGTAATGCAGCAGGCTGGACTTATGGTGACGCTGTCAGAGGAGAAATCCCTCAGACATCAAGATTAAAAATTCCAAGAATTTTTGAGGGCTAATTATTCAGAGGCAATGATACCTAGTTGTTTCTGATTTAATTACAAGGTGGAAACACACCCTCAAACAAAACTTAACTTTGGCAATACTATTGCATTTGTTTATTCATAATTTTATGTATATATACTAACTAACCTACTTTTTCTCCACAGGATTGTGGATGCTGCATGAAAAACTGCCACATCGCTGAGTAGCTGATTTTTCCTACCAACAGTCCGCAATAATTCACTGCTGCTGCTGCTGCCGCCGCCGCCACCGCCGTAGACTCCAGGGACCCTCTTCCACTACCTCCGCTTGCAACACCTCCTCCCACGACACTCTCCTCATCACTAATTGCCCGGCTAGTGGAAGAAGAGGCGAGTGTCTCCTCCACTTCTTGGCTGGGCAGTAGCTGCTGAATTTTATGATTATCAGATCTTCATCAAAGGATAGTGGAGCTGAACCCAAAGCATAACAACAGACAACAGACAGTTGACTGGGGGTGTCAGATGCCACTTGTGATGCAGTGGACTGCTTTTGCAGCACTTCCAGACAAAGTTGCTTCATTGGCTGACACAATGACTGGTAAAGCTGTGGAACATATGGTTGAAAAGCAAGAATAACCATTTGTTTTTATATGAAAAAGACCCTGGTTTATACATACATTTTTTTTTCCAGAGACTGCCCTGCGTGGAAATGAATGGCGCATGGATCAGCCAAGCTTTCCTCCCAACAATGCCTGATGTATTCCAGTAGATTGAGGACGGGGCCAGACCAACACTAAAGAAATATGGATCGTGCAAAACAGATTGAAGGCGCTGCTCTCCAGTTACAGACATTCCTCCGCATCGGACCACAAGTAAGTATTGATAAAAAATCCTTTACGTTACTCTTACTTTTTATTAATATTCTTCGGATAAGATGGATCAGACATCCAGATTAAAAATTCCAAGAATTTTTGAGGGCTAATTAGTCAGAGGCAATGATACCTTGTTGTTTCAGATTTAATTAAAAGGTGGAAACACACCCTCAAACAAAACTTCACTTTGGCAATACTTTTGCATTTGTTTATTCATAATTTTATGTAGATATTACTAACTAAGCTACTTTTTCTCCACAGGATTCTCCACATGGTGTGATTAATCCAAATTTGGGCTCCAGCTGCCAACTGCAGTGTCTCTTTCAAGCTATGTATGGGCTCCTGCAGCTGCTGCTGCTTGCAACTCCAGGGTGTGATTCATCCAATTTTTGGGCTCCTGCTGCCAACTCCAGTGTCTCTTTCAAGCTATGTTTGGGCTGCTGCTGCTGCTTGCAACTCCAGGGTGTGATTCATCCAATTTTTGGGCTCCTGCTGTCAACTCCAGTGTGTCTTTCAAGCTCTGTTTGGGCTGCTGCTGCTTGCAACTCCGGGGTGTGATTCATCCAATTTTTGGGCTCCTGCTGCCAACTCCAGTGTGTCTTTCAAGCTATGTTTGGGCTGCTGCTGCTGCTGCTGCTGCTTGCAACTCCAGGGTGTGATTCATCCAGTTTTTGGGCTCCTGCTGCCAACTCCAGTGTGTCTTTCAAGCTATGTTTCGGCTGCTGCTGCTTGCAACTCCAGGGTGTGATTCATCCAATTTTTGGGCTCCTGCTGCCAACTCCAGTGTCTCTTTCAAGCTATGTTTGGGCTGCTGCTGCTTGCAACTCCAGGGTGTGATTCATCCAATTTTTGGGCTCCTGCTGCCAACTCCAGTGTCTCTTTCAAGCTATGTTTTGGCTACTGCTGCTTGCAACTCCAGGGTGTGATTCATCCAATTTTTGGGCTCCTGCTGCCAACTCCAGTGTGTCTTTCAAGCTATGTTTCGGCTGCTGCTGCTTGCAACTCCAGGGTGTGATTCATCCAATTTTTGGGCTCCTGCTGCCAACTCCAGTGTCTCTTTAAAGTAATGTTTGGGCTCCTGCTGCTGCTGCTGGGCCGCAGGGCACCCCAAAGCTGCACCTTGCACCCTATCTGTTATACAACATAAGCGTTGATCAGCATCAGCTTTATTAAGTTATTGCATTTTGAATTGGTTTTGGTCTGCTTTAAATACACCAGGCCGCAGGTTATCCCAAACCTGCATGTTGCACCCCATCTGTTATACTAAATAAGCGTTGTTCAGCATCAGCTTTATTAAGCTATTGCATTTTGCATTGGTTTTTGTCCTGCTGCCAAAACACTAGGCCCCAGGGTATCCCAAACCTGAACTTAGCAGCCTATTATGAGGTAAATTCATGGTTTTGCACCATTACATAGAGCAGTCCCTATATAAACCTGAGAAATAGGTTATATTGTGTGAGTTAAATCCGCTCTTGGTTTTGTAGCATTCTATAGAGCAGGCCCTGTGTAAATCTGAGGGGCAATAGCTTATATAGTGAGGTAAATTTGCCATTTTGCTTCATTATATAGAGCAGCCCCTGTGTAAATCTGAGGGGCATTAGCTTATATAGTGAGGTAAATTTGCCATTTTGCTTCATTATATAGAGCAGCCCCTGTGTAAATCTGAGGGGCATTAGCTTATATAGTGAGGTAAATTTGCCATTTTGCCAATTTGCTTCATTATATAGAGCAGCCCCTGTGTAAATCTGAGGGGCAATAGTTTATGAGGTAAATTCATGGTTTTGCACCATTATATGGAGCAGCCCCTGTGTAAATCTGAGGGGCATTAGCTTATATAGTGAGGTAAATTTGCCATTTTGCTTCATTATATAGAGCAGCCCCTGTGTAAAACTGAGGGGCATTAGCTTATATAGTGAGGTAAATTTGCCATTTTGCCAATTTGCCATTTTGCTTCATTATATAGAGCAGCCCCTGTGTAAATCTGAGGGGCAATAGTTTATGAGGTAAATTCATGGTTTTGCACCATTATATGGAGCAGCCCCTGTGTAAATCTGAGGGGCAATAGCTTATATAGTGAGGTAAATTTGCCATTTTGCTTCGTTATATAGAGCAGCCCAGTTGCCATCTAAATCAACTACTGTCCGGCCAGTACAGCTTTTCCAGGGCAAACTCTGCTAGTTGCGGACACAAGTCAAGTTTGGCTTCCCAGCAAATCCAGTGGATCCTGAAGGTGTGTTGGCATGGTCATGTCAAGGTATGGCATGACCTGCTGTTTGAGGTCCAGCTCCAGGTCTTCCTGCTGCTCATGAGTAGCCTCACTATGCGGGTGTAGAAAGCTACTCACTAGCCACTGAAGACTGAGGCTGCTGCTGATGGAGCTGCTGCTGCTGCTCCTTCCACCCCCCCCAGCAGCCATGGCAGTGGAAGGTGATCGCAGAGGTCCCCCCGAGTCAGACCTGCGGGAGTATGGGCCATGGCGCAGATAGACATCGCCCAACTGACTACGTGGGATGTCTCTGTAGTAGGTCAGTTTGTCCTCCCTCTCAGTGGGCGTAAAAAATGCCCCCATTTTGTGCCGGAAGCGAGGGTCCAATAAGTTGGAGAGCCAGAAGTCTTCCCGCTGACAAATGGAGACAATTCTGCGCTCACTAGTACGCAAGCATGTGAGCATGCATCGTGCCATTTGTGCAAGTGACTCGGAGGGACTACCTGTCTCCATCTCCACTGTAAACTGCCACGGTGTGTCTGGGTCCTCTGTCTCGCCTTCCTCACAACCCTCTAGCTCCTGTGGCTGCACCTCCTCTCCTGTCAGATGACTAGATAAAATGGTCATTTTGTGAAACCTAAACTGTGGTTTGCTGTGCCCCACCCCCTCCTCCTCCTCCACTTCAGCCCCCACAGGCTTCATGTGGCTGTGAAATGTATGTGCCATGTCTCCAGTGCCCTGACCAGCCATGCTTTCCAACATGTGTTGTAGTACATGAAGCAGTGGAATCTCATCGTTCATCTCATAGTCCTGGCAACTGACTAATAATGTAGCTTCCTCAAAGGTCCTGAGCAAACGGCCGGTGTCACGTATGAGCTGCCAATGGTTTACATTGAATTTACACAGGGGTGTCCCCCTATCCGTTTGGATCATCCAGAAATCCGTGATGGCTTTTCTCTGTTCCTATAGTGGATCCTGCATATGGAGGGTGGAATTCCAACGGGTGGAAACATCGCAAATCAGACTATGTTGGGGTACACCGTTCTGACGCTGAAGCTCAATAAGGTTGTGCTTGGTGGTGTAGGAGTGCCAGAAGTGCATGCAAACTTTCTTTCCTGTTGTTCGGATGTCTTTCAGATGGGGGAAGACTTCAGAAAACGCTTGACAACTAGACTGAACACGTGTGCCATGTCAGGACGCATGACTCTGGCTTCCTTGTCGCAGCGCAAACAAGATGTTCTTCCAAGTGTCAGTCACCATGGGTCCAAATTTGCAGTTTTCGTGGATTAAGCAATGATTTCATGGATTGAGTTCTCATTTTTAGTAGTTCCTCCCATGTGTGACCACAATCACCAAGGGCGCCTAAAAGGATATATATTGTCCACCATGACTCCATAGTTACAGCTCCAGACGTAGACAACACTGTGCACTTTGGTACACACTGACAGGCTAAAGGACTGGCCCACCTTCTGTTCAACAACATTTTACAGGGCAGGTACTGCCATCTTCGCAAAGCAATGATACCATGGGACTCTTCACCTCGGCTCGGCACAAGCCATCAGAAAGGTCCACCACTGGGTAATGCAGCAGGCTGGACTTATGGTGACGCTGTCAGAGGAGAAATCCCTCAGACATCAAGATTAAAAATTCCAAGAATTTTTGAGGGCTAATTATTCAGAGGCAATGATACCTAGTTGTTTCTGATTTAATTACAAGGTGGAAACACACCCTCAAACAAAACTTAACTTTGGCAATACTATTGCATTTGTTTATTCATAATTTTATGTATATATACTAACTAACCTACTTTTTCTCCACAGGATTGTGGATGCTGCATGAAAAACTGCCACATCACTGAGTAGCTGATTTTTCCTACCAACAGTCCGCAATAATTCACTGCTGCTGCTGCTGCCGCCGCCGCCACCGCCGTAGACTCCAGGGACCCTCTTCCACTACCTCCGCTTGCAACACCTCCTCCCACGACACTCTCCTCATCACTAATTGCCCGGCTAGTGGAAGAAGAGGCGAGTGTCTCCTCCACTTCTTGGCTGGGCAGTAGCTGCTGAATTTTATGATTATCAGATCTTCATCAAAGGATAGTGGAGCTGAACCCAAAGCATAACAACAGACAACAGACAGTTGACTGGGGGTGTCAGATGCCACTTGTGATGCAGTGGACTGCTTTTGCAGCACTTCCAGACAAAGTTGCTTCATTGGCTGACACAATGACTGGTAAAGCTGTGGAACATATGGTTGAAAAGCAAGAATAACCATTTGTTTTTATATGAAAAAGACCCTGGTTTATACATACATTTTTTTTTCCAGAGACTGCCCTGCGTGGAAATGAATGGCGCATGGATCAGCCAAGCTTTCCTCCCAACAATGCCTGATGTATTCCAGTAGATTGATGACGGGGCCAGACCAACACTAAAGAAATATGGATCGTGCAAAACAGATTGAAGGCGCTGCTCTCCAGTTACAGACATTCCTCCGCATCGGACCACAAGTAAGTATTGATAAAAAATCCTTTACGTTACTCTTACTTTTTATTAATATTCTTCGGATAAGATGGATCAGACATCCAGATTAAAAATTCCAAGAATTTTTGAGGGCTAATTAGTCAGAGGCAATGATACCTTGTTGTTTCAGATTTAATTAAAAGGTGGAAACACACCCTCAAACAAAACTTCACTTTGGCAATACTTTTGCATTTGTTTATTCATAATTTTATGTAGATATTACTAACTAAGCTACTTTTTCTCCACAGGATTCTCCACATGGTGTGATTAATCCAAATTTGGGCTCCAGCTGCCAACTGCAGTGTCTCTTTCAAGCTATGTATGGGCTCCTGCAGCTGCTGCTGCTTGCAACTCCAGGGTGTGATTCATCCAATTTTTGGGCTCCTGCTGCCAACTCCAGTGTCTCTTTCAAGCTATGTTTGGGCTGCTGCTGCTGCTTGCAACTCCAGGGTGTGATTCATCCAATTTTTGGGCTCCTGCTGTCAACTCCAGTGTGTCTTTCAAGCTCTGTTTGGGCTGCTGCTGCTTGCAACTCCGGGGTGTGATTCATCCAATTTTTGGGCTCCTGCTGCCAACTCCAGTGTGTCTTTCAAGCTATGTTTGGGCTGCTGCTGCTGCTTGCAACTCCAGGGTGTGATTCATCCAGTTTTTGGGCTCCTGCTGCCAACTCCAGTGTGTCTTTCAAGCTATGTTTCGGCTGCTGCTGCTTGCAACTCCAGGGTGTGATTCATCCAATTTTTGGGCTCCTGCTGCCAACTCCAGTGTGTCTTTCAAGCTATGTTTGGGCTGCTGCTTGCAACTCCAGGGTGTGATTCATCCAATTTTTGGGCTCCTGCTGCCAACTCCAGTGTCTCTTTCAAGCTATGTTTGGGCTGCTGCTGCTTGCAACTCCAGGGTGTGATTCATCCAATTTTTGGGCTCCTGCTGCCAACTCCAGTGTCTCTTTCAAGCTATGTTTTGGCTACTGCTGCTTGCAACTCCAGGGTGTGATTCATCCAATTTTTGGGCTCCTGCTGCCAACTCCAGTGTGTCTTTCAAGCTATGTTTCGGCTGCTGCTGCTTGCAACTCCAGGGTGTGATTCATCCAATTTTTGGGCTCCTGCTGCCAACTCCAGTGTCTCTTTAAAGTAATGTTTGGGCTCCTGCTGCTGCTGCTGCCAACTCCAGGGTGTGATTCATCCAATTTTTGGGCTCCTGCTGCCAACTCCAGTGTCTCTTTCAAGCTATGTTTGGGCTGCTGCTGCTTGCAACTCCAGGGTGTGATTCATCCAATTTCTGGGCTCCTGCTGCCAACTCCAGTGTCTCTTTCAAGCTATGTTTGGGCTGCTGCTGCTGCTGCTGCTTGCAACTCCATGGTGTGATTCATCCAATTTTTGGGCGCCTGCTGCCAACTCCAGTGTCTCTTTCAGCCAATGTTTGGGCTCCTGCTGCTGCTTGCAACTCCAGGGTGTGATTCATCCAATTTTTGGGCTCCTGCTGCCAAATCCAGTGTCTCTTTCAAGCTATGTTTGGGCTCCTGCTGCTGCTGCTGCTTGCAACTCCAGGGTGTCATTCAGCCAATTTTTGGGCTCCTGCTGCCAACTTCAATGTCTCTTTGAGCCAAATCCAATGTTTGGGCTCCTGCCGCTGCCAGCTCCAGGGTGTGTTTTTCAGGCAATATAGGGGCCCCTCATAGTGATGCCACCTCAACTATCTGTAATTGTGCCGCTCTGCAATTCTAATAGCGATGCCTCTGATCTGCATGTCCTAATTATTTACAGTATTATTTCAGTAACCCAGCACGCATCCTATGCTTGTTACAGCAAGGCAGAATGGTTTACAACCCTATTGAGGCTCTAGGAGGCTCAGAAATAGCCGTTTTTAATAGCGATTTGTCGCGAATAAATTCGGACCGAAACAAATTTTGTCGGAAAATTCGGCGAATCAGTCGAATCGAATTTTTCAAAAGTTCGCTCATCTCTAATCACCAGCCACGTCATTGGAAAAAAACACAGAAGCACATGGCTAATTGATATTCACTTCACTGTGTAAACGTCACAGACTGAAGACCAAGCAGGGCTTCCTATTGGAAAAGCCTGCCTGTCCTAGCCTGTCAAGCCGCCTGCCTCTGAATGTGTGTCCAGGTGGATGCAGAGGATGTCACAGCAACATGGTTCGTGATAAGATATGAGTGAAAAAGGAAAAGTTACATAAAAACCTACATATTATAAACAAGGTAACAGGTGTTACACTGCATATATAACTTTACATTTAACCTGTGAAGCACCCTGTTTGAGGCAAGAAATGCAAAAAACCCTGCGCATGGGAGGAGTGGGGTGCACTGTAAGCTGTACAAGCGCCACCCACTGACTCTGCATGGCACTGGAACGAGGATGGTGGTGAGTTTTTTATTTGAATTTCAGGAAAAATTTGGTCAGCACAAAACCCCCAAAAATACCATTTTGTGAGTACTCACCTGTAAAATGGATATTGTCAGTGTGTCACACACCCCGCTTCCCCTTTAATTCTGACGATAGGGTTATCCTCCAGCAGGAGGCGACGTTGCAGAGAGAAGTCTTGAAAAACGAGCCCCTACATATACCTGGGACCTCCCACTTAACACCCAGTGAATTCAAACGGCAGTAAGACAAGGTACCAGGAAATCCAACGGTAACCTCAAAATAAAATAAAAGAAAAGCTTCACCATATAGAGGATCCAGGATACCAAAAAAGGGCGGGTGAAGCGGGGTGTGTGACACACTGACAATATCCATTTACAGGTGAGTACTCACAAAATGGTATTATTCTCAGTGTCTCACACACCCCGCTTCCCCTTTAATTCTGACAATAGGGACATCCAAAAGCAGTGTCCACAAGGGGTGGGTATCCGACAGCAAAAAATTAAGCATAACTCAAACGACTGCAGTCTGCAGAACCTTGTGGCCAAACACAGCATCCGCTGAAGCCCGCACATCAACCTTGTAAAACTTAGAAAAAGTATGAACGGAAGACCAAGTAGCAGCCTTACAAACGTGTTCAACAGAAGCCTGGTGCTGAAAAGCCCAAGACGCTCCAACAGCACGAGTAGAATGAGCAGTGATACGAAAAGGGGGAACCTTCCCCTTGGCAGAATAGGCCCCAACAACAGCCTGACGAATCCATTTGCTAATGGAAGACTTAGCCGGAGACAAACCTTTCCTAGGCCCACAGGGCACCACGAAAAAGGCATCAGTCTTACGAAAAGGAAAAGTAGTAAGCAAATAGTACTTAACACAGCGTACCACATCCAAACAATGCAAAACCCTCTCCTTGTCATTCTTAGGCTTAGGACACAAGGAGGGAAGAACAATATCCTGATTCAAATGAAAAGCAGAAACAACCTTAGGAAGAAAGTCCGGTTTGAAACAAAAAAACACCTTTTCCTGATGCCTCTCAAAGTAGGGCGCCTGAATCGACAAGGCCGCCAACTCCGAGACACGCCGAACCGATGTGATAGCCACCAAGAAGGCAATCTTCTGAGTCAAGGTAGAAACAGCAATATCCTGCAAGGGCTCAAAAGGAGGAGCCTGAAGAGCAGAAAGAACCAAGTTCAAGTCCCAAACAGGGAGCAATGGCTTCCTGGGAGGCCGCACATGGGTAACCCCCTGGAAAAAAGTTTTGACTAAAGGATGAAGCGCAAAAAGCTTCTGAAAAAAGAAGATAGACAAGGCAGAAACCTGCCCTTTCAAAGTACTCAGCTGGAGACCAGAGTCCAGCCCTGATTGCAGAAAATCCAAAATCCTGGAAACTGAAAAGACCCTACAAGGCAAAGATCTAACCTCACAGCACTCCAAGTCCTATAGTAGATGGTAGAAGAAGACCTCTTCCGGGCACAGATAAGAGTCTTAACAACCGAGTCAGAAAGACCCTCCTCCTTCAAGATGAAGGTTTCAGCAGCCAAGCCGTCAAACCCAGCGTTGGTAAATTGGGGTAACACAGCCGACCCTGAGTGAGCAGATCGGGCCGAAGAGGCAGAACGACCTGATCCACCGCCAGCCGAACGATGTCTGCGAACCATACTCGCCTTGGCCACCTTGGAGCCACGAGAATGGCGGACACCCTTTCCAGAGCCAGCTTCCGTACCACCTTGCCTAGCATGGGAATCGGAGGAAACAGGTACAGAAACCCCAGTTCCCCCCAGCTCAGAGACATGGCGTCCACCGCCAGAGCCAGAGGATCCTGGGAGAGCGACACGAAGGTCGGAAGCCTGCAATTGTGACGAGAGGCAAACAGGTCCACCTCCGGTGTCCCCCACCGGAGACACAGAGACCGAAAAACTTGAGGATGGAGAGACCATTCCCCCAGACGGGAAGAGCACCTGCTCAACAGATCCGCTTCCCTGTTTTCCACACCCGGAATGTAGACTGCCGAGAGATAAGGAACATGGGCCTCCGCCCAGGTCAGGATCAGGGACACCTCTCTGAGGGTACCCAGGCTGCGAGTCCCTCCCTGATGATTGATGTAAGCAACCGCTGTCCGATTGTCCGAACGAGCCTGAAACGGAAGGCCCAGAACATGCCGAGTCAAATGAAAAAGAACCAGATGGATGGCTCTCAGTTCCAGAAAATTGATGGGCAAGTGGGCCTCTCAAGGCCCCCACTGCCCTCGAAACTGAAGATCCTTCCAGAATCCCCCATCTCGAAAGACTGGCGTCCGTGGTGACGATTTCCCAAAGAGGAGTCAGAAAAGACCTGCCCCTCAAGAGATTGGCCGAGACCAACCACCATTGAAGGGACTGCCGGACCCGGGAGGACAACTGGAAGGGCCGATCCAACGACCGGGGTCGCCGGTCCCAAGATGCCAACAGATGAAACTGAAGTGTCCTTGTGTGAAATTGAGCAAAGGGAACTGCCTCGAAAGAGGCAACCATCAACCCTACCAGTCTCATCCCCAAACGGATGGACGGTCGAGGATTGGAAAGAAGGAACCGAGCCAATTCCTGAATCAGAAAAATCTTGGATTGGGGCAGAAACACCCTGTGTTGACAAGAATCCAACCTCATTCCCAGAAAGGACACCACCCTGGCCGGGGCGAGGGAGGACTTGGGATAGATGATCACCCAACCGAAGCTTTCCAGTGTGGAGACCACCGTCCTGGTGTCCGTCTCCGATTGATTGAGAGAAGGAGCCATGATGAGAAGGTCGTCCAGATAAGGTACGATGCGAATGCCTTGAGTTCTGAGAATGGCCATCATCCCTGCCAGCACCTTGGTGAACATTCTTGGAGCCGAGGTAAGGCCAAACGGAAGTGCCACGAATTGAAAATGCCGATCCTCCATCACGAACCGAAGAAAACGTTGATGAGCTTGGCAGATGGGAACATGAAAGTAAGCATCCTTGATGTCTATGTACGTCATGAAGTCCCCCTGCCGAAGAGAACTGATGGCCGATCGCAGAGTTTCCATGCGAATCTTCCGTGTATGGATGAACCTGTTGAGGAACTTCAGATCCAGAACGGGGCGAACCGACCCGTCCTTCTTGGGGACTGTGAAAAGATTGGAGTAATACCCGAGGCCCACTTCCAAGTGCGGCACCGGCCGGATGACCGCCATTTCCAGAAGATTCTTCACCGACGCCAGGAGCCCCTGCGCGGCCAAAGGGTCGGTGGGCACCCGAGACCGGCAAAAAACGTGAAGGAGGGCGAGACTCGAACTCCAGCTTGTAACCGGACGACACCACCTCCCGGATCCATCTGTCCGGACCCGCCTGGTCCCAAACCTGGGAGAAGTGTCACAATATTCCCCCCACCTGCACGGGTGAGGGCACCCCCTCATTGCTGAGCGGGCTTGCCAACAGGCCTGGGCTTGGCACCCCAGGACTGACCGGGACGGCCACGGCCCCTCCTCTGGGTCCAACCTGCACCCCTGGTAGCAGGAAAGGAGGCCCCTCTGCCCGCTCTGGCTCCCCGAAAGGAGGGACTAAAAGAAGCCACTCCCCGAAAGGAACGACGTGGCCTCTTGCGTTGAGGCAACTTACCACCCTTGGTAACCGAATCCAATTTGTCGCCAAACAGGCGCAAACCCACAAAAGGAAGAGCTGTAAGCGACTTCTTAGAGCTAAAGTCCGCCGTCCACTGACGCAGCCACACCGACCGACGAATCGCAACCAACAGGGCCGCGGTCCTGCTACACATCGCAGGTGCATCGTCCTGGGCGGTCATGACAAAGGAAATAAACGACTCACACTGCTTGAGAGAAAAGAACTCATCACAAGTGGGATCAAGATCAGCGTACAAATCTCTAACAATGGACCTGACAGCCATCAAAAGAAGCGCCGAAGTACAAACCGGCCGCAGTGCCAATCCAGCACTGATAAAACCATGGCAAGCCAACTGATCAATCCGACGATCCTCACCATCCTTAATGGTAGTAGTGTCAGGGGAGTGCAACACAGCCGTGTTAGACAGCCCCAACACGGGGGCATCGACATCAGGGGGAACAGACCAAAGCTTCACCAAATCCTCCCAACTAGGAGGACAACCCTCACAAAGTGTTGTTGTCTGGGAAACACCAAATGCGGCTTGGGCACATCAAACAACTCACCCTTTGGCGGGGGGCCGCCTCAGGTGGATCCAAAGCCAAAATCTCAAACATTTGAGCCAAAATGGACGGAGTGTCAAGGAACACCCCCGCAGCCTGATCGCCAGCGGTACCAAACAATTGCTGGTCTGCAGGCTCGTCCGACTCCTCTAGGAGCTCCCCCTCCTCAGCCGGGGGACAATCGGACCAATCCAACACTTCCAACACCTCATCCTCCGGAACAGGCGACGCCGGAGAAAGGTGCCTCCGCTTAGCCGTAGCCTTCTGAGCCACCGCGGCGGAAAACATTTTCTCGAGGCTGGCCAACCGTGCACACACCTCGGATTGCGAATCCCCACCTTTGACAACGTCACAGGGGGTCCGGAATAGGTGGAGGGTGTAGGAGATGACGGAGGTTGCGAGGAGCCAGAAGCCGGAGTGCCGGATTGGCGCGCAATATTCCGCTGTGCACATGGAATACATATTATGACATCATCGCCTGCGAGCGGAGCCCCACAACCCCCACACAGCCTGGATAGCCCCAAAGAGCCGTTCCCGGTAATGTCGGAAGCCTCCATATGGTGAATTTATGGCATTCGCAATAACCCAGGGATTTACGCATTAAGCAACCCGGGATGCCCCTTTTATAATTAAAGTCCCGGGAGTGGGAGGATTTTAACCAATAAGACTAGCCAGGTATATCAGACCGGGAGACCCACCGCAGCGTGGGAATCCCCGGACCTGTAAGAAAGAGACCACACTCAACCGCCAGAAAATACAAAAGGTATGCAGCAAGCGTACACAGGCACACACACACACACAAATAGTCACTAAACATTAAATACACAAGGTATACTGGCAATCACATACATATATGTGTATATATATAAATATATATCTAAAAATATAGAAATCAATATGCAGCCCTCTATACTCCCAACGGGCATTATCAAAAGTGCACCAGCACAGTAATGAATCAGTACAACCAATCATAGAGGAAAACTTCCAAATTGGCCACATCAACATAGAAATAATATACTTTATATGCATGTCCTAAACTGGCACCGCACAGCACAGAAAAGAAAGTAAAAAGCAAACTTGCCAGACAGAGCACTCCTCGTGCGCACACCTCGAGCCGACCTCAGACAGCAGACAGGCAACTCCGGAGCGAGGAAGGGGAAGTGCGGGCCGGACAAAGCGCGCGAAGCGCTCCGGCCCGCCCCCCGCTCACACCAGCACAGCGCGGGCCGCAAAGCAACGCGGCCCCGCCCCCTAGAAACAAGCACCGCGGCCGCACCTACGAGCGAGGCGGGTGCCAGAAACAGGCACCCCGCCCGCAAAAAAACACACTCAGCACGCCACTCACACGGAGGCCCTGCACCCGGGGACATAATCAGCCAGACCGCAACGCCGTCTATCTAGCTGCCCTCACAAAAAAAAAAAACGCACACATCATCCTGGACAAAATAAAAACCTCAATAGGCACCCCCCAATTGCCCCCCCCCCCACGCTAAGGGAGAAAGGACCAAGCGGGAGAAGGTAGGCTAAAGGGGGGACTGGGACAGGGCATCCCAAATCCGGACCACCGGCCGGATAACCGCGTTGCCCCACGCGTGGGGGCGAGCGGAGGAGATAAGCTCCTAGGCACCATGAGGCCATGAGGTGCTGTCTACCATTGCCCAGCCAGCAGCCTAGGCTGGGAGGCTTCCAATATCTTACTAAGTAAACAAAACAAGTAGCTGGGCAGAAATAGACCATGGGGGGGTGCCGAGGTTAGACCCCGGCTACCTGCAAGCAGGAGACTTCTTTCTTCTGTCTTGTCGCATCTTGCAGAGAGAAAACACTGGGTGTTAAGTGGGAGGTCCCAGGTATATGTAGGCTGGGAGGGGCTCGTTTTTCAAGACTTCTCTCTGCAACGTCGCCTCCTGCTGGAGGATAACCCTATCGTCAGAATTAAAGGGGAAGCGGGGTCTATAAATAGTTCCTGCAAGCAAGTGCCAGTGTTCCGGGCTCCTGCAACCCCTGCCAACAGGTATGTAGTGTGGCGCCCGGGGGAGCAGGGGCACAGGCAGGCACTGGACATAGAAGCCATATTGCAGGTTGCTGTGGGCCCCGCTGTTACATAGCCACAGGGGGCAGGATGCTTTGCCCCCCCAAGCAGCATCCAAAAGGAAGGAAAGTATGTAGGAAAATGGATGAAATAAAAGAAAGAACAAAGAGAGTGGTATGGAAGAAAAGAAAGAAAGACAAATGAATGAATGAAGAAAAGTCATACAGACAAATAAACATAGATAGAAGTTCTGCATAGCGTTAAATGCTGGCACGCATTGTGAGAAGTTTTACTGCCCCAGGGAGGGATAATCAGCCAGCCCTGCTTTTCAGACTCCATGGATAGTGACAGAGGCGGATGTTCCTCTTTAAAGAGGAACAAAACCCAGGATTTTAACTTGGCTTTTGTTTCGTTTGTAAAAACTCACCCTTCCCTGGCTCTATGGTGCATGTGTGGGCTCTCATCCAATCAGAGCCATTTGCCGTGCATATTTAATGTTCCTCAAATGGCCCCGTTTGTCACAAGGGGCCCACTTAGACACTGTCGCCCAGCGGCCCACAAAACCCTGGAGCCGGCCCTGGTCTGGGTGCATGCAAGGGGCCACATCACACACAACAGCCGTTCTAAACTCTGTGTGAAGCATCTCACCGGATACGGGACCAAACCTTATCTGAGCTCTCCTTCCAGGCTGCCAAAAGATAAGGGCATCTTTGATTGGCTGGGAAATGCTTACACCAGAACGTTTAAAGTGGACCAAAACCCTGCTGGATCGGCCCCAGAATCTTATAAATCCCCTCCCTGCTGTGTAAAACCGAACAGGTCGCCCATAACCTCACCTTCTTTCCTGGTCCAATGGGGCATGCGTGGACCGTGGCTGCATCCCCGCTATCCCTCTAGGCAGGGTGCGTACCCGCACCGGACATTTGTGACTGAGCCTGAGTTCAGCCTTTTGGCCCGGCCCTTCACAATATTTTTTGTTTCTCATGTGGCCCCATGGAAAAAATAATTGCCCACCCCTGCTATAGATACTATCAGACTGTTTTTTACCACATTCTCCCACCCTAGCCTCCTGGCATGTTACCACAGCTGAGGATGTGTGGTGTGTCCTGGGCACTGCCCACCATAGGACCTGCTAATGATCATGTGACCTGGAGATCTGTGACTCTGGGAGGAGATCCAAACAGAGTGGTTACGGACTAGCTGATCTTTGGTCCATCCCTTATGTTACCTTCACACTGGGGCATTAGTGATATTCTCACAAATCGATAGCGCTAATGCAATGGCATTTTTGCAAGATATTTACAAGTGATAGCACTTGTAATTACAATTTGATACAGTGCAATTGCAAGTACTAAGAAAGTGCCACCTAACCCACCTCACCCACACTGTCTGCTTCTTTCCCCTCATCACACTGTCACAGCATCGAGGTATCTGGGTATAAATGGTTAGAAGCATTCTCACCTTGTGAGGCGGCCATGTTGCCTGGGTGGGGGCGTCACCACATCACTGAAAGAGACACATCAGAGGTTGGATTAAACACCAGAGGAAACTTTCTCGTTACAATAACATATACAATGGCTGCATCAGGTGTGAGCCTGGGACCAGATTACAGGGTTATGGGCAGGGTTTGTTTAGCATTGGGTGGGGTTTTCTGAACAGGGGGTGTGGTTTGGGCTTGCTCACATACTCGCATATCAGAAACCTCTGGGATGTCCTAAAGCAGTGCAATGAAGGATGGGAATTCCCCACAGATGAAACTCACTGAATCCAAGAATCACATTGAACAGAAGACACAAACTGATGCCTAACATGTGAACTTTACAGCCCAAAGACAACTAAAAATGGTAAGACAATGGGGGGCACATGTCTGACCCATAATGGTGCTGACAGGTCTGTATGCTGATGAGCGGCAAGGAGGCACACAGCAGACTCTGGCAGGAGCGGGACTATTGGTTTGGGTTCAGGCAGCAGAACACACAGGAGGAGGGGAGAGGAGAGCAGAGGAGGGGCAGGTTCAGGCAGGGCCTCAGAGAAGATGGCAGCACAGCGTCACTGTCCCAGGAAGTTACAGGAAGGCCGCCATTCGCAGATCCATCAGGGACTACAGGTTAGGCTGGTCTGGGGTTGGCAGCAGCAGTGGATTTGGGATGCCCCAGAGACCAGCCCGTGACACCAGTTCCCACGCTGCCAATGTCAGGGTTAGCGCCAACATTATTCCTTTACCCATCATGCCTCAATGACTGTGAATATTTGGCTTAGATGTGCTTCCTGATTGAAGGCAGCAGTCTGGGTCTTTCTGGAGCCCAACCCTGCCCCACATATTGCAGATGAAGGGTTACCATTGCAGGGTAGAGGGGTAACTGGTCTCTCTGGAGTCTCTTATGATATGGGGAGGGGGTGTTGCCTCTGCAGGGTTTCCTTTCCTTTTCTTCCCCCTGCTGAGGGGCCCCTCAGGTTTCTAGCTGGATACTGAATGTAGGGTGCTGGGTGTGAGCTGCCGGGAGCTGTGTGAGTGGTGTCTCCATTACAGTCCTGTGTTACTACAAGACCTGCATTGCTTGGCACCCTGTGCTCATGATTATTCCCCGGCCATTTATAGTGCTGATTCCTTTCCTTGTCGAAAGGCATGAGATGCAGTGTCTCCCCAGTGGGGTAACTATACATTTACATTCCCCTCGATTCATCCCCATTAGTAATAACCCCAGTGTTACCCTTTGGGGGGAGGCTACATGCAGAATATTAGCCACTAGTTGCACAACTTTCCATTTACCCACAATGCACCTGAGATATCTTCCATGGATTGGAGCTTTGTGTCATCTGCACATGTGCTATGGAACAGGTCACACTGCAGGCTTCCCCTGCGCTGCATCTAAAGCCCAACTCCACCCTAAATACATTGTTTGTACTGTCTATGACCCTGTGTGTCCGATACATCATCTCCTGCCTGCAATGGCCATATTGCAGTGTTATCTGACAGAAATGCCATGGGTGTCACCAGGAGCAGAGGGGTCACTGACAGGGAAGCCCTATATTAATGTAACAAAAATGCCATGGGTGTCGCCGGGAGCAGAGAAGAGTCACAGCTTTTATCACATGGCTACACAGATCCTATTTACATAAGCAGCTGGGTGCCATTCCCCAAACATAATTAACCAAAATAAATATAATGACCGAAACAATTTTTAGGTGATGAACACCAGCATCATAAATAACTCAAGTGTTATTCATATTACACAACACATATGGTGAGGTATAGGTGTAGGGAAGAGCACTAAATCATGAAAACGAGTAAGAATAATACAAAGATTCATATATTAAATAATTTGGTTAACATGTCATGATCAATGTGCAATAAATGTAAAAATATATATCAAAAATCCATATAAATATATCAATAAATATTTGAATTATTTTATACTAACAAAAACACATAATATTGTCACAATGAGACTATAAAAGCCTATAATGACTATAATGACAAACAACCTGTAAAATACCCAAATCCTACAAATAATATCCAATAATAATACAGCTACAAATTCATCTAATATATGACCAACAATAAATACATATTAAAGTGCAACTAGCCATAAATCACAATCTACACAGCATTATACTATTGTATACGTAATCAAAAAGCATTAATCATGTTATGGTCATATACGTTTGGGTCTCCTCTCCGCCTGTCACCTCACATGGAGCTGGTACACAGCTGTGTCTTGTCTGATCCTGTGCAGCTGTTATCACATCCGCCACCTCACCCTGCTGACATACTCCCACCTCTATAACCCTTTATACAGTGAGTTATAACCCGTCACCACACTCACCGTTATCTGAGTCACACCATGCAAATGGCGACCACTTCCTCATCTATACTCCCCCCCCAGCATGCTCTGCTTCCGGTGCACACCCTGACACATCAGGCCCGTGTACTGTATGCACAGCCCCAGGGAGGAAGTGGGGACCGGAAGCTGCTTGTTTACTTAGAGAGGTGCAGACTGTCAGTAAGGAGTGTGGGCAGGGGGTGTATTAACCCCTGAGTTGCACAGGGCCTTAGAGTTCTGACTGTCCTTCTGCGGGGCCCTAGACAGCTCTAACAGCCCCGACTGCCCAGCATGCAGCTGCCCAAAGCAGTGAAACACAAGCGGCTGCTTCCTGTCATCCCAGAAAAGCTGCAGCAGCAGGAATTTGACATTGTTGCAGTGTGGGGCAGGCGTGGCACACTGGGATTTTGCCCAGTATGCCCTACGGCCAGTCTGCTCCTGTGTAAGGCCAAGGGAGGATGTTAGTGCGAGCAGTTTGAAGGAAAATGTTGGACTGGAAATGTGGAAGCCAAGCTGCAAAGTGATTGGTGAACCATGAGGCCGGTATATAACTGACTCTCTGCGGGAGAGTGGCGGAAAGAGTCTGAGGGTGTTTCTTTCCAAAGTTGGGGAACTACAACTCCCAGCATATCCTCCCTCACTATTATCCCTTGTTTATTCAGCTGTGGGGGAACTAAAGATCCCAGCATATCCTCCCTCACTAATCTTTCACTTGCATCCTGTTGTGGAGAACTACAAATCCCAGCATTGCCTCCTCACTAATCAGCCCTAATTGCCCCATGTAGCTGTATATTAAAGTTTTACCCATTTGGGATGCCCCTTGTAGCAGTGTTGTAGGGGTTCAGTGGGTGGTATGGATGGGATGCCCCTTGTAGCAGTGTTATAGGGGGTCAGTGGGTGGTATGGATGGGATGCCCCTTGTAGCAGTGTTGTAGGGGGTCAAGGGGTGGTATAGATAGGATGCCCCTTGTAGCAGTGTTGTAGGGGGTCAGTGGGTGGTATAGATGGGATGCCCCTTGTAGCAGTGTTGTAGGGGGTCAGTGGGTGGTATGGATGGGATGCTCCTTGTAGCAGTGATGTAAGGGGTCAGTGGGTGGTATAGATGGGATGCCCCTTGTAGCAGTGTAGTAGGGGGTCAGTGGGTGGTATGGATGGGATGCTCCTTGTAGCAGTGTTGTAGGGGTTCAGTGGATGGTATGGATGGGATGCCCCTTGTAGCAGTGTTATAGGGGGTCCGTGGGTGTTATAGATGGGATGTCCCTTGTAGCAGTGCTGTAGGGTGTCAGTGTGTGGTATGGATGGGATGCCCCTTGTAGCAGTGTTGTAGGGGTTCAATGGATGGTATGGATGGGATGCCCCTTGTAGCAGTGTTATAGGGGGACCATGGGTGGTATGGATGGGATTCCCCTTGTAGCACTGTTGTAGGGGGTCAGTTGGTGGTATGGATGGGATGCCCCTTGTAGCAGTGCTGTAGGGGGTCAGTGGGTGGTATGGATGGGATGCCCCTTGTAGCAGTGCTGTAGGGGGTCAGTGGGTGGTATGGATGGGATGCCCCCTTGTAGCAGTGCTGTAGAGGGTCAGTGGATGGTATGGATGGGATGCTCCTTGTTGCAGCGCTGTAGGGGGTCAGTGGGTGGTATGGATGGGATGCTCCTTGTAGCAGTGCTGTAGGGGGTCAGTGGGTGGTATGGATGGGATGCCCCTTGTAGCATTACTGTAGGGGGTCAGTGGGTGGTATGCATGGGATGCCCTTTGTAGCAGTGTTGTAGGGGGTCAGTGGGTGGTATGGATGGGGTGCCCCTTGTGGCAGTGCAGTAGGGGGTCAGTGGGTGGTATGGATGGGATGCCCTTTTAGCAGTGCTGTAGGGGGTCAGTGGGTGGTATGGATGGCATAGTTTCTTTTTATTTGCAGTTCAACAAACATCAAAACAAGTTACATATCACTATGGGGCGCCACAAGCACCCAATTCAGTTGCAAAGATTCAATGAGCATTTTAGACATGACAACCATTCACCCACACCCATACGTTCTGGACTCAGATATCTAGTTATCTAATCACTGGGATGGAGTTACAGGACGGTGCACCACGTCTCCCAGGATATTTCTGCGTCCCCCCATTTCCACTTTAACCCGTTCAGTACCTCAACCAAGCCATGGGTGAGCATCTTCGCCCCATCAAGCAAGCCCACCCCCTCCCTTAATTATCCGCTGAAGTGGTGTCCTGACTCTGTAGCCAGGGACCCCACACCATCTCAAATTTATCAGGCACCCCCCTGGTCGCGTATGTCAATTTATACATAATACGTTTCTGGTTAACTAGAGCTTTCCACGCCTGTACGGATGGTTTGGCCGGGTGCTTCCAATTGAATAGAACATATTTCCTGGCATAGAAGAGCAGCAGTCTAAATAGTGACTTCAGCGCCGTCGTCTCCGACAGTGGTTCAACCACCCCCAGAAGACATAAAGAGATCGAGCCGGTGATCTGGGCGCCCGCCACCCCGCCAATCAGATCCATCACCTCTCCCCAATATCCCGCCAGAACTGCACAGGACCATGTCATATGCTCCCACGTACCAGTCTCCCTCTCACACCTGGGACATAAATCACTAGTCAGTAATTCCATCCTATACAAATGTATCGGTGTGATGTAGGCTTGGTGTATCCACTTGGTCTGGATAAATCTGTCTCTGGCTTCTATGACCGATGAGTGTAGGTTATCTAAGATTTCTTCCCAGTCATCCGGGTCTAAGGTTCGATCCAGACCCTGCCACTTGCTTTCAATTTTCCCTCTAGGGGACTCCAGTCCAGCAACCAGGCACTTGTACAATGTAGAGACAGGCTTTTTCAAGTCTGTCCCTCTGGCTGCACTCTCCACTTGGGACACCGAAAAATTCGGACTGTCCCTGTGGAACTGAGTCTGCAGGGCGTGCCTGAGTTGCAGATAGTGGAAGAAGTCCTGGTGGGAAATCCGAAGCGTCTCCCTAACTTGGTCGAACGACATAAGTGACAGACGCTCTGCCTTTTGGATGTCATCACTATTCAATGGCCCACCGGGTCATTCACTGGCCTTTTCTTAATTAGGTTCCAGACAATGTCATTGTATTTTGATGCTGTTACAGGCAATGTCATTGTAGTTTGGAGTGTATTACAGACTGCCATTGTGTTGATTGATTACATCACAGACAATGTCATTGTTCTGATTGATTGTGTTACAGACGCCTATTGTGTTGCTGATTGCGTCACCGGCAGAGTTGAGGGATTGTGTGCCCTGCTGCTATTGGTCGGTGTGTGTGTCATGCAGTTCTCCATCAGGTCCACCTTGCATGGAGACTTGTGTATATAAGGCCTAGAGTGGCACTAATAAACACACTTCACCTTCACCCTCAATACTGAGTTCTGTCTCTTATTGGGGGAAACGCTATATTACAATTCACTAGCCCTTGTAAGGGCTGTTCCTGGTTCCTCACGGATGACTCTGGGATTCCTGCAGCACCTCTCACCTTTGGGAAAAGGTCGTTTCTGGTGGGGAAGTCCTCCGGCGATAAAGGTTATCGCTACAATTGGTGGCAAGCGGTGGGATGGTCCTTTCTACCCAGAGAGAGTGCTACCCTGATGGGGAGTCAGTATGACAAGTTGAAAAGGCTGACCCTGAAGGATCTACCCGAGAGCCGGGGAAGGTCAGCTAGCAACCGCCCACGTCAGGAACTGATAGCCGAGCTGATCGAAATGGATCGTGCAGCAGTGAGGAACGAAACCAATATAGAGACCGATGAAGACGCTGCTCTCGTTCAAGCGGTTCGGAACAGATTGTCGGTCTATGGCCCGAATCCATCACAGGAACTGATCGACCGAGTCTTCGCCGCAGCGGAGGCAGAGGCCAGTAAGCGAAGGGAAGATCGGCGACTTTCAACCCAGCAGCCTCTCAGCCTCAGTTACACTGGGGGGGGAGAAAGATTCCATTTGCAGCATTTAAGTCCTTCCAGGAAAGTGACGACGAGATTGACGGATTTTTGGCCGATTTTGAACGGCAGTGCGCTTTACACCAGGTACCCACGGAGGAATGGGTCACCATATTATCAGGGAAACTATCTGGGAAAGCTTCCGATGCTTTCCGGGCCATCCCTGATGCGGACTTACCACACTACCATCTGGTAAAGGAGGCATTGTTAGCCCGGTACGCTGTCACCCCGGAAGCCTACAGGCGACGATTTCGGGAATCCCAAAAGAAGGGAGGGGATTCTTACACAGAGTGGGCATGTCGCCTCCATCGTACAGCATCACACTGGGTCACTGGATGCCAAGCCACGACCGCTGAGGATGTACTACAGTTGTTTTTACTAGAACATTTTCTCAATGCCCTGCAACCAGAGCTAAGAGAGTGGGTACGTGACCGGAGGCCTCTAACGCTACCTGAGGCTGCTCGTCTAGCCGACGAGTACACCGATGCGCGCCGGACAGAACAGTCCGCTCCAAAACCACCACCTCCCATCAAATTTCAAGCACCTGTGGCTTCAGCGCCAACTCGTGACTCTGGGCCACATAGGCCAGCGCAGCAACCGAACCTCTCCACAGTTCAGTGCCATCGTTGCAAACAATGGGGACATTGTCGCAGGAATTGCGCCCTAGAGCCTCCCCGAAACACGTGGAGGCAAAAACAACCTTCCACCTCCCGTACTCCTGCGGCACACTGTTTGGAAGCTGAGAGCAGTTCGGAAGAGTATCTGGGGGTACTGTATGAAGCTGATCCCGTACAAGCGGCCATCCAAGACAACCGACAGCACCATTGCCAGGAGGTACGAGTCAATAGGCGCACCGCGCAAGGATTACGCGACACCGGAGCCACACTTACCTTGCTCCAACCTCATTTGGTCAAGAACAAAGACCGCACCGGACACACCGTTGCAGTAAGGGTGGCGGGAGGAGCTGTGTTTCGACTCCCCACCGCCCGAGTACATCTTGACTGGGGCGCTGGAGCTGGCAGGGTACATGTGGGACTTATGGACAACTTACCCGCAGAAGTACTATTGGGAAATGATCTAGGACCAATGACTTCTGACTACGCTACCCCTGGGCCAGCCAGCATCAACCCTGTTACAACCCGGTCTCCAGCCCGAGCTGCCGACTCCAGCCCACTGGTCGGGGAGACCCAGGGGTTTCGTCTGCATGACGTCATGTCTGTTACACGAAGCCAAGAAGGGGATCAGCCATCAGATTACGTCCTTCCAGAAGGAAAACTTATGCCAAACACTATTTTTGTTGGGGGCATTGACCGTCGGATTGATCAGCATGAAATTAAGTATTTTTTTTCAAAGTATGGCGCTGTAAAGAATGTCAAAATTATTAGGGATGCCTCTGGTGTTTCTAAGGGTTATGGTTTTGTCTCCTTTTACGATGATATAGATGTGCAGAAGATTGTGGATTCTCCAATCAGCTTCCATGGAAAGAGATTGAAACTTGGACCAGCTATAAGAAAGCAAAGCACCTGTGCACACATCCAACCAAGGACTTTGGTGCTGAACTCACCAACGCCACAATATCCCAGTGTTTGGACCCCACCCATGACCGATTCCTATGTACAGCCCACGTCAATGTTTAGTCCTGTTACTCACTATTTTCAGACTTGTCCTTACACAGAACTCTGCCCATAACAAGAGTCCGGACAGCCCCACGTTAACCCGAACAGGGTCAATCCGGGTCTGCTGGGTGTTCTTGAGCATGTCCCAGACAGACTGCCATGGTGTTGTTGATTGTATTACAGACTTCTATTGTTCTACTGATTGTGCTACAGACTGCTCTTGTTCTACTGATTGTGTTACAGACTGCTATTGTTCTACTGATTGTGTTACCGGCAGAGTTGAGGGATTGTGTGCTGCTCCCATTGGTCCGTGTGTTTGTCATGCAGTCCTCCATCAGGTCCACGGGGACGTCCCCTTGCATGGAGCCTTGCATATAAGGCACAGTGTGGCACTAATAAAGTGAAGTTCATCTTCACCCTCAATACTGAGTTCTGTCTCTTATTGGGGGAAACTCTATATTACAATTCACTAGCCCTTGTAAGGGCTGTTCCTGGTTCCTCACGGATGACTCTGGGATTCCTGCAGCACCTCTCACCATTGGGAAAAGGACGTCTCTGGCGGGGAAGTCCTCCGGCGATAAAGGTTATCGCTACAGTCTCTGCTCCAGCATTACATCCAGTACAATCCATCTACAGCTTCTATCACAAGTTCCTATAGTTGCAGATATTCCTCCATTAGAGCCTCTTGCTCTGTCAGCAAACACTATTATCTCCTTAAGAGTTTCTCTCCCTCAGCGTCACACATCTGTCTTTCCCTCTACTGAGGATTCCCATTATGCCCTCTGGTGGCTTCCCACCTAAACTAATAATCCAATCACAAGAGCTTACACTCCACCACTAACCATTTGTTATCCAACACTTCCCTCTTGTGGCGATTTACTGTAACTACATCTCCTTCTCTGCTCTCTTAATAAATTACTGGTGCACCTCTGTTTATGGTTCGACACTCTAACTTTTACTCTTAGCTTGTACCTGCTTATTAACCATGGGACCATGGGAACCATTTTAGGTCCACTCTGAATGCACACAATGGGTGAGAACCTAAGTTCCCAGTCCAGTCAGACCTGTGTACTTACCTTAAGGGGTTCCATTCTCTGCGATTAGAGCATCAGCAACTAACCTCTCTCTCTATTTCCCCTTTCATCCACACTAAACTCTGTGTGCACTCTCTGTGGGATCATCTGTGATCAACCAATCAGCTGGATTTACCTCAATTACACCTGAATGGTGGTTCCCTCCCGCCAGTTAATCAAGCCTTTGGGGTTCCCCTATACCATCCATCTCAATTTCCTGCTGATACCAACTTCCTT
Organism: Gastrophryne carolinensis; assembly: GCA_027917425.1. NCBI lineage: Eukaryota > Metazoa > Chordata > Amphibia > Anura > Microhylidae > Gastrophryne > Gastrophryne carolinensis. The sequence continues at coordinate 289,269 of JAQIHN010000022.1, read as the reverse complement.
TAGTCTCCTAATACTAACTCCAAGGAGTTGACCCTGGCCCTCCTCCGCACTAACCCCAAGGAACTGCATGGACACCTTTAAAGTGGACCAACACCCAGGGGTGATCGGCCCGGGAATCTATAAGATCACCTCCCTCACCGCGGGGCATCTGAGATCGGGATGTCCCGCAGGGTGAAACCCCCCAAAAGCCCCAAAAAACCTTACCTTAGTTATCGGCGACGGATCAGCCCCCGCCGCTTCCCGCGCGCACTGCACCGGCCGTTTGTGAATGGCTGGCGCGGGTGCGCGCACTGTAAGAGGGACGCACGGGAGGCGGTGGCTTATCCGTCGCTTGTCCGTCGCCGAAACGGTACTTTTTTGGGGGCTTTTGGGGGGGTTTCACACAGTGGGGCATCCTGATCTCCTGATGCCCCGTTGAAGTGGACCAACACCCAGGATAGTGAAAATCCTGGGTGTTGGTCCACTTTAAGCCCACTTTACCATGTTTCTACCTGGGTGACTCTAATCTAGTATGGCACGCTACTAGGCTACACTACTAGTCCTAGCATAGCACTCACGGCTCTCTGCTAGTAGTCTTCCAGCGGGGGGTTAGACCCTACTGGTGCCCATGTTCAGCCAATAGTCCTGCAGGAGTCTGTGGTCATGATCGGGGTACCTTAGCTTAGCTCAGACTCTTCTACAGCTTATGTAGGCATCCAACTCTTCTACAGCTCATGTAGGCATCCAACTCTTCTACAGCTCATGTAGGCATCCAACTCTTCTACAGCTCATGTAGGCATCCAACTCTTCTACAGCTCATGTAGGCGTCCAACTCTTCTACAGCTCATGTAGGCGTCCAACTCTTCTACAGCTCATGTAGGCGTCCAACTCTTCTACAGCTCATCTCTTGTAGGTTTAACCACTAAGGACCTTCACCTCCTAGTGAGTTTAACCTACGGTGGGTTTGGGTTCCCGGGGACCATAACATCAAACACTTTTACTCTCTTGGAGCCTTCTTGCTCTCACTTAGGGTTAGGGGATGTCTATCCTCCTGATGAGCTAGTGACAGACAAACATGTCCCCAACCTGCTACTGGTCTATTGGCCAGCGGACATCTTTATCAGAATTCTGGTCATGCTGGACTGTCTTTCTCTCATTCCAATGCACATTATTCTGAATGTGGGGGATCCTACCACAGCCAGAATAATCTACCTTGTTACCATGATCACCTGTGGCATACTACCAGGTTATTACACACAGTTAATGTACTCTTTAACTGACATTTCATGAAGACCCAGAGCCCTGGTATGTTCAAATTGCAGGTTCTGCATTACCACGACACTCCGTTCTCCAACTTTCTAGAAGGATTGAGGAGGGGGTTAAACTGTTTTCCTTTGACTGAACCCCATGGTGGGCCTTGTCCAGGTACATGTGATGCGGCCCAATCATGGCCTATCCCCCTGTGCGCCCAGAATCGACGTTTTAGCAAATGCACATTATAAACCAGAGTTTTTGATTGCAAAAATAAAGTGTTTCATTTAGTGCAGAAACAATGACATATATGCATTGATATTTACAATATACAAGTATCACATTTATAAACACCAGTCGCCAGATGCTGAATACATTCTAAAGCAATTTCCAATGTTGATTTAGCACGGTTGAGAAATAGAAAAAATGCTGCAAAATTAAATAAAAGAAGAATGCATATAGTAGTAAGGAGGTTTCACCACCAGGTGGTGCTGTAGCAGGTGCTCATGAGACACTTCTGGATAGTGAGCTGAGACTATACTCGACCAAGACATGGGCAGAGGGTTTTGCACAGATGATCATTCAGATATATTCCCATATGAAAGTATTAATATTAATAGGTGCAAATATTCAGGAAGTGGATGGCGGGAGCGGAGACCAGAGGTACAGAGTATCAGAAGCAGTGCGGGAGGGAGTATTAACCCCTGAGCTGCCCATACCTACCCGCATACTGTTCAGCTGTGAGAGGCCATGACCCCAGCTCGGGGCGGACACTAATGGCTTGATGCAGAGCCTCCCCGTTCAGCTATCCCGTGCGTTTTCCCTTTGGTTATGGGCTTTGATTGGGTCAGGAAAGGGTGCTACATTGATTTTAGTGTGCGTTTATGCGCTCAGGTGTGCGCTCAGCCGCCTTTCCGATTGTCGGCTCGCATGAGGCTGTTTCCCGGGAAAACGGACGCCTCGTTCATTGTTCCGTTTTTTCCAGTGATGCAGAGCCTTGTTTTCCGATTGAAATCAGCCTAATGAAACGGGGCCGCCGAGCCTTCACTTACGGCAAGTCAGAGCAGCCGTATTTGCACTCGGGCAATAATATGCAGTCCTCTGTTGGAGCACATCAGCGGCGCCAGCTCCGCGGTCTTGTCCTGCTGAGTATGGCAGAAATCAGGCTGCACCTATTTGAGCTCACCCGCCTTACTGGGTATGTGTATGAAACTTGTATTGGTTGCCCACCCTGTCTGACTTTGTTTTTTCCCTTAACACACTATTTGGTAATTTTTTTGTTAGTATATTTTTAGCCTAAATTTTTAACTTTAAATTAAATGGGTTAAGTGATAGAACCCTATTGCGTCATGTTCTTGCCCTCTTATGTAAGTAGTATTCCCCAGACTTTTTTAATGAGTGTACAGGTTGCATGTGCATGTATGCTCATTACAAATGTCCTTTCCTCCAACCCTACACCGCTCACCTTTTTGTCCCTCTTTTCTATTGTTGCAATGCACACCTTTTTTATTTATTTATATTTTTTTGTTGTTTTTGGGCAGGAGACTCTGGCTATCCTTTGCTCCCATGGCTGCTGACCCCAATCCTGCACCCATCTTCACAGGCAGAGGAGCCCTACAATACTGCCCCCAGGAGGACTCGCTCTGTGGTGGAGCGAGCCTTTGGTCTCTTGAAGGTGAGGTTCCGTTGTCTTGATCAGACTGGTGGGGCACTACAATATACGCCTGCAAAGGTCATTAAACTAATCATGGCTTGTTCCGCTTTAAGAGAGGGAGTCTGCCATTTCTGAGTAAAGTGTCATTAAAAAGGGTTTCACACAGTGGGGCATCCCGATCTGGGATTTCCAGGGGGAAGACCAGTGGCCGCTCTGGGTTTTGTTCTGCTTTATGTGAGGGAACCTGTGTTACTTTAATAATAATGTAAAGGAGGTGGGTTATTCCATCCTAACCTGATTTGGTCATGATGTTTTAAAGCAGGCCAAAACCCATGTAACCCAGCCCTTTGGAGTGTGAAGAAATCCAGGGCTGGGTTACAGGCATCATGTCTCTGGGGCATTCCAATTTGGGATGTCCTGCACGTCACTGCGGGGGAACGTCAGAGCTATACCAGGAGCTATGCCATCTTTACACAGGAGCAGGACGACATCATCATGGATGTGAGTATGCGAGCGTGCGTTTATGTGCGCGCACACATTCCTTATAATAAAAAAAAACAAAGCGCAAGAATAGTCTGAAACAACTTCGTTTGTCACATTAAATACAAGCCCACCTTAGTTCAACCCATGTACGCAGCTACAAACTAGGCTACATGCAGATAGAAAAACTAGGGCAATGTGAGGCAGCAAAAGGTTAATAAAGTGACTTTAGTTAGGCCAGGAAACTTGTTAATGTATTGTGGATTAATGCTGGGTCCTTGTATCTTTTTTTTACAGATGATGCTGCGGAATCGTTTTTTTAGAGTTTGGGCTTTTCATTAAATCACGCTGAAGGTCCGGTTTAAAAAGGGCCCCAATAAAACAACGCCCAACCAAACTATAAAAACAATGCTAAACTAAGGTTGTTTTTCATTCACAGATCAAAGAAAAACACAGCCACAAGACCCCGAGGCCTAATTTTTAACATGTGTAATTCAAATTTAAATTGTTTTTTACTTTTGTTTTATCCAAAAAATAATCTCAAAACCACAAAACCCCCCAAAAAAGTTTGATTAAAAAAAAACAAAAACAGATTTTGTGAGTTGTCTTTCCTGCAAATGTACAATCACACAACATCATCACACATTTACATGACACAAAAGGTTTAGATATGGGACAAAAAAATCAGAAAAACTCACAACCAATTACTGTAAACATTAAAGGCAAGGAAGAAGGAACACCAAAGAGATTAAGGTATGCATTAATGGCAAGAAAGAAGGAACACCCAAAAATAAATTTTACAATATATATATGTGTGAAATTGGCAGTTGTTGCCATATGTATATTACAATGGAGGTTTAGGGATGTGCGCTTGCGTGTAGCCAGCTTGACAACTGAAGAGCCATGGAGATGTAAGTATACTTGAAAAAACCACCAAAATGGAAGGTCAAATACGACGGAAGGCAAGCAGGTACGTTCAAAAAGCAAGGAAAAAACAGGGAAAAACGGGCCGCCCGTGTGAACGGGAACGGAAGCCCCGATCAAATTGAAGGCACCCGAGAGAGCAAAAAACACTTCCCGAGTGAAGACAAATTTACGGATCATTTAGGGAGCCATTCCGACGGAGGCTCTGCATCACATTTGTGCCACGATTCAAACGGGAGCCCCGGACAATCGGAAGGTTTTAAGGTCAGACCGGGGGAGGCTCTGCATCAGGCCATAAGTGGGTAAGTCAGGGTCCAATACTGTGTTCAGTTTGTTTGTGCTGTTGTGACACCGTCAGATTTGGGAACCCCCCTGTGTGTGACGCCCCCCAGATTTGGGACCCCCCCGTGTGTGACGCCCCCAGATTTGGGAACCCCCCTGTGTGTGACGCCCCCAGATTTGGGAACCTCCCCTGTGTGTGACGCCCCCAGATTTGGGAACCCCCCTGTGTGACGCCCCCAGATTTGGGAACCCCCCTGTGTGACGCCCCCAGATTTGGGAACCCCCCTGTGTGTAACGCCCCCAGATTTGGGACCCCCCCTGTGTGTGACGCCCCCAGATTTGGGAACGCCCCTGTGCTACAAGGGGGCATCCCATCCATACCATCTACTGACCCTCTACAGCACTGCTAAAAGGGGCATCCCATCCATACCACCCACTGACCCCCTACAGCACTGCTAAAAAGGCATGCCATGGGGGGCGTGGTTAAGATGGCCGCCTAGACGGACGTGTCTACTATGTCTGCTGATTCTATTGCCTTCTGGGCTTTTTGGGCACACTTGGATACCTCAGCCTCACTCACCTGGGCTGAGGGATCGAGCCTGCAGCTGAGGAGGTCTGTGGCGGTGCGGCGGTGGAGGCGGCTCCCGAGTGTCATCGGCGGCCTGTGAGACCCGGAGCTGCGGCGGGCTGGTGGCGGGGCGTGCGGCCCCATCACGTGGAGAGCGGGCGAAGGCGGTGGGCGAGGCATCGGGCCCTGAAAGACCCGGCGGCGGAGAGAGCGGGAGGGAGTGCCCGGAGATTGCGAGAAGCATCCCCGCAGTGCTGTTGGTGGCGGTGCAGTCCGGGCGGCGGTTGGCCGGTGGAGAGGGCGGGCGGCCCCATCGTGAGCTGGGGAGCGGCGGCGGAGGAGGATCTGCCCCTGTGTGATCCGGGCAGCGGCGGCAGTCGTAGGAGATCCCCCCCGGGAGCGCGAGGTGTCTCCCTGCAGAGGACCGCAGCAAGTAGCGGTTTGCCGGGAAATCGGGGGAGAGGCCAGCGCCATCTTGGAAACGGTGAGGAGAGCTGCGGTGGTCATTAAGGGGCACATATGATAGCAGACTGTGTGGGGGAGGCCTGCGATCTATTGGGCTGATCCTGCCGCTGTGCCCTTTCAGAGTGGGTGCGTGCAGCCAGAGGGGAATATAAGACCCCCTGACAGAGCCTGGAGGCTCCTTACCCCCATATTGGAGCGGCTGGGGTGGGTCCCTCGGGCTCCCCCGTTGGGACGGCGCAGCAGCTGGCCCTCTGGGCCCCATATAAGTGCAACACGGGGCCGGGCTTCTGAGGCCCTGGGTGACGGCTGGGCTCCCTGCAATCTCCACAACATAATCACCCAGCGGCTGGGCAGCAGCAACAAGTATCCCTGGATCCCATACCTGTGCAGTACCTGCAAATCCCTGCCCCCCTTTTTTGAGCAGCAGCGGGAGGCTCTTTGAATCCTACATCTGTGCTTCTTGAACCCCCTATCTGTACAGCATCTGTGAGCTCCCTGAACCCTATACCTCTGCCGCGCCTGCATACTCCTTGAACCCTATATCTGTGCAGCAAAACAAGCTCCTTGAACCCTATATCTGCGCAGCAAAACAAGCCGCAAAACAAGCTCCCTGAACCCTATATTTGTGCAGCATCCGAGAGTTCCTTGAACCCTATATCTGTGCCGCAATACAAGCTCCTTGAACCCTGTATCTGTGCAGCATCTGGGAGCTCCTTGAACCCTGTATCTGTGCCGCAAAACAAGCTCCTTGAACCCTGTATCTGTGCTGCAGACGATCTCTTTGAATCCTATACCTCTGCAGCGCCTGCTGGCTCCTGGCGCCCTACACCTGTGCTGCACCTGCAAGTTCTTTGGATCCCACATCGGTGCCGCAAAACAAGTTCCCTGACCTTTATATCCACGCAGCCTCTGCAAGCTCCCTCACACCCTATATCTGGGTGACAACAGCAAGCCCCTTGAACCCTATATCTGCGCAGTGTCTGCGAGCTCCTTGAATCCTATATCTGTGCCGGAAAACAAGCTCCCTGAACCCTATACATGTGCAACATCAGCGGGCTTCCTGAACCACGCATCTGCGCCGCAAAACAAGCTCCCTAAACCCTGTACGCTTTCTCTCACGCATGTCAGGCAATAGGAAGCGTAAATCCACAGCGGTCAGTTGCAGCACGCAAACAATGGAAACTCCAGGCAGAGCCGGGCAGGAGCCCTCTAATCCGGACACAGTGGCAATCATGGCTGCCATCGCCTCCTGTCAGAATGCCCTTACAACTAAATTTGACACTCCAGGAACAATTTAATTATTTTTGTCACAATCTAGATAAAGTACGGGACCGCACGGGGGAGAATGAGAGGAGAATTGGGGAGACGGAGGATCGCTTGTCTGTGCAGGCGGGGGAGCTGGCGACCATACGAAGGCAGGTGACTTTCCTATTGGGAAGGGCTGAGGACTCTGAAAACAGGAATAGGAGGAATAATGTCAGAATCCTGGGACTACCCGAAAAATCAGAGGGCGCCTCCCCAGAGGAGTTTGTTGAAAACCTTATAAGAGATAATCTGGCACCCAGGAACCTGACCAAATTTTTTACAATAGAGAGAGCGCACAGAATCCCACTGAGATCCCCCCCGCCCGGGGCCCCGCCAAGGCCATTTATATTTAAAGTCCTCCACTACAAGGACAGGGACGCCATACTGGCCGCGGCCAGGATGAAGGGAACGGTGTCTTATGAAAACTTTTTACCCGGATTTCACATCGGAGGTCCAGAAATTGAGGCGCTCATTCAACGGGGTTAGAGAAAGGCTCAGAAAGAGGAAGATTAACTACGCCATGCTGTTCCCGGCGCGGCTGCGTGGTCAAGATGGAGAGTCTACCAAGTTCTTTACCTCTGCCGAGGAAGCTAACATGTGGCTGGACTCTCTGCCGGGGGCCTGATGAACTGGGCTCTGGGCCGGGAGCACAGATCGGCCATTGCTCTGACCGTTTTTTTTTTCCTTGCTCGCCCTGCGCCGGTGGCATTCGACTGGGGCCGCCTCCGCTGCTCTTTCGAAGGCCCCACCGCCGGGTGTTCTGGTGGAGCCCGGGGTGGTGCTTTGTTATGCATTCTGTTTAAGTTACTGAGTTTTTGTCCTTTGTGTTGCCCAGATAGCTAGTGCATCCTGATAGCAATTGTTACAGGGGAGCCTTGGCTCCGGATTCCCAGGGTGTGACGGGCGTTGTTTCCCCTTCCACTTTCCCCCCTATTTCTGTCCCATCCCATCCAGTGCCCGTCCTGGGGGCTCTCCCCCCTTCTCCTCTCCCTGATCGCCTCTGTTAGCTCTGGGAACCCGTGGCGGATAATTCGCTGACCTGTACACAATCGGCAAGCCAATTTTGCAGCCCCCTAGGCAGTGGGCCTGCGCACCCCAATTGCACATAGTTAAAACCAGTGTTGTGTTCTTCTGATGGGGGATATTATGCTCGCCAAGGTTGGGGGGTGGGCCGGGGAGGGGTTTATTGTTACAATGTTGTACTATCTGATTTGAGCGGATCCAGAGCTCCTTTCATGCCCCCTTCTCAGCCTACTCAAGAGGTGTATCAGTGCTGATCTCTAAGGGCACCCCATTTGTGTTGTTCTCAGTACACATTGACCGGGAGGGTTGTTATGTTATCCTTCATGCCAAACTTATGGACACTGTTATAATTATAGTCGGAGTGTATGTTCCCCCACCATTCTCGGCTAGGACACTGGATAGAATAATGGAGAAAGTACTCTCCTACCCCCCCGATACTGCTGTTAGGGGACTTTAATATGGTTTTGGATTCGGCGTTGGACAGGATGGGTAAGAATCCAGGTCCCAAGACCCAATTGGCAATCTGGGCAGAGACGCTGGGGCTGCAGGAGCTTTGGAGGTGGAAACACCCCATTGATAAGGCATATTCTTGTCACTCGGTTACGCACAAGTCCCTGTCCAGAATTGACCTAGCATTCTCTTCGCCTGACTTTCTAACCAAGGTGGCGACCTGTAGTTATCTCCCAAGAGGGGTCTCGGATCACTCACCCTTATTGATAACAGCCGGAATGTCACTGAGGCAGGAGAACTGGGTGGGTTGGACCCTAAACCCTCTATGGCTGGAATCCCCCGACATTAAGAGTAGTCTGCAATCCTCTACTGAGGCATTCTGGGAATGTAATACAGTGGAGACATCGGTGGAGGTAAGATGGGATGCCTTTAAAGCTGTTACTAGGGGGACGGCCATCAGCGCTATCGCTACGGCTAGGAGGAAGAAAGGGAGGGAAGTGGCGGACCTTGAAAGTAAACTTGCATTGGCGGAGGAGAAGTTTAGCACAACTTCAGACAGCAGGGACCATTCAACACTGCTGGCACTAAAGAGGGAATATAATCTGCTTCTGACTGACTCGGCTAGGAAATTACTGCTATATAAACAGGCAACAATCTTTGATAAAGGGGATAAGAACGGTAAGACCCTGGCCTACTTAGCGAGAGCTGAAAGCCATTCTAACAACATTGCTGGAATCCTCGACAATGGGACGAGGGTAACTGAAGGGAAGGAGATAGCCCAAAGGTTCCTTGAGTACTACTCTGCCCTGTATTCCTCGCGGGCGAGCTATGGGACGACTGATCTGGGTAACTACCTGGATCAGATTGATTTCCCGAGGCTGACTGAGGAGGATCAGGAGGCTTTGGGCTCCCCTATTACCATGGATGAGGTCTCTGGCGCAATCAGATCGCTTTCTAGCAGAAAGGCGCCGGGACCGGACGGGATGCCGGCCGAGTGGTACAAACAGGGCCTTGAACAAGTGAGGCGCACGTGGTCCTCATCTATAAGGAAGGGAGACCCCCTGACTCCTGCGCGTCCTATCGACCAATATCCCTGCTGAACCAGGATGCCAAAATATTGGCCAAAATACTGCCCACTAGGCTGGGCAAGGTTATTCTACATTTGATCGGGCCAGATCAGTCAGGGTTCATGCCAGGGCGTACCACATGTGTGAAACTCCACAGACTGATGTCCAACCTCCAAATTGTACATGATAACCATGGGAAACGGGTGATTATCTCATTAGATAATGAGAAAGCCTTTGACTCGATCGAATGGGAATATCTTTGGGCAGTATTAGAAAGATTTGGGCTTCCTGCTAGCCTTATTAAATACGTCAAACTGCTATATGAACGGCCAACAGCCCGGATACGGGTCAATGGGTGTTACTCTAATTCATTTGCGTTACATAGAGGAACCAGACAGGGGTGCCCACTATCGCCGCTGCTTTTTGCCTTAGCTATCGAACCCCTGGCGATTATTGTCAGGAGTTCCCCAAGTATCTCTGGATGGAAGCTGGGAGCAGTGGAGGAAAAGATATCTCTCTATGCAGACGACACACTGCTATACCTGGCGGATGGCCATAAGTGTCTAGACGCAGCTCTGGACACTATTGTTGCGTTTGGGGGGTTCTCAGGGCCGAGGATTAACTGGGACAAATCCAGCTTAATGTTAGTGGATGAGCTAGTTCAACAATTTAAATACCTGGGGATCTTGATTAGTAGGCAACCAAGCGAGTTCATATCTCTAAATATCTCCCCTGTCTTGTCAAAGTTAAACCAGCAGGTCACTCAGTGGGCAAACTTGCCGCTGTCAGTCATGGGCAGAATCAATATATATAAAATGATATTCCTTCCAAAATTTCTATATGTATATCAGGCTTCGCCAGTGTTGCTGCCCGTCTCCCACTTCAAGACATTGGATTCGATCCTGTTTTCCTTTATCTGGGGGAAGTCTCCACCTAGGCTTAACAGACAAATAATCAAAGCGCAAGTAACGGAGTGGGGACTGGCGGTCCCACACATGCAACTGTATTTCTATTCTACGCAGCTCCTGTTTGTGCACTGGTGGCTCTGTCAGCCGCAGAACAACCCGGTGGTGAGTCTCGAGGTGGCGGTGTTGGGCTCCTCTAGGAGACTGTCCTCCCTGGTGTATAGGGGGGTCCGGGGGGTCCGGGAGGAAACCGGTTGTATGAGGGCAGTGTGTAATATAAGGGAAAGAGTGGCCAAGTTGAACAAGAATCCGGATGAAGCTCAGTATTGGTCCCCCTTTGCTCCACTCTGGAACAACCCCAAGCTCTCTGAGTTGGTTTCTATGCAGGACCCGCAGTTCTGGGATGGTAGAGGCCTCCAGACGTTGGGTCAGGTCTACAAGGAAGGAGTGCTTATTGTAGCGATAACCCTTATCGCCGGAGGGCTTCACCGCCCGAGACGTCCTTTTCCCAATCGTAAAAGGTGCTGCTGGAATTCCAGAGTCGTCCGTGAGGAAACAGGGACAGCCCTTACAAGGGCTAGTGAATTGTAATATAGCGTTTCCCCCAATAAGAGACAGAACTTCAGTATTGAGGGTGAAGGTGAAGTGTGTTTATTAGTGCCACTCTAGGCCTTATATACACAAGTCTCCATGCAAGGTGGACCTGATGGAGAACTGCATGACACACACACCGACCAATAGCAGCAGGGCACACAATCCCTCAACTCTGCCGGTGACGCAATCAGCAACACAATAGACGTCTGTAACACAATCAATCAGAGCAATGCCATTGTCTGTGACGTAATCAATCAACACAATGGTAGTCTGTAATACACTCCAAACTACAATGACATTGCCTGTAACAGCATCAAAATACAATGACATTGTCTGGAACCTAATTAAGAAAAGGCCAGTGAATGACCCGGTGGGCCATTGAATAGTGATGACATCCAAAAGGCAGAGCGTCTGTCACAATGCCCCCTTTTTGTGGAACACCCGGCAGACCCGGATTGACCCTGTTCGGGTTAAGGTGGGGCTGTCCAGACTCTTGTTATGGGCAGAGTTCTGTGTAAGGACAAGTCTGCAAATAGTGAGTAACAGGACTAAACATTGGCGTGGGCTGTACATAGGAATCGGTCATGGGTGTGCTCCAAACACTGGGATATTGTGGCGTTGGTGAGTTCAGCACCAAAGTCCTTGGTTGGATGTGTGCACAGGTGCATTGCTTTCTTATAGCTGGTCCAAGTTTCAATCTCTTTCCATGGAAGCTGATCGGAGAATCCACAATCTTCTGCACATCTACATCATCGTAAAAGGAGACAAAACCATAACCCTTAGAAACGCCAGAGGCATCCCTAATAATTTTGACATTCTTTACAGCGCCATACTTTGAAAAAAAATCCTTAATTTCAGGCTGATCAATCCGACGGCCAATGCCCCCAACAAAAATAGTGTTTGGCATAAGTTTCCCTTCTGGAAGGACGTAACCTGATGGCTGAACCTCTTCTTGGCTTCTTGTAACAGACATGACGTGATGCAGACGAAACCCCTGGGTCTCCTGGACCAGTGGGCTGGAGTCGGCAGCTCGGGCTGGAGCCCGGGTTGTAACAGGGTTGATGCTGGCTGGCCCAGGGGTAGCGTAGGCAGAAGTAATTGGTCCTAGATCATTTCCCAATAGTACTTCTGTGGGTAAGTTGTCCATAAGTCCCACATGTACCCTGCCGGATCCAGCACCCCAGTCAAGATGTACTCGGGCGGTGGGGAGTCGAAACACAGCTCCTCCCGCCACCCTTACTGCAACGGTGTGTCCGGTGCGGTCTTTGTTCTTGACCAAATGAGGTTGGAGCAAGGTAAGTGTGGCTCCGGTGTCGCGTAATCCTTGCGCGGTGCGCCCATTGACTCGTACCTCCTGGCGATGGTGCTGTCGGTTGTCTTGGATGGCCGCTTGTACGGGATCAGCTTCATACAGTACCCCCAGATACTCTTCCGAACTGCTCTCAGCTTCCAAACAGTGTGCCGCAGGAGTACGGAAGGTGGAAGGCTGTTTTTGCCTCCACGTGTTTCGGGGAGGCTCTAGGGCGCAATCACTGCGATAATGTCCCCATTGTTTGCAACGATGGCACTGAACTGTGGAGAGGTTCGGTTGCTGCGCTGGCCTATGTGGCCCAGAGTAACGAGTTGGCGCTGAAGCCACAGGTGCTTGAAATTTGATGGGAGGCTGTGGTTTTGGAGTGGACTGTTCTGTCCGGCGAGCATCAGTGTACTCGTCGGCTAGACGAGCAGCCTCAGGTAGCGTTAGAGGCCGCCGGTCACGTACCCACTCTCTTAGCCCTGGTTGCAGGACATTGAGAAAATGTTCTAGTAAAAACAACTGTAGTACCTCCTCAGCGGTTGTGGCTTGGCATCCAGTGACCCAGTGTGATGCTGTATGATGGAGGCGACATGCCCACTCCGTGTAAGAATCCCCTCCCTTTTTTTGGGCTTCCTGAAATCGTTGCCTGTAGGCCTCCGGGGTGACAGCGTACCGGGCTAACAAAGCCTCCTTTACCAGATGGTAGTGTGGTAAGTCCGCATCAGGGATGGCCCGGAAAGCATCGGAAGCTTTCCCAGATAGTTTCCCTAATATGGTGACCCATTCCTCCGTGGGTACCCGGTGTAAAGCGCACTGCCGTTCAAAATCGGCCAAAAATCCGTCAATCTCGTCATCACTTTCCTGAAAGGACTTAAAATGCAAATGGAATCTTTCTCCCCCAGTGTAACTGAGGCTGAGAGGCTGCTGGGTTGAAAGTCGCCGAACTTCCCTTCGCTTACTGGCCTCTGCCTCGACTCGGTCGATCAGTTCCTGTGATGGATTCGGGGCATAGGCCGACAATCTGTTCCGAACCGCTTGAATGAGAGCAGCGTCTTCATCGGCCTCTATATTGGTTTCGGTCCTCACTGCTGCACGATCCATTTCGATCAGCTCGGCTATCAGTTCCTGACGTGGGCGGTTGCTAGCTGACCTTCCCCAGCTCTCGAGTAGAACCTTCAGGGTCAGCCTTTTCAACTTGTCATACTGACTCTCCATCAGGGTAGCACTCTCTCTTGGTAGAAAGGACCATCCCACCGCTGCCACCAATTGTAGCGATAACCTTTATCGCCAGAGGACTTCCCCGCCAGAGACGTCCTTTTCCCAATGGTGAGAGGTGCTGCAGGAATCCCAGAGTCATCCGTGAGGAACCAGGAACAGCCCTTACAAAGGCTAGTGAATTGTAATATAGCGTTTCCCCCAATAAGAGACAGAACTCAGTATTGAGGTTGAAGATGAACTTCCTTTATTAGTGCCACCCTGTGCCTTATATGCAAGTCTCCATGCAAGGGGACCTCCCCCGTGGACCTGATGGAGAACTTCATGACAAACGCACAGACCAATGGGAGCAGGCCACACAATCTCTCAACTCTGCCGGTAACACAATCAGTAGAACAATAGCAGTCTGTAACACAATCAACAATACAATGACAGTCTGTAACATAATCAATAGCACAATGACAATAGCAGTCTGTAACACAATCAACAATACAATGACAGTCTGTAACGTAATCAATAGCACAATGACAATAGCAGTCTGTAACACAATCAACAATACAATGACAGTCTGTAACGTAATCAATAGCACAATGACATTGTCTGTGACATGCTCAAGAAAATGAAAGTAATGAGTCTATGCAAAAGTCCAAGGGCAGAAACAGTGCCTTTAAAATCCAAAAGGCAGAGAGTCTGTCACAATGTACATGTTGATAAATAATAAAAAGATGGAAAAATAAGAGATGTTCTTTCTATTTTGTACTATTGTTATGGGCACCTGTTGGGGTTGCTTCAGTTTTAATGTTATTTATTGTGTTAGATGCAGTTTGTTATGTAAACGAAAAAAAATAGAAATGTTTTATTTTATTAATATGTTAATTTCTGATCCTTTGTATGGGGGGGGGGGGGGATTCTGCTTATAACGGGGTTAATTGTTGTAATGTAATTGTCTCAGCCGTTTGGCGGGTCTCCTCTCGGGTTTCGGGTCTCAGGTAGCAGGTTTAATTTGGTTGGGTGTGCAGCTGTTTCCAGCGGAAACCAGCCAGGATGGTTTTGGTTGATAAGATAAGGAATTTGGTGGATGAATTAGGGAGGGGGGGGGGGAATTTTGTCTTCTGGCGGTTAGCTCAGTAAAGCTCCCAGGCCTAGGAGGGACGCGGCTGAGCTTACATTGGCTTCCGCTTTGTGGCGTGTTTGCCTCTTCCCCTCCCATGGTTGTCTTATCTTGCGCTTCTCAGACCCGGAACAAAAAGGGGGGGGGGGGGGCTTTAATTGTGTGTAACTTATTTATATGTTTGGCTGTCGCCGATTAAATTTTAATCTTTCCAAATATATTGTGGTTCGGAGTCATTATTTGGTGGTGGAATTTAGGGGAGGTAAGAGCATATAGAGCGCGAGCCCAGTCATGATACAAACACATGAGGGATGTTTCCCTGTAACAGCCGCCATACCGGCATCACAGCACACACACCGCTGAGGTAATACAGGGTCATCACTAGCTTCTCTGTATGGAGAACTACAAGTCCCAGCATATCCTCCTCACTAATCTCCCCTGTTTATCCAGCTGTGGGGAACGACAAGTCCCAGCATATCCTCCCTCACTAATCTCCCCTGTTTATCCAGCTGTGGAGAACTACAAGTCCCAGCATACCCCCCACTAATCTCCCCTGTTTATCCAGCTGTGGAGAACTATAAGTCCCAGCATATCCTCCCTCAATAATCTCCCCTGTTCATACAGCTGTGGAGAACTACAAGTCCCAGCATATCCACCCACACTAATCTCCCATTTATCCAGCTGTGGAGAACTACAAGTCCCAGCATATCCTCCCCCACTAATCTCCACTGTTTATCCAGCTGTGGAGAACTACAAGTCCCAGCATTGCCTCCTCACTAATCCTCCCTGTTTATCCAGCTGTGGGGAACTACAAGTCCCAGCATATCCTCCCTCACTAATCTCCCCTGTTTATCCAGCTGTGGGGAACTACAAGTCCCAGCATATCCTCCCTCACTAATCTCCTCTGTTTATCCAGCTGTGGGGAACTACAAGTCCCAGCATTGCCTCCTCACTAATCTTTCCTGTTTATCCAGCTGTGGGGAACTACAAGTCCCAGAATTGCCTCCTCACTAATCTCTCCTGTTTATCCAGCTGTGGGGAACTACAAGTCCCAGCATTGCCTCGTCACTAATCTCCCCTCATTGCCCCTTGTAGCTGTATTTTAGTGTTCTACCCATTTGGTATTTGTGTAAAAATAAATCCGTCTATTTCACGTGTAAAGTTCATGCAGTTATATATGTGACTCATTTTAAGTTTACATAAATCACCATCCAATGCGTTTTATTAAATACAATTTATCAATATATCATTAGAATTCCATGACTGTATGTGTCCATTTCATATTTGCATTAATTCAAGGCCTTTCATAAACAATTTCTCCTTAAACACTATAAAGTGGATCTACATAAAAACGTTATTAGAGACAAAACCATTTCATATTGAGACATAACTTTCTCCTTTTGTATATAAAAATGATGATTATTTTCCACTTACAGTTTAGGTCCTCTTTACTGTATAGACGATTCCATAGCACAATGACTATTTCTATACAATGATGGCGATACTTGTTTCCCGGCCGCAGTAACGCATCTCCTTTGCACAATGCTTCTTTAATTAAGCTGAGAATGAAGTGTAAAGCAAATGTATTATTTCGTGCCTTTCTATGTATTGGAAAGATAGCTGTGCTTTATATGTGACCTCAATAGATGCACTGTGAGCGACTCACTAGTTTGCCCTCAATGGCTCGGGGCCACAATAAACATGTTGGAGGGCTGTGGCCCATCTGCTCCCTCCAAACACTCCTCAGGCTGAAGGTATCAGCACATAGCAATCGCTGCTCCCAAACACTTCCTGCCGTTACCTGCCTTGCTCATGGGGACTTCCAGGATGTTCAAACCAAAATATGGGATCAGAGGCCACCAATCAGGCTGTTCAAACAGAAATGGGGCGTGGCCAGCACAACAAACTTCTGCATGCTGTTAACCTCGTGATGGCACCGCAGAAGCGAGCGTGCACCCAGCGCCCTCACAGAGCACTAGGTATGGGCCCATCCATAGGCTGAAAATTGGCCTTTATGTCACTAATGCTGCTGTAATATTTATAAAGCGAAAACTGTAAAATGTAAAGATATAAATCCGGACCTTCACCCTGAATAAGAGCCTATCTTGTATGCCCCCCATACATACAGATTGCCCTCATTAATCCAGACCTTCACCCTGAATAAAAGCTTATCCTGTATGTTCCCCCCCTGTACATATAGATTGCCCACATTAATCCGGACACTCACCCTGAATAAGAGCTTATCTTGTATGCCCCCCATACATACAGTTTGCCCTCCTTTATCCGGACCTTCACCTTGAATAAAAGCCTATCCTGTATGTTCCCCCCCTGTACATATAGATTGCCCACATTAATCTGGAAACTCACCCTAAATAAGTGGGCGGTATGGATGGGATGCCCCTTGTAGCAGTGTTGTAGGGGGTCAGTGGGTGGTTTGCCCCTTGTAGCAGTGCAGTAGGGGGTCAGTGGGTGCTATGGATGGGATGCTCCTTGTAGCAGTGCAGTAGGGGGTCAGTGGGTGGTCTGGATGGGATGCCCCTTGTGGCAGTGCAGTGGGGGGTCAGTGGGTGCTATGGATGGGATGCCCCTTGTAGCAGTGTTGTAGGGGGTCAGTGGGTGGTATGCCCCTTGTAGCAGTGCAGTAGGGAGTCAATGGGTGCTATGGATGGGATGCTCCTTGTAGCAGTGCAGTAGGGGTCAGTGGGTGGTCTGGATGGGATGCCCCTTGTGGCAGTGCAGTAGGGGGTCAGTGGGTGGTATGGATGGGATGCCCCTTGTAGCAGTGCTGTAGGGCAGCGGTCCCCAACCCCCGGGCCGCGGACCGCTACCGGTCCGTGGCTCCAATGGTACCGGTCCGCCTAGGCTACCGCGGCCAAGGGGTAAAAAACCCACGGACCGCGATCCTCCCCCGGAGCAGAGAGCAAGAGATGGGTGCGCAATACGGGCAATGTGGGCGGTAAGAAGGGGCCGCGGAACCAGGGGAGGGAGGAGAAAAAGCTGACGGGGCCGGCGGACAGGAACAAAGACAGGGGGTGGGGCCGGAGGGCGGAAACACAGGGGGCGGCGGACTGGTGCAGAGACGGGGGCGGGGCCGGCGGGAGGAAACACAGGGGCCGGCTGACGAGAGGAGACAGGGAGCGGAGCCGGCGAATAGGAGGGAAAACAGCGTGTGGGAAGGCAGGAGGAAAGACAGCAGGGTGAGTTATCCCATCCCATCTCTCTCTGTTCCCAGCGCTGCCTCATCCGAGCTCTCCCTGTTCCCAGCGCTGCCTCATCCCAGCTCTCCCTGTTCCCAGCGCTGCCTCATCCCAGCTCTCCCTGTTCCCAGCGCTGCCTCATCCCAGCTCTCCCTGTTCCCAGCGCTGCCTCATCCCAGCTCTCCCTGTTCCCAGCGCTGCCTCACCCCATCTCTCTCTGTTCCCAGCGCTGCCTCATCCGAGCTCTCCCTGTTCCCAGCGCTGCCTCATCCCAGCTCTCCCTGTTCCCAGCGCTGCCTCATCCCAGCTCTCCCTGTTCCCAGCGCTGCCTCATCCCAGCTCTCCCTGTTCCCAGCTCTGCCTCATCCCAGCTCTCCCTGTTCCCAGCTCTGCCTCATCCCAGCTCTCCCTGTTCCCAGCTCTGCCTCATCCCAGCTCTCCCTGTTCCCAGCGCTGCCTCATCCCAGCTCTGCCTCATCCCAGCTCTCCCTGTTCCCAGCGCTGCCTCATCCCAGCTCTGCCTCATCCCAGCTCTCCCTGTTCCCAGCGCTGCCTCATCCCAGCTCTCCCTGTTCCCAGCTCTGCCTCATCCCAGCTCTCCCTGTTCCCAGCTCTGCCTCATCCCAGCTCTCCCTGTTCCCAGCTCTGCCTCACCCCAGCTCTCCCTGTTCCCAGCGCTGCCTCATCCCAGCTCTGCCTCATCCCAGCTCTCCCTGTTCCCAGCGCTGCCTCATCCCAGCTCTCCCTGTTCCCAGCGCTGCCTCATCCCAGCTCTCCCTGTTCCCAGCTCTGCCTCTTCCCAGCGCTGCCTCATCCCAGCTCTACCTGTTCCCAGCTCTGCCTCATCCCAGCTCTGCCTCATCCCAGCTCTCCCTGTTCCCAGCTCTGCCTCATCCCAGCTCTGCCTCATCCCAGCTCTCCCTGTTCCCAGCGCTGCCTCATCCCAGCTCTGCCTCATCCCAGCTCTCCCTGTTCCCAGCGCTGCCTCATCCCAGCTCTGCCTCATCCCAGCTCTCCCTGTTCCCAGCGCTGCCTCATCCCAGCTCTCCCTGTTCCCAGCTCTGCCTCATCCCAGCTCTCCCTGTTCCCAGCTCTGCCTCATCCCAGTGCTGCCTCATCCCAGCTCTGCCTCATCCCAGCTCTCCCTGTTCCCAGCTCTGCCTCATCCCAGCTCTCCCTGTTCCCAGCGCTGCCTCATCCCAGCTCTCCCTGTTCCCAGCTCTGCCTCATCCCAGCTCTCCCTGTTCCCAGCTCTGCCTCATCCCAGTGCTGCCTCATCCCAGCTCTGCCTCATCCCAGCTCTCCCTGTTCCCAGCTCTGCCTCATCCCAGCTCTCCCTGTTCCCAGCTCTGCCACATCCCAGCTCTCCCTGTTCCCAGCTCTGCCTCATCCCAGCTCTCCCTGTTCCCAGCTCTGCCTCTTCCCAGCTCTGCCTCATCCCAGCTCTCCCTGTTCCCAGCTCTGCCTCATCCCAGCTCTCCCTGTTCCCAGCTCTGCCTCATCCCAGCTCTCCCTGTTCCCAGCTCTGCCTCTTCCCAGCTCTGCCTCATCCCAGCTCTCCCTGTTCCCAGCTCTGCCTCATCCCAGCTCTCCCTGTTCCCAGCTCTGCCTCATCCCAGCTCTGCCTCATCCCAGCTCTCCCTGTTCCCAGCTCTGCCTCATCCCAGTGCTGCCTCATCCCAGCTCTCCCTGTTCCCAGCTCTGCCTCATCCCAGTGCTGCCTCATCCCAGCGCTGCCTCATCCCAGCTCTCCCTGTTCCCAGCTCTGCCTCATCCCAGCTCTCCCTGTTCCCAGCTCTGCCTCATCCCAGCTCTCCCTGTTCCCAGCTCTGCCTCATCCCAGCTCTGCCTCATCCCAGCTCTCCCTGTTCCCAGCTCTGCCTCATCCCAGCTCTCCCTGTTCCCAGCGCTGCCTCATCCCAGCTCTGCCTCATCCCAGCTCTCCCTGTTCCCAGCGCTGCCTCATCCCAGCTCTGCCTCATCCCAGCTCTCCCTGTTCCCAGCTCTGCCTCATCCCAGCTCTGCCTCATCCCAGCTCTCCCTGTTCCCAGCTCTGCCTCATCCCAGTGCTGCCTCATCCCAGCTCTCCCTGTTCCCAGCTCTGCCTCATCCCAGTGCTGCCTCATCCCAGCGCTGCCTCATCCCAGTGCTGCCTCATCCCAGCTCTCCCTGTTCCCAGCTCTGCCTCATCCCAGCTCTGCCTCTTCCCAGCTCTCCCTGTTCCCAGCTCTGCCTCATCCCAGCTCTGCCAAATCCCAGTGCTGCCTCATCCCAGCTCTGCCTCATCCCAGTGCTGCCTCATCCCAGCGCTGCCTCATCCCAGCGCTGCCTCATCCCAGCTCTCCCTGTTCCCAGCTCTGCCTCATCCCAGCTCTCCCTGTTCCCAGCTCTGCCTCATCCCAGCTCTCCCTGTTCCCAGCTCTGCCTCATCCCAGCTCTCCCTGTTCCCAGCTCTGCCTCATCCCAGCGCTGCCTCATCCCAGCTCTGCCTCATCCCAGCGCTGCCTCATCCCAGCGCTGCCTCATCCCAGCTCTGCCTCATCCCAGCGCTGCCTCATCCCAGCGCTGCCTCATCCCAGCTCTGCCTCATCCTAGCTCTGCCAAATCCCAGTGCTGCCTCATCCCAGCTCTCCCTGTTCCCAGCTCTGCCTCATCCCAGCTCTGCCTCATCCCAGCGCTGCCTCATCCCAGCTCTCCCTGTTCCCAGCTCTGCCTCATCCCAGCTCTCCCTGTTCCCCGCTCTGCCTCATCCCAGTGCTGCCTCATCCCAGCTCTGCCTCATCCCAGCTCTCCCTGTTCCCAGCTCTGCCTCATCCCAGCTCTCCCTGTTCCCAGCTCTCCCTGTTCCCAGCTCTGCCTCATCCCAGCTCTGCCTCATCCCAGCTCTGCCTCATCCCAGCTCTCCCTGTTCCCAGCTCTGCCTCATCCCAGCTCTTCCTCATCCCAGCTCTCCCTGTTCCCAGCTCTGCCTCATCCCAGCTCTCCCTGTTCCCAGCTCTGCCTCATCCCAGCGCTGCCTCATCCCAGCTCTCCCTGTTCCCAGCTCTGCCTCATCCCAGCTCTCCCTGTTCCCAGCTCTCCCTGTTCCCAGCTCTGCCTCATCCCAGCTCTGCCTCATCCCAGCTCTGCCTCATCCCAGCTCTCCCTGTTCCCAGCTCTGCCTCATCCCAGCTCTTCCTCATCCCAGCTCTCCCTGTTCCCAGCGCTGCCTCATACCAGCTCTGCCTCATCCCAGCTCTCCCTGTTCCCAGCTCTGCCTCATCCCAGCGCTGCCTCATCCCAGCTCTCCCTGTTCCCAACTCTGCCTCATCCCAGCTCTGCCTCATCCCAGCTCTCCCTGTTCCCAGCTCTGCCTCATCCCAGCTCTGCCTCATCCCAGCTCTGCCTCATCCCAGCTCTCCCTGTTCCCAGCTCTGCCTCATCCCAGCTCTGCCTCATCCCAGCTCTCCCTGTTCCCAGCTCTGCCTCATCCCAGCTCTGCCTCATCCCAGCTCTCCCTGTTCCCAGCTCTGCCACATCCCAGCTCTGCCTCATCCCAGCTCTCCCTGTTCCAAGCTCTGCCTCATCCCAGCTCTCCCTTTTCCCAGCTCTGCCTCA
Organism: Gastrophryne carolinensis; assembly: GCA_027917425.1. Taxonomy (NCBI): domain Eukaryota; kingdom Metazoa; phylum Chordata; class Amphibia; order Anura; family Microhylidae; genus Gastrophryne; species Gastrophryne carolinensis. The sequence goes on along the minus strand of JAQIHN010000022.1, from coordinate 267,905 downwards.
TCCCAGCTCTCCCTGTTCCCAGCTCTGCCTCATCCCAGCTTTCCCTGTTCCCAGCTCTGCCTCATCCCAGCTCTCCCTGTTCCCAGCTCTGCCTCATCCCAGCTCTCCCTGTTCCCAGCTCTGCCTCATCCCAGCGCTGCCTCATCCCAGCTCTCCCTGTTCCCAGCTCTGCCTCATCCCAGCGCTGCCTCATCCCAGCTCTCCCTGTTCCCAGCTCTGCCCCATCCCAGCTCTCCCTGTTCCCAGCTCTGCCTCATCCCAGCTCTCCCTGTTCCCAGCTCTGCCTCATCCCAGCGCTGCCTCATCCCAGCTCTCCCTGTTCCCAGCTCTCCCTGTTCCCAACTCTGCCTCATCCCAGCTCTGCCTCATCCCAGCTCTCCCTGTTCCCAGCTCTGCCTCATCCCAGCTCTGCCTCATCCCAGCTCTGACTCATCCCAGCTCTCCCTGTTCCCAGCTCTGCCTCATCCCAGCTCTGCCTCATCCCAGCTCTCCCTGTTCCCAGCTCTGCCACATCCCAGCTCTGCCTCATCCCAGCTCTCCCTGTTCCCAGCTCTGCCTCATCCCAGCTCTCCCTGTTCCCAGCTCTGCCTCATCCCAGCTCTCCCTGTTCCCAGCTCTGCCCCATCCCAGCTCTCCCTGTTCCCAGCTCTGCCTCATCCCAGCTCTCCCTGTTCCCAGCTCTGCCTCATCCCAGCTCTACCTGTTCCCAGCTCTGCCTCATCCCAGCTCTCCCTGTTCCCAGCTCTGCCTCATCCCAGCTCTCCCTGTTCCCAGCTCTGCCTCATCCCAGCTCTCTCTGTTCCCAGCGCTGCCTCATCCCAGCTCTCCCTGTTCCCAGCTCTGCCTCATCCCAGCTCTCCCTGTTCCCAGCTCTGCCCCATCCCAGCTCTCCCTGTTCCCAGCTCTGCCTCATCCCAGCTCTCCCTGTTCCCAGCACTGCCTCATCCCAGCTCTCCCTGTTCCCAGCTCTGCCTCATCCCAGCTCTCCCTGTTCCCAGCTCTGCCTCATCCCAGCTCTGCCTCATCCCAGCTCTCCCTGTTCCCAGCGCTGCCTCATCCCAGCTCTGCCTCATCCCAGCTCTCCCTGTTCCCAGCGCTGCCTCATCCCAGCTCTCCCTGTTCCCAGCTCTGCCTCATCCCAGCTCTCCCTGTTCCCAGCTCTGCCTCATCCCAGCTCTCCCTGTTCCCAGCTCTGCCTCATCCCAGCTCTCCCTGTTCCCAGCTCTGCCTCATCCCAGCTCTCCCTGTTCCCAGCTCTGCCTCATCCCAGCTCTGCCTCATCCCAGCTCTCCCTGTTCCCAGCTCTGCCTCATCCCAGCTCTCCCTGTTCCCAGCTCTCCCTGTTCCCAGCGCTGCCTCATCCCAGCTCTCCCTGTTCCCAGCGCTGCCCCATCCCATCTCTCTATTCCCAGCTCTGCCTCATCCCAGCTCTGCCTCATCCCAGCTCTGCCTCATCCCAGCTCTCCCTGTTCCCAGCTCTGCCTCATCCCAGCTCTCCCTGTTCCCAGCTCTGCCTCATCCCAGCTCTCCCTGTTCCCAGCTCTGCCACATCCCAGCTCTGCCTCATCCCAGCTCTCCCTGTTCCCAGCTCTGCCTCATCCCAGCGCTGCCTCATCCCAGCTCTCCCTCATCCCAGCGCTGCCTCATCCCAGCTCTGCCTCATCCCAGCTCTCCCTGTTCCCAGCTCTGCCTCATCCCAGCTCTCCCTGTTCCAGGCTCTGCCTCATCCCAGCTCTGCCTCATCCCAGCTCTGCCTCATCCCAGCTCTCCCTGTTCCCAGCGCTGCCTCATCCCAGCTCTGCCTCATCCCAGTGCTGCCTCATCCCAGCTCTCCCTGTTCCCAGCTCTGCCTCATCCCAGCTCTGCCTCTTCCCAGCTCTCCCTGTTCCCAGCTCTGCCTCATCCCAGCTCTGCCTCATCCCAGCGCTGCCTCATCCCAGCTCTCCCTGTTCCCAGCTCTGCCTCATCCCAGTGCTGCCTCATCCCAGCGCTGCCTCATCCCAGCTCTCCCTGTTCCCAGCTCTGCCTCATCCCAGCTCTCCCTGTTCCCAGCTCTGCCTCATCCCAGCTCTGCCTCATCCCAGCTCTCCCTGTTCCCAGCTCTCCCTGTTCCCAGCGCTGCCTCATCCCAGCGCTGCCTCATCCCAGCTCTGCCTCATCCCAGCGCTGCCTCATCCCAGTGCTGCCTCATCCCAGCTCTCCCTGTTCCCAGCTCTGCCTCATCCCAGTGCTGCCTCATCCCAGCTCTGCCTCATCCCAGCTCTCCCTGTTCCCAGCTCTGCCTCATCCCAGCTCTCCCTGTTCCCAGCTCTGCCTCATCCCAGCTCTCCCTGTTCCCAGCTCTGCCTCATCCCAGCTCTGCCTCATCCCAGCTCTGCCTCATCCCAGCTCTGCCTCATCCCAGCTCTCCCTGTTCCCAGCTCTGCCTCATCCCAGCTCTTCCTCATCCCAGCTCTCCCTGTTCCCAGCTCTGCCTCATCCCAGCTCTCCCTGTTCCCAGCTCTGCCTCATCCCAGCTCTCCCTGTTCCCAGCTCTGCCTCATCCCAGCTCTTCCTCATCCCAGCTCTCCCTGTTCCCAGCTCTGCCTAATCCCAGCTCTCCCTGTTCCCAGCGCTGCCTCATCCCAGCTCTCCCTGTTCCCAGCTCTGCCTCATCCCAGCTCTCCCTGTTCCCAGCGCTGCCTCATCCCAGCTCTCCCTGTTCCCAGCGCTGCCCCATCCCATCTCTCTATTCCCAGCTCTGCCTCTTCCCAGCTCTCCCTGTTCCCAGCTCTGCCTCATCCCAGCTCTCCCTGTTCCCAGCGCTGCCTCATCCCAGCTCTCCCTGTTCCCAGCGCTGCCCCATCCCATCTCTCTATTCCCAGCTCTGCCTCATCCCAGCTCTGCCTCATCCCAGCTCTCCCTGTTCCCAGCTCTGCCTCATCCCAGCTCTGCCTCATCCCAGCTCTCCCTGTTCCCAGCTCTGCCTCATCCCAGCGCTGCCTCATCCCAGCGCTGCCTCATCCCAGCTCTGCCTCATCCCAGCTCTCCCTGTTCCCAGCTCTGCCTCATCCCAGCGCTGCCTCATCCCAGCTCTCCCTGTTCCCAGCTCTGCCTCATCCCAGCTCTCCCTGTTCCCAGCGCTGCCTCATCCCAGCTCTGCCTCATCCCAGCTCTCCCTGTTCCCAGCTCTGCCTCATCCCAGCTCTCCCTGTTCCCAGCGCTGCCTCATCCCAGCTCTTCCTCATCCCAGCTCTCCCTGTTCCCAGCTCTGCCCCATCCCAGCTCTCCCTGTTCCCAGCTCTGCCTCATCCCAGCTCTCCCTGTTCCCAGCTCTGCCTCATCCCAGCTCTCCCTGTTCCCAGCTCTGCCTCATCCCAGCTCTCCCTGTTCCCAGCTCTGCCTCATCCCAGCTCTCTCTGTTCCCAGCTCTGCCTCATCCCAGCTCTCCCTGTTCCCAGCTCTGCCTCATCCCAGCTCTGCCTCATCCCAGCTCTCCCTGTTCCCAGCTCTGCCTCATCCCAGCTCTGCCTCATCCCAGCTCTCCCTGTTCCCAGCGCTGCCTCATCCCAGCTCTGCCTCATCCCAGCTCTCCCTGTTCCCAGCTCTGCCTCATCCCAGCTCTCCCTGTTCCCAGCTCTGCCTCATCCAAGCTCTCCCTGTTCCCAGCTCTGCCTCATCCCAGCTCTCCCTGTTCCCAGCTCTGCCTCATCCCAGCTCTGCCTCATCCCAGCTCTCCCTGTTCCCAGCTCTGCCTCATCCCAGCTCTGCCTCATCCCAGCTCTCCCTGTTCCCAGCTCTGCCTCATCCCAGCTCTGCCTCATCCCAGCTCTCCCTGTTCCCAGCTCTGCCTCATCCCAGCTCTCCCTGTTCCCAGCTCTCCCTGTTCCCAGCTCTGCCTCATCCCAGCTCTGCCTCATCCCAGCTCTGCCTCATCCCAGCTCTCCCTGTTCCCAGCTCTGCCTCATCCCAGCTCTCCCTGTTCCCAGCGCTGCCTCATCCCAGCTCTCCCTGTTCCCAGCTCTGCCTCATCCCAGCTCTCCCTGTTCCCAGCTCTGCCTCATCCCAGCTCTCCCTGTTCCCAGCTCTGCCTCATCCCAGCGCTGCCTCATCCCAGCTCTGCCTCATCCCAGCGCTGCCTCATCCCAGTGCTGCCTCATCCCAGCTCTCCCTGTTCCCAGCTCTGCCTCATCCCAGCTCTCCCTGTTCCCAGCTCTACCTCATCCCAGCTCTGCCTCATCCCAGCGCTGCCTCATCCCAGTGCTGCCTCATCCCAGCTCTCCCTGTTCCCAGCTCTGCCTCATCCCAGCTCTGCCTGTTCCCAGCTCTGCCTCATCCCAGCTCTGCCTCATCCCAGCTCTCCCTGTTCCCAGCTCTGCCTCATCCCAGCTCTCCCTGTTCCCAGCTCTGCCTCATCCCAGCTCTGCCTCATCCCAGCTCTGCCTCATCCCAGCTCTGCCTCATCCCAGCTCTGCCTCATCCCAGCTCTCCCTGTTCCCAGCTCTGCCTCATCCCAGCTCTCCCTGTTCCCAGCTCTGCCTCATCCCAGCTCTGCCTCATCCCAGCTCTCCCTGTTCCCAGCTCTGCCTCATCCCAGCTCTGCCTCATCCCAGCTCTGCCTCATCCCAGCTCTCCCTGTTCCCAGCTCTGCCACATCCCAGCTCTGCCTCATCCCAGCTCTCCCTGTTCCCAGCTCTGCCTCATCCCAGCTCTCCCTGTTCCCAGCTCTGCCTCATCCCAGCTCTCCCTGTTCCCAGCTCTGCCCCATCCCAGCTCTCCCTGTTCCCAGCTCTGCCTCATCCCAGCTCTCCCTGTTCCCAGCTCTGCCTCATCCCAGCTCTCCCTGTTCCCAGCTCTGCCTCATCCCAGCTCTCCCTGTTCCCAGCTCTGCCTCATCCCAGCTCTGCCTCATCCCAGCCCTCCCTGTTCCCAGCTCTGCCTCATCCCAGCTCTCCCTGTTCCCAGCTCTGCCTCATCCCAGCTCTCTCTGTTCCCAGCGCTGCCTCATCCCAGCTCTCCCTGTTCCCAGCTCTGCCTCATCCCAGCTCTCCCTGTTCCCAGCTCTGCCCCATCCCAGCTCTCCCTGTTCCCAGCTCTGCCTCATCCCAGCTCTCCCTGTTCCCAGCACTGCCTCATCCCAGCTCTCCCTGTTCCCAGCTCTGCCTCATCCCAGCTCTGCCTCATCCCAGCTCTGCCTCATCCCAGCTCTCCCTGTTCCCAGCTCTGCCTCATCCCAGCTCTGCCTCATCCCAGCTCTCCCTGTTCCCAGCGCTGCCTCATCCCAGCTCTGCCTCATCCCAGCTCTCCCTGTTCCCAGCTCTGCCTCATCCCAGCTCTCCCTGTTCCCAGCTCTGCCTCATCCCAGCTCTCCCTGTTCCCAGCTCTGCCTCATCCCAGCTCTCCCTGTTCCCAGCTCTGCCTCATCCCAGCTCTGCCTCATCCCAGCTCTCCCCGTTCCCAGCTCTGCCTCATCCCAGCTCTGCCTCATCCCAGCTCTCCCTGTTCCCAGCTCTGCCTCATCCCAGCTCTGCCTCATCCCAGCTCTCCCTGTTCCCAGCTCTGCCTCATCCCAGCTCTCCCTGTTCCCAGCTCTCCCTGTTCCCAGCTCTGCCTGATCCCAGCTCTGCCTCATCCCAGCGCTGCCTCATCCCAGCTCTCCCTGTTCCCAGCTCTGCCTCATCCCAGCTCTCCCTGTTCCCAGCGCTGCCTCATCCCAGCTCTCCCTGTTCCCAGCTCTGCCTCATCCCAGCTCTCCCTGTTCCCAGTGCTGCCTCATCCCAGCTCTCCCTGTTCCCAGCTCTCCCTGTTCCCAGCGCTGCCTCATCCCAGCTCTCCCTGTTCCCAGCGCTGCCCCATCCCATCTCTCTATTCCCAGCTCTGCCTCATCCCAGCTCTGCCTCATCCCAGCTCTGCCTCATCCCAGCTCTCCCTGTTCCCAGCTCTGCCTCATCCCAGCTCTCCCTGTTCCTAGCTCTGCCTCATCCCAGCTCTCCCTGTTCCCAGCTCTACCTCATCCCAGCTCTCCCTGTTCCTAGCTCTGCCTCATCCCAGCTCTCCCTGTTCCCAGCTCTGCCTCATCCCAGCTCTCCCTGTTCCCAGCTCTGCCTCATCCCAGCTCTCCCTGTTCCCAGCTCTGCCTCATCCCAGCTCTCCCTGTTCCCAGCTCTGCCTCATCCCAGCTCTGCCTCATCCCAGCGCTGCCTCATCCCAGCTCTGCCTCATCCCAGCGCTGCCTCATCCCAGCTCTGCCTGTTCCCAGCGCTGCCTCATCCCAGCTCTGCCTCATCCCAGCTCTGCCTCATCCCAGCTCTCCCTGTTCCCAGCGCTGCCTCATCCCAGCTCTCCCTGTTCCCAGCTCTGCCTCATCCCAGCTCTGCCTCATCCCAGCGCTGCCTCATCCCAGCTCTCCCTGTTCCCAGCGCTGCCTCATCCCAGCGCTGCCTCATCCCAGCTCTCCCTGTTCCCAGCTCTGCCTCATCCCAGCTCTCCCTGTTCCCTCCCTGTTCCCAGCTCTGCCTCATCCCAGCGCTGCCTCATCCCAGTGCTGCCTCATCCCATCTCTCCCTGTTCCCAGCTCTGCCTCATCCCAGCTCTGCCTCATCCCAGCTCTCCCTGTTCCCAGCTCTGCCTCATCCCAGCTCTGCCTCATCCCAGTGCTGCCTCATCCCAGCTCTCCCTGTTCCCAGCTCTGCCTCATCCCAGTGCTGCCTCATCCCAGCGCTGCCTCATGCCAGCTCTCCCTGTTCCCAGCTCTGCCTCATCCCAGCTCTCCCTGTTCCCAGCTCTGCCTCATCCCAGCTCTGCCTCATCCCAGCTCTCCCTGTTCCCAGCTCTGCCTCATCCCAGCGCTGCCTCATCCCAGCTCTGCCTCATACCAGCGCTGCCTCATCCCAGTGCTGCCTCATCCCAGCTCTCCCTGTTTCCAGCTCTGCCTCATCCCAGCTCTGACTCATCCCAGCGCTGCCTCATCCCAGTGCTGCCTCATCCCAGCTCTGCCTCATCCCAGCTCTCCCTGTTCCCAGCTCTGCCTCATCCCAGCTCTCCCTGTTCCCAGCTCTCCCTGTTCCCAGCTCTGCCTCATCCCAGCTCTGCCTCATCCCAGCTCTGCCTCATCCCAGCTCTGCCTCATCCCAGCTCTCCCTGTTCCCAGCTCTGCCTCATCCCAGCTCTTCCTCATCCCAGCTCTCCCTGTTCCCAGCTCTGCCTCATCCCAGCTCTCCCTGTTCCCAGCTCTGCCTCATCCCAGCTCTCCCTGTTCCCAGCTCTGCCTCATCCCAGCTCTCCCTGTTCCCAGTGCTGCCTCATCCCAGCTCTCCCTGTTCCCAGCTCTGCCTCATCCCAGCTCTCCCTGTTCCCAGCGCTGCCTCATCCCAGCTCTCCCTGTTCCCAGCGCTGCCTCATCCCAGCTCTCCCTGTTCCCAGCGCTGCCCCATCCCATCTCTCTATTCCCAGCTCTGCCTCATCCCAGCTCTGCCTCATCCCAGCTCTCCCTGTTCCCAGCTCTGCCTCATCCCAGCGCTGCCTCATCCCAGCGCTGCCTCATACCAGCTCTGCCTCATCCCAGCTCTCCCTGTTCCCAGCTCTGCCTCATCCCAGCGCTGCCTCATCCCAGCTCTCCCTGTTCCCAGCTCTGCCTCATCCCAGCTCTGCCTCATCCCAGCTCTCCCTGTTCCCAGCTCTGCCTCATCCCAGCTCTCCCTGTTCCCAGCTCTGCCACATCCCAGCTCTGCCTCATCCCAGCTCTCCCTGTTCCCAGCTCTGCCTCATCCCAGCTCTCCCTGTTCCCAGCTCTGCCTCATCCCAGCTCTCCCTGTTCCCAGCTCTGCCCCATCCCAGCTCTCCCTGTTCCCAGCTCTGCCTCATCCCAGCTCTCCCTGTTCCCAGCTCTGCCTCATCCCAGCTCTCCCTGTTCCCAGCTCTGCCTCATCCCAGCTCTCCCTGTTCCCAGCTCTGCCTCATCCCAGCTCTCCCTGTTCCCAGCTCTGCCTCATCCCAGCTCTCTCTGTTCCCAGCGCTGCCTCATCCCAGCTCTCCCTGTTCCCAGCTCTGCCTCATCCCAGCTCTCCCTGTTCCCAGCTCTGCCCCATCCCAGCTCTGCCTCATCCCAGCTCTCTCTGTTCCCAGCTCTGCCTCATCCCAGCTCTCCCTGTTCCCAGCTCTGCCTCATCCCAGCTCTCCCTGTTCCCAGCACTGCCTCATCCCAGCTCTCCCTGTTCCCAGCTCTGCCTCATCCCAGCTCTGCCTCATCCCAGCTCTCCCTGTTCCCAGCTCTGCCTCATCCCAGCTCTGCCTCATCCCAGCTCTCCCTGTTCCCAGCGCTGCCTCATCCCAGCTCTGCCTCTTCCCAGCTCTCCCTGTTCCCAGCTCTGCCTCATCCCAGCTCTCCCTGTTCCCAGCTCTGCCTCATCCCAGCTCTCCCTGTTCCCAGCTCTGCCTCATCCCAGCTCTCCCTGTTCCCAGCTCTGCCTCATCCCAGCTCTGCCTCATCCCAGCTCTCCCTGTTCCCAGCTCTGCCTCATCCCAGCTCTCCCTGTTCCCAGCTCTGCCTCATCCCAGCTCTGCCTCATCCCAGCGCTGCCTCATCCCAGCTCTGCCTCATCCCAGCTCTGCCTCATCCCAGCTCTGCCTCATCCCAGCTCTCCCTGTTCCCAGCTCTGCCTCATCCCAGCTCTCCCTGTTCCCAGCGCTGCCTCATCCCAGCTCTCCCTGTTCCCAGCTCTGCCTCATCCCAGCTCTCCCTGTTCCCAGCGCTGCCTCATCCCAGCTCTCCCTGTTCCCAGCGCTGCCTCATCCCAGCTCTCCCTGTTCCCAGCGCTGCCCCATCCCATCTCTCTATTCCCAGCTCTGCCTCATCCCAGCTCTGCCTCATCCCAGCTCTGCCTCATCCCAGCTCTCCCTGTTCCCAGCTCTGCCTCATCCCAGCTCTCCCTGTTCCCAGCTCTGCCTCATCCCAGCTCTCCCTGTTCCCAGCTCTGCCTCATCCCAGCTCTTCCTGTTCCCAGCTCTGCCACATCCCAGCTCTGCCTCATCCCAGCTCTCCCTGTTCCCAGCTCTGCCTCATCCCAGCGCTGCCTCATCCCAGCTCTGCCTCATCCCAGCGCTGCCTCATCCCAGCTCTGCCTCATCCCAGCGCTGCCTCATCCCAGCTCTGCCTGTTCCCAGCGCTGCCTCATCCCAGCTCTCCCTGTTCCCAGGTCTGCCACATCCCAGCTCTCCCTGTTCCCAGCGCTGCCTCATCCCAGCTCTCCCTGTTCCCAGCTCTGCCTCATCCCAGCTCTCCCTGTTCCCAGCTCTGCCTCATCCCAGCTCTGCCTCATCCCAGCTCTGCCTCATCCCAGCTCTCCCTGTTCCCAGCGCTGCCTCATCCCAGCTCTCCCTGTTCCCAGCTCTGCCACATCCCAGCTCTGCCTCATCCCAGCTCTCCCTGTTCCCAGCGCTGCCTCATCCCAGCTCTCCCTGTTCCCAGCTCTGCCTCATCCCAGCGCTGCCTCATCCCAGCTCTGCCTCATCCCATCTCTGCCTCATCCCAGCGCTGCCTCATCCCAGCGCTTCCTCATCCCAGCTCTCCGTGTTCCCAGCTCTGCCTCATCCCAGCTCTGCCTCATCCCAGCTCTGCCTCATCCCAGCTCTCCCTGTTCCCAGCGCTGCCTCATCCCAGCTCTGCCTCATCCCAGCTCTCCCTGTTCCCAGCTCTGCCTCATCCCAGCTCTGCCTCATCCCAGTGCTGCCTCATCCCAGCTCTGCCTCATCCCAGCTCTCCCTGTTCCCAGCGCTGCCTCATCCCAGCTCTGCCTCATCCCAGCTCTCCCTGTTCCCAGCTCTGCCTCATCCCAGCGCTGCCTCATCCCAGCGCTGCCTCATCCCAGCTCTGCCTCATCCCAGCTCTGCCTCATCCCAGCTCGGCCTCATCCCAGCTCTCCCTGTTCCCAGCTCTGCCTCATCCCAGCTCTCCCTGTTCCCAGCTCTGCCTCATCCCAGCTCTGCCTCATCCCAGCTCTGCCTCATCCCAGCTCTCCCTGTTCCCAGCTCTGCCTCATCCCAGCTCTCCCTGTTCCCAGCGCTGCCTCATCCCAGCTCTCCCTGTTCCCAGCTCTGCCTCATCCCAGCTCTCCCTGTTCCCAGCGCTGCCTCATCCCAGCTCTCCCTGTTCCCAGCGCTGCCTCATCCCAGCTCTCCCTGTTCCCAGCGCTGCCCCATCCCATCTCTCTATTCCCAGCTCTGCCTCATCCCAGCTCTGCCTCATCCCAGCTCTGCCTCATCCCAGCTCTCCCTGTTCCCAGCTCTGCCTCATCCCAGCTCTCCCTGTTCCCAGCTCTGCCTCATCCCAGCTCTTCCTGTTCCCAGCTCTGCCACATCCCAGCTCTGCCTCATCCCAGCTCTCCCTGTTCCCAGCTCTGCCTCATCCCAGCGCTGCCTCATCCCAGCTCTGCCTCATCCCAGCGCTGCCTCATCCCAGCGCTGCCTCATCCCAGCTCTGCCTCATCCCAGCGCTGCCTCATCCCAGCTCTGCCTGTTCCCAGCGCTGCCTCAACCCAGCTCTGCCTCATCCCAGCTCTGCCACATCCCAGCTCTCCCTGTTCCCAGCGCTGCCTCATCCCAGCTCTCCCTGTTCCCAGCTCTGCCTCATCCCAGCTCTCCCTGTTCCCAGCTCTGCCTCATCCCAGCTCTGCCTCATCCCAGCTCTGCCTCATCCCAGTGCTGCCTCATCCCAGCTCTGCCTCATCCCAGCTCTGCCTCATCCCAGCGCTGCCTCATCCCAGCTCTGCCTCATCCCATCTCTGCCTCATCCCAGCGCTGCCTCATCCCAGCGCTTCCTCATCCCAGCTCTCCGTGTTCCCAGCTCTGCCACATCCCAGCTCTGCCTCATCCCAGCTCTGCCTCATCCCAGTGCTGCCTCATCCCAGCTCTGCCTCATCCCAGCTCTGCCTCATCCCAGCGCTGCCTCATCCCAGCTCTGCCTCATCCCATCTCTGCCTCATCCCAGCGCTGCCTCATCCCAGCGCTTCCTCATCCCAGCTCTCCGTGTTCCCAGCTCTGCCTCATCCCAGCTCTGCCTCATCCCAGCTCTGCCTCATCCCAGCTCTCCCTGTTCCCAGCGCTGCCTCATCCCAGCTCTGCCTCATCCCAGCTCTGCCTCATCCCAGCTCTGCCTCATCCCAGCTCTCCCTGTTCCCAGCGCTGCCTCATCCCAGCTCTGCCTCATCCCAGCTCTGCCTCATCCCAGCTCTGCCTCATCCCAGCTCTCCCTGTTCCCAGCTCTGCCTCATCCCAGCGCTGCCTCATCCCAGCTCTCCCTGTTCCCAGCTCTACCTCATCCCAGCTCTGCCTCATCCCAGCTCTGCCTCATCCCAGCTCTCCCTGTTCCCAGCTCTGCCTCATCCCAGCGCTGCCTCATCCCAGCTCTGCCTCATCCCAGCGCTGCCTCATCCCAGCTCTGCCTCATCCCAGCTCTCCCTGTTCCCAGCTCTGCCTCATCCCAGCGCTGCCTCATCCCAGCTCTGCCTCATCCCAGCTCTCCCTGTTCCCAGCGCTGCCTCATCCCAGCTCTCCCTGTTCCCAGCTCTGCCTCATCCCAGCTCTCCGTGTTCCCAGCTCTGCCTCATCCCAGCTCTCCGTGTTCCCAGCTCTGCCTCATCCCAGCTCTGCCTCATCCCAGCTCTGCCTCATCCCAGCTCTCCCTGTTCCCAGCGCTGCCTCATCCCAGCTCTGCCTCATCCCAGCGCTGCCTCATCCCAGCTCTGCCTCATCCCAGCGCTGCCTCATCCCAGCGCTGCCTCATCCCAGCTCTCCCTGTTCCCAGCTCTGCCTCATCCCAGCTCTGCCTCATCCCAGCTCTCCCTGTTCCCAGCTCTACCTCATCCCAGCTCTGCCTCATCCCAGCTCTGCCTCATCCCAGCTCTCCCTGTTCCCAGCTCTGCCTCATCCCAGCTCTCCCTGTTCCCAGCTCTCCCTGTTCCCAGCTCTGCCTGATCCCAGCTCTGCCTCATCCCAGCTCTGCCTCATCCCAGCTCTCCCTGTTCCCAGCTCTGCCTCATCCCAGCTCTCCCTGTTCCCAGCGCTGCCTCATCCCAGCTCTCCTTGTTCCCAGCTCTGCCTCATCCCAGCTCTCCCTGTTCCCAGCGCTGCCTCATCCCAGCTCTCCCTGTTCCCAGCTCTCCCTGTTCCCAGCGCTGCCTCATCCCAGCTCTCCCTGTTCCCAGCTCTGCCTCATCCCAGCTCTGCCTCATCCCAGCTCTGCCTCATCCCAGCTCTCCCTGTTCCCAGCTCTGCCTCATCCCAGCTCACCCTGTTCCCAGCTCTCCCTGTTCCCAGCTCTGCCTCATCCCAGCTCTCCCTGTTCCCAGCTCTGCCACATCCCAGCTCTGCCTTATCCCAGCTCTCCCTGTTCCCAGCTCTGCCTCATCCCAGCTCTCCCTGTTCCCAGCTCTGCCTCATCCCAGCTCTCCCTGTTCCCAGCTCTGCCTCATCCCAGCTCTGCCTCATCCCAGCGCTGCCTCATCCCAGCTCTGCCTCATCCCAGCGCTGCCTCATCCCAGCTCTGCCTCATCCCAGCTCTGCCTCATCCCAGCTCTGCCTCATCCCAGCTCTGCCTCATCCCAGCTCTGCCTCATCCCAGCTCTGCCTCATCCCAGCTCTCCCTGTTCCCAGCGCTGCCTCATCCCAGCTCTCCCTGTTCCCAGCTCTGCCACATCCCAACTCTGCCTCATCCCAGCTCTCCCTGTTCCCAGCGCTGCCTCATCCCAGCTCTGCCTCATCCCAGCTCTGCCTCATCCCAGCTCTGCCTCATCCCAGCGCTGCCTCATCCCAGCTCTGCCTCATCCCAGCTCTGCCTCATCCCAGCTCTCCCTGTTCCCAGCTCTGCCTCATCCCAGCTCTCCCTGTTCCCAGCTCTGCCTCATCCCAGCTCTCCCTTTTCCCAGCTCTGCCTCATCCCAGCTCTCCCTGTTCCCAGCTCTGCCTCATCCCAGCTCTCCCTGTTCCCAGCTCTGCCTCATCCCAGCTCTCCCTGTTCCCAGCTCTGCCTCACCCCAGCTCTCCCTGTTCCCAGCTCTGCCTCATCCCAGCTCTCCCTGTTCCCAGCTCTGCCTCATCCCAGCTTTCCCTGTTCCCAGCTCTGCCCCATCCCATCTCTCTTTTCCCAGCTCTGTCCCATCCCATCTCTCTATTCCCAGCTCTGTCCCATCCCATCTCTCTATTCCCATCTCTCCCTGTTCCCAGCTCTGCCCCATCCCATCTCTCTTTTCCCAGCTCTATCCCATCCCATCTCTTTTTTCTCAGCGCTGCCCCATCCCATCTCTCTTTTCCCAGCTCTGCCCCATCCCATCTCTCTTTTCCCAGCTCTGTCCCATCCCATCTCTCTATTCCCAGCTCTGTCCCATCCCATCTCTCTTTTCCCAGCTCTGTCCCTTCCCATCCCATCTCTCTTTTCCCAGCTCTGCCCCATCCCATCTCTCTGTTCCCAGCTCTGTCGGGTTGACCTGTGCTTGTAGCGGATATGGCGCTACCATATGCCGTAGTAGGGTGACATTTTTGAATTGGCCAATAGCTAGGTATCGGTAATTGGTATCAGTCAGTACTTGAATAAAAGTATTGGTACTCTTACTCGGTCTTTAAAAAATGGTATTGGGACATCTACTTTGTAAAGCACTACGGAAGATGATAGCGCTATATAAACAATAATAATAATCCCTATATATTATTCAATAAGTAATACATTTTATTTCTCATTTCATGTATACATTTTACTATTTTCTTTGTTTAGTGACTGTCGACAATAGGCTCGATTCAGAGAGACACAAAAAAACTTTCGGTTTGGTGCCGACGTCGTAACATTTTCAAAATTTCCCGCTCTCGTATGAGCGTTCGAGCGATTCTATGCATGCATTGAAAACCTTGTGTAAAGTTTCCGTCCGTTCGTACGGCAGATTACGAATTACGCGGATGTCATTTTCCATCCAGACTTTTCCGTTTCATTTCCACATGTTACAACGTAGGCTTTCGTTTTTGCCCTTTTCCCATCGTATCCTCCAACGAATCCTTTACGTTTCCCGATAGATTCTGTTTCCATTTTACCAAAAATAAACGTCCAGACGGAATCCTTACGATCTTGCGCCTGCGCACTACAAACTTAAGTCATGAAAGTGCTCGCCTACATATTTGCCACCCTCACTTCTACTACAATGTTTAGCTAAACCACTTAGCACTCCATCCTCCATCTTCCCTTTTGGACCCTTAAAGCTCACCCAAACCACTTATCACTATCCTACATCTTCCCTTTTGGACCCTTAAAGCTCACCCAAACCACTTATCACTATCCTCCATCTTCCCTTTTGGACCCTTAAAGCTCACCCAAACCACTTATCACTATCCTCCATCTTCCCTTTTGGACCCTTAAAGCTCACCCAAACCACTTATCGGTCATGTGAATATTCATCTTTAAATATTTCTGTGCCTATTAGTTTTGTGTTAATGTAGTTTGTTAATGAAATGACAATGTAACTTTTTAAAAATAATTACCAGCATCAAATATGCATTTTTAAAAAATGTGTTAAATTTCAACTTTTTACAACTAAAAATAATTAAATACATAGCAATGGCAGGCCACTGAACATTATTCTTCATCTGTGGTCCCCAACGAGTTGCACAGCTCCTGCATCTCGCCCACCAACTGAAGGACCCTGACACTCAGTTGTGCCACTCTGGCACGTGTGGTCCCTGTTAATTACAATTTTGGGATAACCTTGTTGGGGTCATACTGCAGTGCCCCCCCCCCCCCCCCCCGTATGGTCCAAACACCTAAATCTGGACTTCATAAGCCAGAGGGCCCTCGCCACCACGGCCCGGGTTTTGCATAGTGCCCGATTAGAGAACCCCTGGCCCGCATTCTGCATCAGGAGCAAGGGCGAGTGGCACATCTTGCAGTTCCTGCAACCAAATATAAAATAATTACACAAAGCAAAGGTAACCGACTAAAACAATAACTACAACACATTAAGATTCAAGTTCAACAATTCAAATATAATTCACAAAGGACATAAGTCTTAAAAAATATAGCAATTATGTGGATGTGTGGAAAAATACATTTTTACATGCTAAAGACTAATTTAGGTCAGCATTAAAATGCATCTATAAGGCATACATGAAATGTATTGATTCAGGTATGCATTGCTATACAATTTATGGCCTCGGCCATGCTGATACATGCAATGTCTTGGTGCTAAAGGCGCGCAGACTCCTCCACATAGCCGCAAAACATGTTCAAAAAAAGCAATCCGAGTCCTCAGAGGTGTCGGAAGTGGTTTTACAATTATACGAATTTATAGGGTGGTGAGCCGTCAGCAAACAGCTCTCTGAATGTGACGTAAACCATCCCAGCAACGGAAGTTTTCTGAAGGAACGAAAATTTTCCAATTTTGTTTGGAAATGTTCCGAATTGCTTTCGCTAATCGAAAGCGCATATACACATTCTCCCGAACGTTCGTGCGAGTGAAAAATGTACGAAAAAAAGCAAAAAAATGACAAACACCCACCAAAACTTTCACAGACAGCTACGAAAGTCCTGACGAATGTTTCTTTGAATCAAGCCTAATATTTGCACATGCGCAAAATATCGTTATATCAGGGCGGTTTTAGGTGACATCTAGAGCTGAGCGGCCATAAGCAGAAGTGACGTTGTAGCTTTAGTGCAGAGAGGGTGTGTATCGCTTTTTTTCTCTGTTTACCAGTACTTTCTCAAGTTTAGCAGTGTTTGGTGTACGTGTATATTGTGTTTTTTTTATTTAATCCACAAATTAGCAAAAATGAGTACAAAACAGACGTCTTTAGAAAGTTTCCTTGGGAAAAAGAAAAGACCCAGTGAAGAGACTGAAGAACAGCCTTCAACATCTAAGAAACATAAAACTTTTCACAGACTATACCATGAGTCCTACTTGAAATATGGATTTATTGGGACAGGTGATTCCCACGCACCAACCCCGTTCTGCATAGTTTGTGGCGACCGGCTATCTAATGAGGCAATGAAACCTTCAAAATTGCTTCGCCACTTGAACACCAAGCACCCTGGATTAAAAAACAAGCCCCTGGAGTATTTTTAAAGAAAAAAAAGGGAACACGAAGGACAGAAGATATTTCTGAGGGCCACCACATCAGTAAATGCGAATGCACTGAGAGCATCATATTTGGTGGCTAACCGTATTGCTAAGGCTAAAAATCCATTCACTATTGGTGAAGATTTGATCTTGCCCTCCACTAAAGACATTTGCCGTGAACTTCTAGGAGAGGCTGCTGTGAAAAAAAATAGCACATGTGTCTTTGTCAGCTAGCACTGTAACTAGGCGCATTGAGGAAATAGCCGAAGACATTGAGACACAATTGTTGGAGAGGATTAATACATCACCGTGGTATGCACTCCAGGTTGATGAATCTACAGATATTGACAACAAGGCAATACTACTTGTTTATGTGCGATATATTTACCAGGAGGATGTGCATGAGGATTTGTTATGTGCACTATCTTTGCCAACCACCACCACCGGAGCAGAACTGTTCAAGGCACTGGATGGTTATATATCAGGACAACTAAAATGGTCCTTTTGTGTCGGCATATGCAGAGACGGAGCTGCTGCCATGATCGGAAGACTGTCTGGTTTAACTGCTCGGATTAAGGAGGTTGCACCTGAGAGTGAATCTACGCATTGTATCATTCACAGGGAAATGCTGGCAAGCCGAAAAATGTCACCGGAACTGAACAGCGTATTGATTGATGTTGTTAAAGTTATTAACCACATCAAAGCACACGCCCTTAACTCGTGCCTGTTTGAGCAGCTTTGTGAGGAGATGGAAGCAGAGCACAGATGCCTTCTCTTATACACAGAAATAAGATGGTTATCCAGAGGAAAATCACTAAGCAGAGTTTTTGAATTAAGAGAGCCATTGCAAAGATTTCTCTCAGAAAAGAAGTCACCACTGGCAGCACATTTCAGTGACAAGGTATGGGTTGCAAAACCTGCATACCTGTGTGACATATTCAGCCTGCTCAATGAACTCAATCTGTCACTTCAAGGGAAAATGACAACTATTTTCAAGTTGGCAGACAAAGTAGCTGCATTTAAAGCCAAACTGGAGTTGTGGGGACGGCGTGTGAACAGAGGCATTTTAGACATGTTTCAGACATTAGCAGGGATTTTAGGCGAGACTGAGCCTGATCATTAATTTTCCCAGTTGGTGCACGATCACCTGTCTTTGCTTTTAAAAGAGTTTGAGCACTACTTCCCAACTACAAAAGACCCACGGACTGGTAAGGAATGGATCCGCGACCCATTTATCAACAAGCCAGGCGAATCTAGCATGTCTGTACAAGAAGAAGAACAACTGTTGGAGATTGCAAATGATGGTGGCCTTAAATCTACTTTTGAGACAACAACTCTGCCAGTGTTCTGGATTAAAGCCATGCCAGAATACCCTGAGATTGCCACCACAGCACTTAAATCCCTATTGCCATTTCCAACATCCTATTTGTGCGAAGCAGGGTTCTCTGCAGTGACAGCAACCAAAACAAAACAACGGAATAAACTGGACATAAGCAAGACACTTCGGGTGTCATTGTCTCCTATTACCCCAAGATGGAACCGTCTCGTTGCAGAGAAACAAGCTCAGGGTTCTCATTGATTTAGCGTTCTAGTCACTAGAATCTAGAGAGTTAAAATGTTAAATCACGTTCTACTTTTTTCTGTAACTGTATTTTATTTCGAAAGCATAAAATACGTTGTTAAATACGTTAACATTAAAATGATTGAATCAAAACAATATTAACAATCAATGCCGCTGCACCGCCCCCAGCCCCGCCCCCAGTCAGCCCCCCCCCCCCAGTGGGTTGGGGACCACTGCTGTAGGGGGTCAGTGGGTGGTATGGATGGGATGCCCCTTGTAGCAGTGCAGTAGGGGGTCAGTGGGTGATATGGATGGGATGCCCCTTGTAGCAGTGCAGTAGGGGGGTCAGTGGGTGGTATGGATGGGATGCCCCTTGTGGCAGTGCAATAGGGGGTCAGTTGGTGGTACCATGTATTTGAGAGCCCTGCAGTGCATTGAAGTGTGCTGCAACAACTTTACAACATTCTGTGAGCATAAGCATTAAAGTGGACCAAAACCCACCTGTCACATGGCCAGTGTCATATCTAAATGTGACAGGGTCCTGGTGTGAACATTAAGTGGGGACCTTACACGGCTCCTTGAATAAACTTTTTCTGTCCTTGAACTGCAATTGGATGCAGCTAAACAGCTAAAGACAAACAGCAGAGACAAATGGTGCTTCCTTTATCTAAATGATGCTAAGTGATCATAAAAATCGCTTCCTTAAAGTGGACCAACACCCAGGATTTTGACTATCCTGGGTTTTGGTCCACTTTGGCGGGGCACCCCGCTGTGTGAAACCCCCCAGAAACCCCAAAAAACTCACCTCTCCCCGCTCCCACGTGACCCTTTGTCCAATCCCCGCCGACGGACAAGCGGAGTGACAGCGACGGACAAGGGGCTCGTCCGCCGCCGCCTCCCGGGGGTCACTCTCGGCGTGCGCGCGCCTGCGCCGGCCATTCACAGACGGCCGGTGCGGGCGCGCGCACGTCTAGAGGGGCGTGCGGGAGGCGGCGGTGGCTGAAGCAGGTAAGGAGTTTGGGGGGTTTTTGGGGGGTTTCACCCCACGGGACATCCCGATCTCGGATGTCCCACGGTGAGTGAGGTGATCGGCCCGGGAATCTTATAAACACCCCTGGGTGTTGGTCCACTTTAAACTCCATTTAGTGCGGTCCAGGCCATCTAAAATGGTGGATCCGCATGACAGGACATGTCCCATGGGGCAAAGAATCCTGGGTAGGCATCACACGCAGCCTATCAGCAGCCAGGCTCCCCGATGATGCCACAGCCCTATATATAAATACAGGGCAAGAAAGAGAGAGGCAGAGAAAGAGACAGGGAGAGATAGTGACAGAGAGAGACAGTTTACAGTGTATTTGAATTTGCTTCAGGTCACACACACCTGCCTATTTAGCTTTTGCTTTTCTAACAAAACCACGTTTTAAAAGTTCTGTAGTGCTTTTAAATCACTTTCACCAGTGGCATCCCATTGTAGGCCATGATGTGACAGTTTGTTAGCATTTGTTTTTAGTAAGGGAACCTGTCTATTTTGCTCTTGCTTTTCTAACTAAACCATGTTTTAAAGCTGGCTGTAGTGCATTTAAACCGGACCTTCGCCATGATTTATTGAAAACCCCAAACTCTTAAAAACGATTCCCCAGCATCTAAAGTTACTATATTTTAAGTTTTTAGTCACTTATTATTCTTTCCCCCACTGGGCTGCAACTCTGTTCAGGACTCTAGGATATGGGCACCACCATCTTGACTCAGAAGCATCACACTTGGTGAGGAGAGAAGAGTGGGATAAAGTACAGGGGGGCAGGTTATAGCTGTGATTTGCTGACAGAGCAGAGCTGGGGTCAGGAAAAGTTCAGCAATCCCAGAATGCAGAGCAGAACAGTCAGAAGGCACTTCCCGTTGCCTGATGTTCCATGAGCCGCCATCTTGGATTTTTAAAGGCTCATAACTTGCAGTAAATGCAGGTAGGATGATTTTTAATGGGGACATTCTGTATGTACAGGGTGTGGGAAACATATAAGAAAGACTCTTATTCAGAGTGAAGGATCGCTTTAACTCTGACCAGGGGCATCTTATTTAAGGCCATCTGACAGTGTCTTTGCCTTTATCTTTTGCTAGAGCACCAGCCTATATCGCTCTTGCGTTTCTACCAAAACCACATGTTAAAACTGCCTGTAGTGCATTTAACTCTGACCAGGGGCATCCTATTTAAGGCCATCTAACAGTGTCTTTGCCTTTATCTTTTGCTAGAGCACCAGCCTATATCGCTCCTGAGTTTCTACCAAAACCACATTTTAAAACTGCCTGTAGTGCATTTAACTCTTACCAGGGGCATCCTATTTAAGGCCATCTAAAAGTGTCTTTGCATGTGTTTTTAGTAAGAGAACCTGTCTATATTGCTCTTGCTTTTCTACCAAAACCATGTTTTAAAACTTTCTGTAGTGCTATTAAGTAACTGATCACTGGGCATCCCATTTCAGGCCATCTAACAGTGTCTTTGCCTTTATCTTTTGCTAGAGCACCAGCCTATATCGCTCCTGAGTTTCTACCAAAACCACATTTTAAAACTGCCTGTAGTGCATTTAACTCTTACCAGGGGCATCCTATTTAAGGCCATCTAACAGTGTCTTTGCATGTGTTTTTAGTAAGAGAACCTGTCTATATTGCTCTTGCTTTTCTACCAAAACCACATTTTAAAACTTTCTGTAGTGCTATTAAGTAACTGATCATTGGGCATCCCATTCAGGCAATCTGGCAGTGTGTTTGCATTAGCTTTTATCTCCGGCAGCAGTCTATATTGCTTTTGCTTTTCTACAAAAACCATAGTTTAAAGTTTGCTGTAGTGCTATTAACTAACTTTGAGCATGGGGCATCCCATTTCAGGCAAACTGGCAGTGTTTGCATTTGGTTTCATTTTCAAGTGCTGATGGGCTACGTAGTGTGAAAGGCCTATCTGCACATCATCCATCCTCTCGCAGGTTTGACTTGGGGTGCCCTCTGGGCCCTCTTTTCTATAAAAACCACATTTAAAAGCTTGCTGTAGTGCTATTAACTAACTTTGAGCACAGGGCATCCCATTTCAGGCAATCTGACAGTGTTAACATTTGCTTTTATCATGGGCAGCAGTCTAAAATATGTTTTTTGTAGAAAAGCAAAAGCAATATAAAGCTTGCTCTAGTGCTATTAACTCACTTTGAACAGGGGGAATGCCATTTCAGGCAATCTGGCAGTATTTGCATTTTGTTTTATTGGAGTAAGCCACTCGTGAAGTAAGCCATGATTTGATTTCTTTATTAATGATTTTTAGCAGTTCCTCCTATGTGTGACTCCATTCGCCAAGGCAAACAATGTGAAGAACAGGGTGACCCCGCCGTGTCCTGCACACATGGTAGGCTGGGGGGCACTGAGACTTGTCCGTGCAGTGGAGGCTGCAGAGATGGTGGAGGATGAGGAGATGGAGTCGCACACTGTCACAGGCACAACAGCCTAGGAGTGTGGAGGCCAAAATGCCATGACCCGTCCAAGTTGCTGTTGTGGTTGTGCAGGAACCACATTCACCCAGTGTGACTTAAAGGACATGTATTGTCCATGACCATAGTTACAGCTCCAGACGTAGGCGCTGCCATGCACTTTGATACACACTGACAGGCTCAAGGACTGGCCCACCTTCTGTTCAACAAAATTGTACAGGGCTGGTACTGCCTTCTTCGCAAAGGATGGACAGCTTGGGACTCTCCACCTCGGCTCAGCACAAGTCATCAGTTCTCTGTAAGGTGCAGAGTCCACCACCTGAAATGGGAGGGACTGCAGCACCAGCAACTTGGACAGGAGCACATTTAGCTTCTGCACGTTGGATGAGTGGGCGCATACTGTTTTCTCTTGGCCATGGCTTCGCCAATGGATTGCTGCCGGAATGACTGACTCGAAATAAAAGGAGGAGAAGGATCTGGAGTGATAGAGGATGGGTATGACACACAGGAGGTGGTGGAGGCTTGGCTGGCTGGAACAGGGAGTGGCATGCCACTGTGTAAAGCAGCAGGCTGGACCACCACTTTGAAGACAGCTCTCCCAGACCACTTTATGGTGACACTGCATATGTTGACGCAGGGCTGTGGGGCCAACATTGGGACCCTGGCCACGCTTCACTTCTGCCTACACATCTTGCATGTGGCCATGTTAACCTCCTGCGGATGCTTGATGAAAAACTGCCACATCGCAGAGTAGCTGATTTTCCCACCAACAGTCTGCAGTAATTTACTGCTATTGCCGCCAACTCCAGGAACTCCTGTTCACTACCTCCCAGGAAGGTAGCCTGCCACACAGCAAGTGGGCTACCCTGGCCCTGGGCACATTTGCCTCCAGATTTTCCCCTTCTGCCACCATGCTGACCGCTAAATCCGTCAGTCTCCATCACTCCAAGCCTATAAAAGTTCCCTCAAAACTCACTTCTTCAGACAGGGCATAAAACCTGGCTTAAGCAACTCCTATAACCTTCAAACGGCACATGCAGCCCAACTCAAGCTCTACCACTTGTGATCCCTACCTTTTGTCTCCACCCCCATCTTTTAGACTGTAAGCTCGCAAGGGCAGGGTTCTCTTTCATATTGTCTCCTGTGCTCAGAACACTTGGGTTGAACCTCGTAGCATCGAGTTGTATCTTGTTCTTTGTACTATATGTTTTACTTTGTAATCACATCTTGTAAAGCGCTACAGAAGATGATGGCACTATATAAATAAAAAGTTGTGTGTGCACATCACTGATGTCCTCCCCTGGTTCCTCAACAGTGTCTGCTTCAGAAGCCAGAACGCTTGCAACACCACCTCCCATGCCACTCTTCACATCACTACTTGCCCACCTAGTGGAGGAAGCGGCGAGTGTCTCCCCACTTCTTGGCTGGGAAGTAGCTGCTGATTTTTCTCTATCAGATCATCCTCACTGAATAGTGGAGCTGAACCCAAAGCATAAGATAGAACCGACAGTTGACTGGGGGTGTCAGATGTCACTTGTGATGAAGTGGATGACCGTGATGGCATATGGGTTGCTGGCCAAGACACGACCGCTAGCTGATACCGGGAGAGCAGGCCTCTCGCTGAGACTCCTGCTACCACTCACCCCTAGTCTGCTTCAACCACTGCTTGATGAATTTAGGCCTCTGCCACTCCTCTGTGCCCATCCTTGCACTTCTCTGCCTGACATACTAAGTGCGTATATGAGGGGAGGACAAATAGCTACACTAAGCTTAAAACAGGATTTGTCGACAACAGCAGCAGATGTGTAGCTATGTATGGCCTTTCACTAAGTAGTAACTAGGCCCTGAAGACTTTAGCAGGAACACATTGGTAAAACTCCTAGATGTATGTATGTTATAGGCACTGATGAAGGCAGTTCAATGCACTCCAGTACGCTTGAAAAATGTTTTATTCTTAGTATACAGTATGTCCTGCTCCAGATAGATTACTTACACTTGGGTATTACTCCGCCAGATGGCGCTGGACTGCAGAGACATTGAAAATAGGCTCCTCCCGGCCCCTCAAGTACCCAGGGACCTCCCACAATCCCCAGATCTTCTCTGCAGTCTGGACTGTGATGGACAAGAAGATGGCTCTCTCTACTCGCTAGGCTATTAGCCTGCGGCCCTGTAGGACTATTCCCACCCGTTCCATTAGTAATTTGCCTCCCAGCCTTGGCTGCGCTGGTCGGGTGATGGTAGGCAGCACCGCTGTCAGGTGCTTAGGAGAGCTGCTCCACCGCAATCCCCCACCAAAGGGTAGGCGGTATAGGCATATGGTGAGCCTCTATGGGATGCCCCTCCCGCACTATTGCCCCTTGCCCCTGTCTATCGGTCGGTCCTGTTAAGTGGCCGCTGTTCTCCCTCGCTCTCCTTGTAGCCTTCGGGGGCGGGAGGGGTGTGTGTGTGTGTATGTATGTGTATTGGCCTTTGTGCTTCACTTAATTATTTTATTATCCTCGGCGGCGTTACCTCAGGCGCTTGTGCGCCGTCATTGGCTGCTTGTCACGTGTATGGCTTCGCGTTCTTTGGGGGGCGGGGCCCGCCTTTGGCGCGTTCCGCGCACTGTCCCTGCGGCCTACCCCTCGAGGCATACCCAACACCATTTTTTTCTTGGTTCCGGCTGCTGCGTGACGGGCTTCTACCTACCGTGGTCTGTGAGTGCCCTCGCGGGCAGCTTTATTATCGCTTCCTTTTTGCTTATGTCTTTCAGTCGGGCCAAACCTTCTTAGCTTCTCCCGGCCCTACTCCCTCTATTTAGTTTAATAACTTGTGAGGCCTAGTGTTAATTACTCCCACTTCCCTAGCGGGTAATTGGGGCATCCTGGGTTGCTCTTATAGCGTCAATCCCTATCGGCCTATTGTGCCGCTATAATCACCATATGGAGGCGTCTCAGGATAAAGTGCTCGGGGTTCCTTCGGGACAAGTCTGGCTGTGTGTAGCTTGTGTCCCATAATAGCACTGACAATGCGCGGGTCTGTGTACTTTGTGCCGAACAGGTGCGTGCTTGCGCTGCAATCCGGCCTTCCGGTGGCTGGGCCTGCGCCTCGTTTCGCCTCACCTACTCCCCCAAGCTTAAATCTCACTCCCACTGAGTTGCATACAAGTGGGGATTCTCAGCCTGACGTGTCTTCTAGGCTGGCTAGTGTTGAGAAGTTGATTGCTAATACCTTGGCATGTAAGGCCTCTACAAAAAAGCGGCACTTAACGCCTGATGTCACTCTTTTCCCTATGGAAGCTGATGAGTTTTTGGGGCTTTGGAGGAAGAGGAGCTATTCTCCGACTCAGGGTCATCTGATGAGGGGCACAGGGGTCATGACGATTCTGGCTTTGACCCCTGGGCCCCTGATGATACTGATAGACTGTTGGCTCAGATTTTTGAGGTCCCCAGGGCGGCCCCCAGGCAACAGGGGGAACTTTTTCATACTGCTAAGTCATGCTTGGAATTTCCTGAGCAAGCCCATTTTAATAACCTTGTGCTCAAGGAATGGGAGCACCCCAGAAGGCTTCCCGGTGTACCTAAGAGTTGGGATAGGAAGTATCCCTTTCCTGCTGATGTATTGAAGTGTTGGTCATCCCCTCCCGAAGTGGATGCCCTAGGGTTATCTAACACCTCTGTCATGCATTCCCCTGACCCTGCGGGATGCTGAGGACCGGCGCATTGATCAGCTGGCGTCCCATGCCTTTGCATGTGTGGGGATGGCGCTGCGCCGGTCTGTGCCTCTGCCATTAAGGCTGTGGCTATTAGGACCCTGCTCAGAAGTATCCTGCCCCTGATGATGTGTCTAGGGAGGAGTTTAATGCACTCTCTAGTTGTGAGGTTTTTGTGACTTATGTCCTCTCTGCCCTGGATGACACCATTAGAATGTGTGGCAGAATCTCTGCCCTTGTGGTGGCTATACGCCGCTCGGTTTGGCTGCGCCAGTGGGCTGTTGACAACGCTGACAAAAAAGCCCTCACTGGTTTTCCCTTCAAAGGACTACGCCTGTTTGGGGACCGCCTGGACCTGTTTGCTAAAGGAGGCAGGTTACCTCAGCGCAGGCGGCAGTCTCTGCCCTTTCGGGGTCAGGGCTCCTTATCCTCCCCCTACCGTGGTGCTAGACAAGGGAGGGGAGTTTCCTTTACTGGGGCACAAGGAGACTTCTGGGGTAGGGGCAGAGGATGTGGACGCCCTGGCTCCAAGCTTAAGTCCTCTCCCAAGCCCCCTCAGGCATGAAGGGGCGCCCTCACCCATCCGGGTGGGGGAACAGCTTCAGCACTGGAGGCTTCATGTCTCAGACCGGTGGATTCAGGAGGTAGTGTCCTCCAGTTACAAGATAGAGTTTGCTGCCTGCCCCCCCCTCCCCCAAGGTTCATCAGATCCCGGATTTCTCAGGACCCTGTGTCAGCTCAGGATCTGGTGCAGGCGGTGCAAAGCCTTCTGGAGCTGGGGGTCATCTGCAAGGTCCCTTTAAGAAAAGGGGGCAAGGGGTTTTATTCCAACCTTTTCACCGTGCCCAAAAGAGATGGGTCAGTCAGGCCCATCCTGCACTTGAAGATCCTCAACAAATTTGTCAGGTGCAGGCGCTTTCGCATGGAAACTCTGCGCTCTGCCATCAGTTCCCTGCGCCCAGGGGATTTCATGACTGCTGTGGACATCAAAGATGATTACCTTCATATTCCTGTGTTTCCAGGTCATCAAAGGTTCCTCAGGTTCGCTCTGGAAGATCAACACTACCAATTTGTGGCCTTGCCCTTCTGCCTCACTTCAGCTCCCAGGGTGTTCACCAAGGTGCTGGCAGGAGTGATGTCTCTGCTCAGATGTCAGGGTGTCAGCGTGCTTCCCTATCTGGACGACATCCTCATCACTTCCCAGTCTCTACATCAGGCAGAGTTGGATACTCAGCTGGTAGTGTCCACCCTGGAGTCATTTGGATGGGTGATCAACCACCCCAAGTCCTCACTGTCCCCTTCCTTGGTAACTCCATTCCGAGGAATGAATCTGGATACAGTTCAGGCAAGGATCTTCCTTCCTCAGCAGAAGGGGGACAGTCTGATTGCACAGGCTCAGTCCCTCCTAGCTTGTCCCCATCCCTCCATCAGGCAGGGGATGCAGCTGGTGGGCCTGATGGTGGCATGCTTCGAAGCGGTCCCTTATGCTCAGCTCCACTTGAGGCCTCTGCAACTTCACCTATTGTCTGTATGGGACAAAGACCCAGCTTCCCTGCACAGGGTCTGTGTGCCCTCCCCCCTGGTCAGGAGGTCCCTCTCGTGGTGGATGAACTCAAGGAACCTGTGGGGGGGAGATCCTTTCTTGCCCCTTCCTGGGAGACGGTCACCACGGATGCCAGTCTATCAGGTTGGGGGGGTTCTGGAAGTCCCTGCGGTTCCAGGGGAGGTGGGGCCCTCAGGAGGCCCACACACCTATCAATGTCTTGGAGCTGCGAGCGATCAGGTTAGTTCTGGCTCACTTGACTCCTCACCTTCGGGGCCGGCCTGTTCAGGTGCGCTCGGACAACCAGACGGCAGTTGCCTACATCAATCATCAGGGAGGGACCCGGAGCAATAGGGCCCTCTAGGAAGTGTCTCTGATCCTGACCTGGGCGGAGGCCAATGTTCCCTGCATATCAACGGTGTACATCCCGGGGGGTGAAAAATCTGCTGGCAGATCCTCTGTTCAGGGGGACCTCTCGCCAGGGAGAATGGTCCCTCTGCAACAGGGTGTTTCAATCTCTGACACCCTGCACAGTTACTGAGCACCGCACAGGCTTCTCCAGGACACACACATAATAAAGCAGCACTCCGCACACACTTTCCAGCACATACATCCTGCACAGTTACTGAGCACCGCACAGGCTTCTCCAGGACACACACATAATAAAGCAGCACTCCGCACACACTTTCCAGCACACACACCCTGCACAGTTACTGAGCACCGCACAGGCTTCTCCAGGACACACACATAATAAAGCAGCACTCCGCACACACATTCCAGCACACACACCCTGCACAGTTACTGAGCACCGCACAGGCTTCTCCAGGACACACACATAATAAAGCAGCACTCCACACACACTTTCCAGCACACACACCCTGCGCAGTTACTGAGCACCGCACAGGCTTCTCCAGGACACACACATAATAAAGCAGCACTCCGCACACACTTTCCAGCACACACACCCTGCACAGTTACTGAGCACCGCACAGGCTTCTCCTGGACACACATAATAAAGCAGCACTCCGCACACACTTTCCAGCACATACATCCTGCACAGTTACTGAGCACCGCACAGGCTTCTCCAGGACACACACATAATAAAGCAGCACTCCGCACACACTTTCCAGCACACACATCCTGCACGGTTACTGAGCGCCGCACAGGCTTCTCCAGGACACACACATAATAAAGCAGCACTCCGCACACACTTTCCAGCACACACACCCTGCACAGTTACTGAGCACCGCACAGGCTTCTCCAGGACACACATAATAAAGCAGCACTCCGCACACACTTTCCAGCACATACACCCTGCACAGTTACTGAGCACCGCACAGGCTTCTCCAGGACACACACATAATAAAGCAGCACTCCGCACACACTTTCCAGCACACACACCCTGCACAGTTACTGAGCACCGCACAGGCTTCTCCAGGACACACACATAATAAAGCAGCACTCCGCACACACTTTCCAGCACATACACCCTGCACAGTTACTGAGCACCGCACAGGCTTCTCCAGGGGACACACATAATAAAGCAGCACTCCGCACACACTTTCCAGCACATACACCCTGCACAGTTACTGAGCACCGCACAGGCTTCTCCAGGACACACACATAATAAAGCAGCACTCCGCACACACTTTCCAGCACACACATCCTGCACGGTTACTGAGCACCGCACAGGCTTCTCCAGGACACACACATAATAAAGCAGCACTCCGCACACACTTTCCAGCACACACACCCTGCACAGTTACTGAGCACCGCACAGGCTTCTCCAGGACACACACATAATAAAGCAGCACTCCGCACACACTTTCCAGCACACACACCCTGCACAGTTACTGAGCACCGCACAGGCTTCTCCAGGACACACACATAATAAAGCAGCACTCCGCACACACTTTCCAGCACACACACCCTGCACAGTTACTGAGCACCGCACAGGCTTCTCCAGGACACACACATAATAAAGCAGCACTCCGCACAGGCTTTCCAGCACACACACATCCTGCACGGTTACTGAGCACCGCACAGGCTTCTCCAGGACACACACATAATAAAGCAGCACTCCGCACACACTTTCCAGCACACACACCCTGCACAGTTACTGAGCACCGCACAGGCTTCTCCAGGACACACACATAATAAAGCAGCACTCCGCACACACTTTCCAGCACACACACCCTGCACAGTTACTGAGCACCGCACAGGCTTCTCCAGGACACATATAATAAAGCAGCACTCCGCACACACTTTCCAGCACACACACCCTGCACAGTTACTGAGCACCGCACAGGCTTCTCCAGGACACACAGAGCTGCAGGCTGAGGGGGAGACAGGAAGCAGCAGAGAGGTCACATGACTACGTCTCGTAACACAAAGCCCTGCTGCTCTCTGTAAATGCTCTGATGGGGGACAGGAAGTTTCTCCCCCTCGCACCTCCCTGCCCCGCCCCTTGCCTGTACTGTCACTGCTGGTGGAAAGTTGAACAGAGCGTCGGGCGGCTGGTCAGGGCAGAGGGGGGGGGGTGTACTGGCCATCTCCACTGACCACCAATAATCTAAAAAAAGCCAAAACTCCACTGCGCTGCGGTCAGGCCGCCCTCACTCCCGAGCCGCGCCCTAGGCATGTGCCTAGATGTGTTTTACTTAAAATATGGCCCTGTTTATAATCATGCCTACGTTTCCCCTTTATTTGAGCTCCTTGGAACAAACTTAACTTAATTAATCTATATGCAGCTCTTAAAGTTAGTAATTCAGTGAGGTTAAAAATACTTCCTTATGTAGTAGCACATACTATATTTAAAGCTTCACCAGGTGTAGCACCTATACGGTGAGCTTGTATTTCACTACACTTCCACTCCAAGACAGCAGAATCATTGCTTTAAGACATGAGGGAGGGCTCAATATTATATAACTGTATGTTAAAACTCCTAAGGCATGTCCCTCATTTCTCATAATAAGCAATCTGCAGTATTCTAGGAAAACTTATTAAAACTATATGAAAAAGTTTAAAAAGAACTGTTAAGCACGACTTAAATAATGATGACCTTTACCGAGATTAAACATAAACAGGGAACCTTATATCTAATAAGGCAAAATCTTATCATATTATTTGGACTTTTATATCAAAATAATATTAGTAAATATTTTTTTCAAAACAGGGTCATTGACTGTTATTACAAAATATATCTTAAAGCATAACTACACCTCAGGGATTTAGACTTGTATAAGAATACTTTGGACACATAAGAAACCCTAAATTACCCATTAAATACATCATATCTCATTTTTATTACTTTTATTTAATACCCCAAATGATCTTAAAATCCTATTTTTTTTTTTTTTTTGCAATATGTTTTTATTAAATTTTTAAGTAAGCACAGAAATTATACAGAGAAAGAAAAAACAAAAAAAGGGAAAAAAGCATACATATGTAGATGCAGAACAGGGCATACATGACATCAATACAAGACACTTCAAATCTGTGTTTATCATCCAAGGGGCCATGGTCCACTGTCCAACGACCCTATTAAGTAATAGCCATGAGTTAGCCATAGTACCAGATAATGCCAGTCCTATGGACCAGCCAGGGAGTTTACAATCCTCCTCTATCGCTAGACGGCCCTCCGGAGTGCCCCCGGATCTGTACTGCCGTATTCAACCCGCCCGCCTCTCAAAGGGAGAGCCAAAGAGGAAGACTTGCCCTGAAAAGCACGAGGCAGGAAAAGAGAAAGAAGACAAAAGAAACTAAGAAGAAGAAGACAGGGAACCCGAACCCTTGCGCCCCGAACCCCACCACATCCCCCCCCCGTTTCCCCCATGCCCCCCTCTCCGCCCATCAACCACTAAATATCCTTCAAGAGATCCTGAAAGTCCGGAGCTTCTTTAGAAACTTCCCAAACCACCCATACACCTAGGTACTTCTGAGTTCCCCCATCGGTTCTCTCCAGAGCCAATTCCTCCATCCTTCAAATATTTTCTACCTCTCCGTACCATTCCAATAAGGAGGGGGTAACAATAGTCCGTCAGTCCTAGCCGCTGTGAGAAGATGTCTCAGGAGTCCCCTCCCCCCTGCTGCCACTGATCCCAGAAGCATAGACAGAAGGGTCACCTGGGGAAGATTAGGGACGCTCTGGAGCGTCAAAAATTTAAAGACTCCCAGCACCCTTTCCCAAAAGGTCTTGACTGCTGGACACTCCCACCAAATGTGAGTAAGTGTCCCCGAAGCTTTATTGCACCTCCAGCAGTCCCCTGATTCCGAGCCCCTGAACCGTATCAGGTCCGCTGGGCATTTATTCCATCTGGACAAGATTTTGTAATTCTTCTGAGCCCTGCATGCCATAGAAAACTTATGAGTCAAGGCAAAGGATTTCTCCCACTCACACGCCTCAAATGGCTGTCCCAGTTCCTCCTCCCACCTCCCACAGAACTGAGGAAGCTCTCCTCCCTCCCGGAGGATCTTATAGAGACCAGAGATTACATGTGTGGGGGGGGGGGGGGGGGTTGGAGCCTTAAGAATGTAATATCCTATTTTAATACAAATATTAACCCATTGCATAAGACCACTTGTCCTTCACTGCCCTTGACAGCTGGAAGCACTGACATGCACCAAAAGACAGCAACAAAGATACGATTCTTATTAATAATTTCTATTAACCGCACCTTATACCATTCTCAAATATTCTTCTCAAATAAAAATTATCCGTATCATAAAAAAACTTTACTCAAAATGAGAGCAGCTTATCTTGACCACATGATCAAGTGTGATGACATCCACAAGCAACTCAAAAATGTCTCTAGTTGCATTGTTCATAAATGTCAAACGTTCCTGAGCTTCGAAACCAGTATTTCCTTACACCTCCAGGCTAAGGAGCATAACAGCAAATTTCTCAACCGGTTTTCAATACTTATCTGATTTTCAAGAAATGTCACAGTTAAACCTCCTACATGCCTTAAATTTTTATATATATATATATATATATATATATATATATATATATATATATTGCCATCTAATCAGATACTGTCAGCCTTTCCCAGGGTCATAATACCATGTATATGTAAATTGTTTTTATCATAAAATGTCAATGAATTTGTATCAGTCATAGAATTTATTGGACGGATGCAGTCATGGTTTTAATAAGTGTTGTTTGTGTTATGTGTGTTGGTTTTATCATCTACCATTTATTTATTCAATAATAAAATACACTTTATACAATTGATGGTGTTTTGGTGCTCTGGAGGGGTTAGTTCGCCAAGCCCCTCCCTCTGTTTTTGTATAGACATTGGTTTATAGTGAGCACAATTCTTCTTATTTTTTGATGCTACCCTTTACTTTTGATATTTGGGTTATAAATAAGATTCCAAGCACTGTGTAACTGAATGGAGGAATATTCCGGAGAACAGGACGCTTCTCTAGTCCAGGGGCCCCCAACCCTCCTCCTCGGGGCCCCCAACCCTCCTCCTCAGGGTCACAACACCTCCTCCTTGGTGCCTCAACCCTCCTCCTAAGGGCCCCCAACCCTCCTCCTCCTCCTAAGGGCCCCCAACCCTCCTCCTCCTCCTAAGGGCCCCCAACCCTGCTCCTCCTCTGGCTCCAACCCTCCTCCTCCTCGGGGCCCCCAACCGCCCTCCTCCTCAGGGTCACAACACCTCCTCCTAAGGGCCCCCAACCCTCCTCCTCCTCCTAAGGGCCCCCAACCCTCCTCCTCCTCCTAAGGGCCCCTAACCCTCCTCCTCCTAAGGGCCCCCAACTCTCCTCCTCCTAAGGGCCCCCAGCTCTCCTCCTCTTCTGGCTCCAACCCTCCTCCTCCTCGGGGCCCCCAACCGCCCTCCTCCTCAGGGTCAAAACACCTCCTCCTAAGGGCCCCCAACCCTCCTCCTCCTCCTCCTAAGGGCCCCTAACCCTCCTCCTCCTAAGGGCCCCCAGCTCTCCTCCTCCTAAGGGCCCCCAGCTCTCCTCCTCCTCTGGCTCCAACCCTCCTCCTCCTCGGGGCCCCCAACCGCCCTCCTCCTCAGGGTCAAAACACCTCCTCCTAAGGGCCCCCAACCCTCCTCCTCCTCCTAAGGGCCCCCAACCCTCCTCCTCCTCGGAAACCCCCAACCCTCCTCCTCCTCCTAAGGGCCCCCAACCCTCCTCCTCCTCCTAAGGGCCCCCAACTCTCCTCCTCTGGCTCCAACCCTTCTTCTCCTCGGGGCCCCAACCCTCCCCGTTGGTGGGATTTTTATGTCACCTGACAGGAAAGGAAAAATAACATTTTTGTTGCATTTCCCCAGAATGCAGCGTGCCCCTGCGATGCGGCATTGTTACAGGTGAGGTAAAGATAACAGCGCTCTATGGGGGGGGGCAGGGAAATGCCCCATTATTCTGATTGCCCATAGAGGGCTGTTATTTCCAAACCCCATTGTAGCAGACCCCATCTCAGGGGAAAAGTAGGACAAGTTATAAGGTGACTCCAACCCACAGGAGCAGCAATAACCAGACCCATAACACAACCACTTGTGTGGGGGGTCATTGCATAGCATCATTATCATCATCATCATCATCATCATGACACACACTCACCAGACCCCAGCAATGGAGGAGGCCAGCCCCCCCCCCCGCCCCCTCATTGCAGTGAATGGAGCAGGCAAGGCCTGATCTGGATCTGGATTAGATCAAGTGATCCGGTGGGTTTCCAAGCTCTGGACAGGAAGTGATCAGCTGCAGGGGGTAAAAGGTGAGAATAACCTTCTTATTGTTTTGTTTTTATGCCCGGACAATCCCTTTAAAATTTAACATGAATTTAGCTGGCTCAGACTGGGGGCATCTGGGTGACAGTCAGCCAATCATCTGCAGATAAAGGCAGAGGCCTCCTTTAACCATTTAAAGTCTTTATAACTGGAGGAGACATGAGAAACCCCCATTTTATGTTACTTCAGAATAATTCTGGACAGAAGATTCCTCCTTTAGCTACATAGAAACATAGAAACATAGAAGGTTGACGGCAGAAGGAGACCATACGGTCCATCTAGTCTGCCCTTATGTGTATACTGTATGTACGCTTTATCTTAGGATAGATGTGTGCTTATCCCAGGCATGTATTGTGACTCCTCTGTATGCGATGATCTAGGTCCACATTAACACAGTGATGTCATTATACAGGGCATAATATACTATCTGTATAGAAAGCCAGAGCTTTCTTTTCCTTAAAGGGACTGTCCAAGCACAAGGCTAACTAATGGTGGTAACTTGTTATGTCATGTTTGTGTCAGGGGCGGTGTTTCTAATCATTGCTTCAGTGATATCTTCCTTCCAGCTCCTGGCCGCGCTGTTCAGGGGATGTCCCTCAACATCACTCAGTGAAAAGCCTGAAGACAAAGGCATTTCAGTCAAGGATTCTGAGCTTCTCAGCATCAGCTGCAGCCAATGACTGATTAGAAACACAGCCCCTGACACAAACAGGAGATAAAGCATAAGCTTCCCCCGCTTCCCCAAACCCCGTCCGTTTGACTACCGGGCCCAAAGCCTGGGCTCTTGGCTAAGGCAAAGAGATCGCTCTACTACTCTTTTTCTGACCAACCATCGTTCTCCGACTCCCTCTGAAGCCCGTTTTTCCTTCCATTCCTCTCATTATAGGACCTTCCTCTCATTCAGCACCATTCTGCATCTCTGATTTGTCATTGTTCTGCTCCTTTTCTGACCCATTGGCCTACAGCACCTACCTCTCTTCCGCTGCTATTCTGAACCTCACCATGGCCACCCCCCTTCTGCACCTTGCTCTGACTCCCTACTTCTTGTGGCTGCCTCTTATTTGCCATCCTTTTACAACTCACTCACTCAGCCTGGGGAGTGCAGAAGAGTAAATTCCCTTTCTGGGTTATAGACACATAGACCAAATGGGACTTTAGGTCTGATTTAAAGCTGAATAAATGCTGGCTGGCCAGCCCTGTTGTCTAATAGACTTCATCACTGGCCTTCCCCCGAGGCATCCCAAAGCGGTATGCTCCGCTGTATAAAACCATCCCCAAGTAACTGGAAAACTCACCATTTCCCTGGCTCCCATGACAATATAAGCAATGCTGGCCACATCCTCAGCATCTCTAGGCTGAGGCTCCCTCCCTGTTTGGCTACACAGGTGCAGAAGAAATACCGATCAAAAGTTAATATGTGGCTGACTATGCTAAAAATGATAGCACAGTGATGAAAGATACAGCTTTGTATGATATTAGTATACTAGCCATACGTAGCCATACTAGTATACTTAAAAGAATTCTTTATGGCATACAGCACAAGTACCAAACATATGCACTGTCATTATTTCCATTGGATGTGAGCTACTATCAAATCTTTCTTATGATGACTAATATTAACACTTTTGCAGCAAGAACTCACCTTTGCTTTTTGACTATCCCGGGATTTGGCCCTTGCTCCCAGGGCATCCCGATATGGGATGATCCACTATGTGAAACCCTCCTGATCACCTTACTTGACTGCAGATCCAACATCTCATGCGCGGGCACACAGCCAATTAGCATGCTCAGCTCACTTTGTCTTCGCTTAGCTGACTAGAGGTCTCATCAGCTAAGGGCCAAATGGAGCCAAGCATGCCACCGGCGGCATCCACACTAGCCTCTAGCTGGGGTCATGTCTGTGCCAGCCATTGACAAGCACAGCCACAGACCGCACATGCACTGTTGGATTGGTATCAGGTTGGTTTTACCAGGAATTTGGGGAATTTCACGCAGCGGGCCATAATGATGTCCGAGGGAGTTTGAACCAGGCTATAATGGATCTCATAGACTCCAGGGATGCTTTTGGTCCACTTTAACAGTTCAATTCATGAGAGAAGGGGGAGGGCAAATAAAGTAAAGCTATATGGGGGGATGCCATTCTAAAACTTTGCCTTGGGTGCAGGAAAGCCTAGCTACGCCTCTGCTTTTAGCTGGCATAGGCTCCTCAAGCTGGAGGCTGTCCTCTAGTAGATCTTCTCCAGTAAGAGCTTCCTGGATGCCCAGGGATCTTGCACACTCCTGAAGCCTCACCTCAGCAAGATGCTGGCCAATGCTGGTTCCGGGGCTCCCAGCTGTGCTCCTACTGAAGCTTTGGGTGGAGGTACAGCTGGAGATTCCTCCACCATTGGGGTTTCATCCACATGGTCAACCTCTTTCACTGTGTGGCCTGAGCACTGCATGGACCTAAAGCGCTCCTCATTTTTATATTTTTCTTTAAAGGCTCAGCTGCTCGCCTTTAGGGACGCAACAAGCTTCCCCTGCTGCCAGAATGTGATTCAAGCTCAGCCAAATCTGCTTTAGTCACCCACCGCTCTGATCCCCGCGCCTTGCTGGTGTCCATTTTCTTTTTCTTCAATGCAATCTTTAGCTTGCACAGCTTCTCCTCCTTCTCGCCACATTGCACAGACATGGCTGTGAAATGCCGACAAATTCTCACTGGGCTCGGCCACCGTGGTGTTACTAATGCCGCTGGAGGAAGCAGCCCTGGGATCCGGTGGCTTAATATTCTTCCGGGGGTACGGCAGCGACTCACCCCTGGAATTATCCATCATGCCTGGGGAGGCATTCCCAGGAAAGCCCCAGGCTTCACAGGCCTCTGGTAATCAAGAGCAGTTGTGTAGTCTGGCACTCAGTGTGTGACCACACCCACCTAATTACCCTAATAGGTTGTAAGCCACATCCCTGCATGGCCATAATGTGCTGCATTTACTGGCTTTGTATACATTACACTTAGCTCACCTTTAGATTGCAAGCTCCTGAGGGCAGGACCCTCTCCCCTAATGTACTCTTGTATCAATGTGTTTTTGCTGCATTTATGCCACTTTTACCTCATAATACTGTGTCTATCTTAGTGTTACTTGTCTCTCCCTCCTGTAGTTTTAGCCTTGTACAGCACCGCAGAATATGTTGGTGGAGGGTAGGAGAACATTCCGGGGGGGGGGGGGTCCGTTTATTTGAGCACAAATATGGTGTAATGTCATCCAACCGGTTTTCTACAGGAAACTGAGCATCCGTTCGCTCTTCTCAGTTTGTTGGTGAATTTTGTGTTTGCTCCTCAAGTAACTGCAATGAAATAATAGTAACTGGGGACACAGTGATATCCAATCCAGAGACTGGGAGACGTTTCTTCTGGTCGGGTCTCCAGAGATAAAGAGATCATTAGAGATCATTTCTGGGGCTGGATATGAAAAGCTGGAGGAGGGAAATCTCTTGTGGGACTCCACTGGGGGTCAGTTTCATGTCCCTCTTGTGTCCCCTCTGCAGAGCTTCTGCCGCGCCCTCACCAGCTCTGATGGTTCCATATGCTGAGCAGGATGCATTGTCACTAGCTGTATGCTGCCATTTTCTTGCTATATTCCAATGTATATGTAGCGATAACCTTTATCGCAGCAGGGCTTCACCGCCCGAGACGTCCTTTTCCCAATCGTAAGAGGTGCTGCTGGAATTCCAGAGTCGTCCATGAGGAAACAGGAACAGCCCTTACAAGGGCTAGTGAATTGTAATATAGTGTTTCCCCTAATAAGAGACAGAACTCAGTATTGAGGGTGAAGGTGAAGTCTCTTTATTAGTGCCCCTCTAGGCCTTATATACACAAGTCTCCATGCAAGGTGGACCTGATGGAGAACTGCATGACACACACACCGACCAATAGCAGCAGGGCACACAATCCCTCAACTCTGCAGGAACACAATAGACGTCTGTAACACAATCAATCAGAACAATGCCATTGTCTGTGACGTAATCAATCAACACAATGGCAGTCTGTAATACAATCCAAACTACAATGACATTGCCTGTAACAGTATCAAAATACAATGACATTGTCTGGAACCTAATTAAGAAAAGGCCAGTGAATGACCCGGTGGGCAATTGAATAGTGATGACATCCAAAAGGCAGAGCGTCTGTCACAGTATATTCCAATTTAGCTGTTGGCGTCCAAATGACAGAAGTTAAGCAAAAGAAGAAATAAAAATAAAGGTTAATAATCCCACAATAAATCATTTAGTCCCACCTGGGTCCTGCGTTTCCATTACTGACCAGTCTCTACAAATACATGTGTGTGATATTCATTTTAAAGTGGAGCATAACCCAGGATTGTGACTATTGTGACTGCACCCAGATCAGGGGACACCCCACTGTGTGACAGCTCACCCAAACTTACTCAACTTTTCCCTATGACACATGTGCAGCCTACTGTCCAATTAGTGAGCTCGTCTAGGCTCATCTAAGGAGCTGAGTCCCGCTGTTCTCCGCTGAGTGCGGCAAACACGCCAGTGACCTCATCTCCCGC
This sequence comes from Gastrophryne carolinensis, assembly GCA_027917425.1. Lineage (NCBI taxonomy): Eukaryota > Metazoa > Chordata > Amphibia > Anura > Microhylidae > Gastrophryne > Gastrophryne carolinensis. The sequence continues at coordinate 230,277 of JAQIHN010000022.1, read as the reverse complement.
TGCCCTCTAACAGGGAACATTCCGGAGCCGGACATACACAAATGCCTGGCGCGGGCCCACACCCTGCTACAGGGATCACTTAATAGGTGCACCGGGGGAGAAGGTGAGTATACTGTGCCACCTGGGGGTTTCACACAGCCAATTCTGGATGCCCCAGGGGGAGGGAATGAAGCGGCCCTGGGTTTTGGTCCACTTTAAGCATAAAACACTTCAATCCAGTTCTGCCCATTCTGCTTTATGGGATCTTCACCTACAGACAAAGGTTTCATCTGCCACAGCCAATCAGAGCGCCCGGCGCTATAGTTATATAAGAGGCTGCCTGGTGATGTCATTGGCGCTTATAGGCCGGATTCAGAGCCAGGTGAGCAGTTCTCACTGCCATTGACTTCCATTGTCTTCCTTGGGGATGATTCAGCAACCAGATGCCAATTTTCACCTGGTGCTGAATCACCCTCAAGATAGACAATGAAAGTCAATGGCAGTTTTCTTTCCTAACAAGGAGTGAGTTCTCTCAGCTGTCTCTGAATGGAGCCTTATGTCTCTATTTTCCCCTCCTTCTCTCGCTCTCTCTCTTTCCTCATCCTCTCTTCTCACTTTCCTTTCCACATCTCTTCTCTCTACTTCTATCTCCATCTCCTATGTTGTCCCTCTTTTCATCATTCCATCCTCCATTCCCTTTCTCTCCCACTTTTCCCCTTTGTTTCTCTTCTTTTCTCTCCCTTTCTCACTCATTCTGCACATCTTCTGGCCTCTCTATGGAACTTGCTTCAGTCTTTTTCTCTCTTTTCCCCTTTGTTTCTCTCCTTTTATCTCTCTTTTCTCTTTTCCCCAGTCCACCCCTATATCAGGCTGTTATTTGCCCCAGTCCGATCCTATATCAGGCTGTTTTTTGCCCCCATTCTGCACTTATATCAGGCTGTTGTTTGCCCCTAGTCTGCCCCTATATCAGACTGTTGATTGCTCCCTGTCTGGGACCTATAAAAGTCTGTTATTTGCACCCAGTCTGCCCCTATATCAGGCTGCTATTTGTCCCAAGTCAGGCCCTATATATAAGGCTGGTGTTTGCCCCCAGTCTGCCCCTAAATCAGGCTGTTATTTGCCCCCAGTCTGCCCCTATATCAGGCTGTTTTTGCCCACAGTCTGACTCTATATCAGGCTGTTATTTTCCCCCAGTCGGCACTTATATCAGGCTGTTATTTGCCCCTAGTCTGCCCCTATATCGGGCTGTTATTTCCTCCCGTCTGGTCCCTATATCAGGCTGTTATTTGCTTTCGGTCCAGCCTTATTTCAGGCTGTTATTTGCCCCCAGTCCACTCCTACATAAGGCTGTTTTTGCCCCCAGTCCACCCCTATATCAGGCTGTTACTTGCCTTTGGTCCAGCCCTATATCAGGCTGTTATTTGCCCCCAGTCCGATCCTATATCAGGCTGTTTTTCCCCCATTCTACCCCTATCTCAGGCTGTTATTTGCCCCCAGTCTAACCTTGTATCAGGCTGTTGTTTCTCCCCAGTCTACCCCTATATCAGGCTAATATTTGCCCCAAGTCCGTCCCTGTATCAGACTGTTGTTTGCTCCCTGTCTGGGACCTATAAAAGGCTGTTATTTGTCCCCAGTCTATCCATATATAAGGCTGGTGTTTGCCCCCATTCTGCCCCTATATCAGGCTGTTTTTGCCCACAGTCTAACCCTGTATCGGGCTGGTTCTTGCCCCCACTCTGCACTTATATCAGGCTGTTATTTGCCCCCAGTCTGCCCCTATATCAGGTTGTTATTTGCCCCTAGTCTGCCCCTATATCAGGCTGTTATTTTCCCACAGTCGGCACTTATATCAGGCTGTTATTTGCCCTTAGTCTGCCCCTATATCAGGCTGTTATTTGTCTTCGGTCCAGCCTTATATCAGGCTGTTATTTGCCCCCAGTCCACTCCTTTATAAGGCTGTTTTTGCCCCCAGTCCACCCTTATATCAGGCTGTTACTTGCCTTTGGTCCAGCCCTATATCAGGCTGTTATTTTCCCACAGTCGGCACTTATATCAGGCTGTTATTTGCCCCTAGTCTGCCCCTATATCAGGCTGTTATTTTCCCACAGTCGGCACTTATATCAGGCTGTTATTTGCCCCTAGTCTGCCCCTATATCAGGCTGTTATTTGTCTTCAGTCCAGCCTTATATCAGTCCAGTCCTTTATAAGGCTGTTTTTGCCCCCAGTCCACCCTTATATCAGGCTGTTACTTGCCTTTGGTCCAGCCCTATATCAGGCTGTTATTTGCCCCCAGTCCGGTCCTATATCCGGCTGTTTTTGCCCCCAGTCTACCACTATAGCAGGCTGTTATTTGCCCCCAGTATAACCTTGTATCAGGCTGTTATTTCTCCCCAGTTTACCCCTATATCAGGCTAATATCTGCCACAAGTCCGTCCCTGTATCAGGCTGTTTTTTGCCCCCAGTCTGCACTTATATCAGGCTGATATTTGCCCCTAGTCTGCCCCTATATCAGGCTGTTATTTGCTACCTGTCTGGGACCTATATAAGTCTGTTATTTGCACCCATTCTGCCCCTATATCAGGCTGTTTTTGCACCCGGTCCACCCCTATATCAGGCTGTTATTTGCCTTTGGTCCAGCCCTATATCAGGCTGTTATTTGCCCCCAGTCGGATCCTATATCAGGATGTTTTTGCCCCCAGTCCACCCCTATATGAGGCTATTTGCCCCCAGTATGTCCCTATATCAGGCTGCTTTGTGCCCTCAGTCTGCCCCTATCTTAGGCTGTTATTTGCCCCCAGTCTACCACTATTTCAGGCTGTTATTTTCCCCCAGTCTACCCCTATATCAGGCTGTTTTTTGCCCCCTGTCTGCCTCTATATAAGGCTGTTTTTGCCCAGGGTCTGAACCTATATCAGGCTGTCATTAGCCCCCAGTCCGATCCAAAATAAGGCTGTTTTTGCCCCAGTCCACCCCTATATAAGGCTGTTTTTTGCCCCCAGTCTGCCCCTATATCAAGCTGTGTTTTGCCCACAGTCTGCCCCTATATCAGGCTGTTATTTGCCCACAGTCTTCCCCTATCTCAGGCTGTAATTTTCCCCCAGTCTACCGCTATATCATGCTGTCATTTGCCCCCAGTCTACCCCTATATCAATCTGTTTTTGTCTCCAGTCTGCCTCTATATCAGGCTGTTTTTGCCCAGAGTCTGACCCTATATCAGGCTGTTATTTGCCCCCACTCTGCACTTATATCAGGCTGTTATTTGCCCCCATTCTGTCCCTATATCAGGATGTTTTTGCCCGCAGTCTTACCCTGTATCGGGCTGGTTTTTGCCCCTACTCTGCACTTATATCAGGCTGTTATTTGCCCCCAGTCTGCCCCTATATCAGGCTGTTTTTGCCCACAGTCTGACACTATATCAGGCTGTTATTTTCCCCCAGTCGGCACTTATATCAGGCTGTTATTTGCCCCTAGTGTGCCCTATATCAGGCTGTTATTTGCTTTTGGTCCAGCCCTATATCAGGCTGTTATTGGCCCCCAGTCCACTCCTATATAAGGCTGTTTTTGCCCCCAGTCCACCCCTATATCAGGCTGTTACTTGCCTTTGGTCCAGCGCTATATCAGGCTGTTATGTGCCCCAGTCCGATCCTATATCAGGCTGTTTTTGCCCCCAGTCTACCCCTATATCAGGCTGTTATTTGCCCCCAGTCCAACCTTGTATCAGGCTGTTATTTTACCCCAGTCTACCCCTATGTCAGGCTAACATTTGCCCCAAGTCCGTCCCTGTAACAGGCTGTTTCTTGCCCCCAGTCTGCACTTATATCAGGCTGATTTTTGCCCCTAGTCTGCTCCTATATTAGACTGTTATTTGCTCCCTGTCTGGGACCTATAAAAGTCTGTTATTTGCACCCAGTCTTCCCCTATATCAGGCTGCTATTTGTCCTAAGTCAGTCCCTATATATAAGGCTGGTGTTTGCCCCCAGTCTGCCGCTATATCAGGCTGTTTTTTGCCCACAGTCTGAACCTGTATCAGGATGGTTTTTGCCCTCAGTCTGACTCTATATCAGGCTGTTATTTTCCCCCAGTCTGCACTTATATCAGGCTATTATTTGCCCCTAGTCTGCCCCTATATCAGGCTGTTATTTGCTCCCTGCCTGGTCCCTATATCAGGCTGTTATTTGCTTTCGGTCCAGCCCTATATCAGGCTGTAATTTGCCCCCAGTCCACTCCTATGTAAGGCTGTTACTTGCCTTTGGTCCAGCCCTATATCAGGCTGTTATTTGCCACCAGTCCGATCCTATATCAGGCTGTTTTTGCCCCCAGTCTACCCCTATATCAGGCTATTATTTGCCCCCAGTCCGATCCTATATCAGGCTGTTTTTCCCCCAGTCTACCCCTATATCAGGCTGTTATTTGCCCCCAGTCTAACCTTGTATCAGGCTGCTATTTCTCCCCAGTCTACCCCAATATCAGGCTAATAATTGCCCCAAGTCCGTCCCTGCATCAGGCTGTTTTTTGCCCCCACTCTGCACTTATATCAGGCTGTTATTTGCCCCCATTCTGTCCCTATATCAGGATGTTTTTGCCCACAGTCTTACCCTGTATCGGGCTGGTTTTTGCCCCTACTCTGCACTTATATCAGGCTGTTATTTGCCCCCAGTCTGCCCCTATATCAGGCTGTTTTTGCCCACAGTCTGACACTATATCAGGCTGTTATTTTCCCCCAGTTGGCACTTATATCAGGCTGTTATTTGCCCCTAGTGTGCCCTATATCAGGCTGTTATTTGCTTTTGGTCCAGCCCTATATCAGGCTGTTATTGGCCCCCAGTCCACTCCTATATAAGGCTGTTTTTGCCCCCAGTCCACCCCTATATCAGGCTGTTACTTGCCTTTGGTCCAGCGCTATATCAGGCTGTTATGTGCCCCAGTCCGATCCTATATCAGGCTGTTTTTGCCCCCAGTCTACCCCTATATCAGGCTGTTATTTGCCCCCAGTCCAACCTTGTATCAGGCTGTTATTTTACCCCAGTCTACCCCTATGTCAGGCTAACATTTGCCCCAAGTCCGTCCCTGTAACAGGCTGTTTCTTGCCCCCAGTCTGCACTTATATCAGGCTGATTTTTGCCCCTAGTCTGCTCCTATATTAGACTGTTATTTGCTCCCTGTCTGGGACCTATAAAAGTCTGTTATTTGCACCCAGTCTTCCCCTATATCAGGCTGCTATTTGTCCTAAGTCAGTCCCTATATATAAGGCTGGTGTTTGCCCCCAGTCTGCCGCTATATCAGGCTGTTTTTTGCCCACAGTCTGAACCTGTATCAGGATGGTTTTTGCCCTCACTCTGCACTTATATCAGGCTGTTATTTTCCCCCAGTCTGCACTTATATCAGGCTATTATTTGCCCCTAGTCTGCCCCTATATCAGGCTGTTATTTGCTCCCTGCCTGGTCCCTATATCAGGCTGTTATTTGCTTTCGGTCCAGCCCTATATCAGGCTGTAATTTGCCCCCAGTCCACTCCTATGTAAGGCTGTTACTTGCCTTTGGTCCAGCCCTATATCAGGCTGTTATTTGCCACCAGTCCGATCCTATATCAGGCTGTTTTTGCCCCCAGTCTACCCCTATATCAGGCTATTATTTGCCCCCAGTCCGATCCTATATCAGGCTGTTTTTCCCCCAGTCTACCCCTATATCAGGCTGTTATTTGCCCCCAGTCTAACCTTGTATCAGGCTGCTATTTCTCCCCAGTCTACCCCAATATCAGGCTAATAATTGCCCCAAGTCCGTCCCTGCATCAGGCTGTTTTTTGCCCCCACTCTGCACTTATATCAGGCTGTTATTTGCCCCCATTCTGTCCCTATATCAGGATGTTTTTGCCCACAGTCTTACCCTGTATCGGGCTGGTTTTTGCCCCTACTCTGCACTTATATCAGGCTGTTATTTGCCCCCAGTCTGCCCCTATATCAGGCTGTTTTTGCCCACAGTCTGACACTATATCAGGCTGTTATTTTCCCCCAGTCGGCACTTATATCAGGCTGTTATTTGCCCCTAGTGTGCCCTATATCAGGCTGTTATTTGCTTTTGGTCCAGCCCTATATCAGGCTGTTATTGGCCCCCAGTCCACTCCTATATAAGGCTGTTTTTGCCCCCAGTCCACCCCTATATCAGGCTGTTACTTGCCTTTGGTCCAGCGCTATATCAGGCTGTTATGTGCCCCAGTCCGATCCTATATCAGGCTGTTTTTGCCCCCAGTCTACCCCTATATCAGGCTGTTATTTGCCCCCAGTCCAACCTTGTATCAGGCTGTTATTTTACCCCAGTCTACCCCTATGTCAGGCTAACATTTGCCCCAAGTCCGTCCCTGTAACAGGCTGTTTCTTGCCCCCAGTCTGCACTTATATCAGGCTGATTTTTGCCCCTAGTCTGCTCCTATATTAGACTGTTATTTGCTCCCTGTCTGGGACCTATAAAAGTCTGTTATTTGCACCCAGTCTTCCCCTATATCAGGCTGCTATTTGTCCTAAGTCAGTCCCTATATATAAGGCTGGTGTTTGCCCCCAGTCTGCCGCTATATCAGGCTGTTTTTTGCCCACAGTCTGAACCTGTATCAGGATGGTTTTTGCCCTCACTCTGCACTTATATCAGGCTGTTATTTTCCCCCAGTCTGCACTTATATCAGGCTATTATTTGCCCCTAGTCTGCCCCTATATCAGGCTGTTATTTGCTCCCTGCCTGGTCCCTATATCAGGCTGTTATTTGCTTTCGGTCCAGCCCTATATCAGGCTGTAATTTGCCCCCAGTCCACTCCTATGTAAGGCTGTTACTTGCCTTTGGTCCAGCCCTATATCAGGCTGTTATTTGCCACCAGTCCGATCCTATATCAGGCTGTTTTTGCCCCCAGTCTACCCCTATATCAGGCTATTATTTGCCCCCAGTCCGATCCTATATCAGGCTGTTTTTCCCCCAGTCTACCCCTATATCAGGCTGTTATTTGCCCCCAGTCTAACCTTGTATCAGGCTGCTATTTCTCCCCAGTCTACCCCAATATCAGGCTAATAATTGCCCCAAGTCCGTCCCTGCATCAGGCTGTTTTTTGCCCCCACTCTGCACTTATATCAGGCTGTTATTTGCCCCCATTCTGTCCCTATATCAGGATGTTTTTGCCCACAGTCTTACCCTGTATCGGGCTGGTTTTTGCCCCTACTCTGCACTTATATCAGGCTGTTATTTGCCCCCAGTCTGCCCCTATATCAGGCTGTTTTTGCCCACAGTCTGACACTATATCAGGCTGTTATTTTCCCCCAGTCGGCACTTATATCAGGCTGTTATTTGCCCCTAGTGTGCCCTATATCAGGCTGTTATTTGCTTTTGGTCCAGCCCTATATCAGGCTGTTATTGGCCCCCAGTCCACTCCTATATAAGGCTGTTTTTGCCCCCAGTCCACCCCTATATCAGGCTGTTACTTGCCTTTGGTCCAGCGCTATATCAGGCTGTTATGTGCCCCAGTCCGATCCTATATCAGGCTGTTTTTGCCCCCAGTCTACCCCTATATCAGGCTGTTATTTGCCCCCAGTCCAACCTTGTATCAGGCTGTTATTTTACCCCAGTCTACCCCTATGTCAGGCTAACATTTGCCCCAAGTCCGTCCCTGTAACAGGCTGTTTCTTGCCCCCAGTCTGCACTTATATCAGGCTGATTTTTGCCCCTAGTCTGCTCCTATATTAGACTGTTATTTGCTCCCTGTCTGGGACCTATAAAAGTCTGTTATTTGCACCCAGTCTTCCCCTATATCAGGCTGCTATTTGTCCTAAGTCAGTCCCTATATATAAGGCTGGTGTTTGCCCCCAGTCTGCCGCTATATCAGGCTGTTTTTTGCCCACAGTCTGAACCTGTATCAGGATGGTTTTTGCCCTCACTCTGCACTTATATCAGGCTGTTATTTGCCCCCAGTCTGCCCCTATATCAGACTGCTTTTGCCCACAGTCTGACTCTATATCAGGCTGTTATTTTCCCCCAGTCTGCACTTATATCAGACTATTATTTGCCCCTAGTCTGCCCCTATATCAGGCTGTTATTTGCTCCCTGCCTGGTCCCTATATCAGGCTGTTATTTGCTTTCGGTCCAGCCCTATATCAGGCTGTAATTTGCCCCCAGTCCACTCCTATGTAAGGCTGTTACTTGCCTTTGGTCCAGCCCTATATCAGGCTGTTATTTGCCACCAGTCCGATCCTATATCAGGCTGTTTTTGCCCCCAGTCTACCCCTATATCAGGCTATTATTTGCCCCCAGTCCGATCCTATATCAGGCTGTTTTTCCCCCAGTCTACCCCTATATCAGGCTGTTATTTGCCCCCAGTCTAACCTTGTATCAGGCTGCTATTTCTCCCCAGTCTACCCCAATATCAGGCTAATAATTGCCCCAAGTCTGTCCCTGCATCAGGCTGTTTTTTGCCCCCAGTCTGCACTTATATCAGGCTGACATTTGAGCCTAGTCTGCCCCTATATCAGACTGTTGTTTGCTCCCTGTCTGGGACCTATAAAAGTCTGTTATTTGCACCCAGTCTGCCCCTATATCAGGCTGTTTTTGCCCCCAGGTCTGCCTCTGTATCAGTCTGTTATTTGCCTTTGGTCCAGCCGTATATCAGGCTACTATTTGCCCACAGTCCACCCCTATATGAGGCTATTTGCCCCCAGTATGTCCCTATATCAGGCTGCTTTGTGCCCTCAGTCTGCCCCTATCTTAGGCTGTTATTTGCCCCTAGTCTACCGCTATATCAGGCTATTATTTTCCCCCAGTCTACCCCTATACCAGGCTGTTATTTGCCCCAGCCCCCCTATATCAGGGTGTTATTTGCCCCAGTCCCCCCTATATAAGGCTGTAATTTTCCCCAGTCCACCCATATATCAGGCTGTTATTTGTCCCCAGCCCCTCCTTTATCAGGCTGTTATTTGCCCCCTCTATCAAGAAACTGCTGCACACACATTCTCTGCATGCAATGCCGCTCAGTAATGTCACCTTACAGGTTTCTTATATTTTCTGAACTGGCCATTTCTGAGAAGTGCAGACACATGACCCCTCCACATATTTTCTGAAGAATCCAACGTGTATCAGTGAGTCCAGCTAATGGCTCTGTCAGCTCCGGCACTGAATTGTGACTCACGTGACATTTTCTATTATAGACACAAATGACTGGCACACGCTGCTTAGAGATATAGGAAAGCTTCTTATACTTTGCTTTAGCGATGAGCTCACACTTCCTGATCTATAAATGAGCCCTCAGGACTGACATCTCATTTGCTAACCAATCACATTTCACTTCTCTCATATCACTCCCCCCTGAATGCTAACACAGCTGTTGTGATCCGGCAACATCTGGACTGGCATCAAAGGACAGGTACCGGCAGGAAGAGTGGGTGCAGGGGGTGGGGGCTGTTAGTGTAAACTGCGCCCCTCACCCAACCCCACAACTGCTGACCTAAACCCTTACCTAACCAACACACTGCAGCTTCTCATTTAACCTCCTTTCAAGCCGCTCACCTATTACTATCATGTAACCCATCCTCCTCAGTCACTAACCTAAACTGCTGATGCTGTGCCTAAAAGGTTTACCCTCCCCCTCATAGAATCATATACCTCATTTCTAAGGCTCACTTTACAACTTACTCCCTCCATCCCACTCCATCCCGAAACTGTCCTCACCCCGGCCCTCACATTTCTGTTTACAGCATAAGTCCAGTCTGCCCCCACCCTGGCCCCTCCTTTGGTGCTGAATCTAGTGCAGTTCCCTCTGCACCTCTGGCCATGTATGCAGCCATTGGAGAGGCTCTGCCCACTGTATGCTTGGCACTGGCCACCTAGTCACTTGTATATGCAGGCGGGGGGTGCGCACAGAGCAGGGGATGCCTCTCCATAGTGCTGGTAACAGTGCTGGATCCTGGGTGAGGTAAGCTCAGAGCCAGGGGAGGGGGGCAGGATGGGGGAACATCCACTTAAACCTATGTCACATCAGGTGCCTTCCCTTCACTATTCAGTCATGTGATCATATCCCCAATCTATTAACTGCTAAATATAAGGGACACTCCTCATCCTTATGCTTCTTCATCTATACTATGGCTTCAACAGGAGTGGGACTGTCCCTAGGGAGACCCCGGAGTATTCCCAGTGGGACCATTCACACTGCTGCTTCTTGCACCCCAATTTCTGCCTCCCTAATCCCCCACAAGCCCTTGCAGTACATGTTGTGGTAAAGTGTATGGAAAAGTGGTGGATGGGGTCTATTTTTCCCATGAGTTTTTCAGGCAGACACGATCTATGCCAGGATATCAGAGATCCAATCCACATCCCGGGTCCTCTATGGGTTTTTCCCCTACTCACAGGTCTTCCCAGGTGATGAGACTAATTAAAGGAAGGAAGCCATATAAAATGAGTTGCTGGGGCTTCCAGTGTGGAGATGGAGAGACTGGGATGAGGAGCCCATGCCTTGCTGCTCCCAATACTGACAGTGCTGAATTGCAGTCGAAGGACTTTATCTGTTCTGGGATCCTGTGTATTAACAGCCTGGATTTCCCCTGAAAGAGGACCTGTAATATCAAGGACTTGCAGTACGCTGTAAAAATCCTACACTGGATGTTGCTAGAGTTGGTGAGGCTTGCTGTACTGCATTGTATGCTGCATCATACTCTGAAGTTAAGAGATATTGCCTGTTGGACTTAGTTGGACTATTTTCAATAAATTGCTTATGATTTGAGCTGTTTTCTGAGTTATTGCCATTGGCCCCAGATCCTGACGATGTGAATTGTGGGGTTCTGGGGACATTATGTGTCTGTATCGAGTGACCCCAAAAGAATATCAGACAGCATGAAACTATATGCATGTAGGTAAGTTCCTGATGAACTTTATTCTCAAAGCAGAATCCTGTGACGTCCCCTCATCACAGCATCTAAATGGCTGTTTCATACCTTCCAACTTTTCAGAGTGGAAAAGAGAGACAATTGTTAAACTAGCCCCCCCCCCCCACCCCACCATAGGAGATACATTGTAACAGTTACAACAAAAGAAACACTTTGAATAGGGAAATTAATCATTTTGTTAGGGCGAGCGCTGCACGCCAATCTCGCAGCACTTCACTTACCTCCATGGCTGCATCCAGCCGTCGTCCATCTCACAGCACTTCCCTCACCTCCATGGCTGCTCCCAGCCGTCTCCCTTCCCCCCGTGCTTCCTCCTCGCATGGTCATGTGCGTGCACGTCCCCGTCCACTAGAGGGAGCGTGCACCGGATTCCTGAGATTTAAAGGGCCTGTACACCACTGATTGGTGTCTGGTCATCCAATCCTGCTTCCACTTCCCCTATTTAAAGGGGCACTTCCTTTCCATCAGTGCCGGATCTTGGTCTTTCCATGACAGTTGTTCACCAGTTGCTTTTGGATTGCTCACCTGTGTACCGACCTCTGCCTGTCCCCGACTCCGAACCTTTGCCACCTGCCCCGACCTTGGCTACTCACCTTTACCACGAACCTGTGCTGCCAGCCCTGACCTCTGCCTGTACTAGGTCTATTGCCTGCCCCTTGTGCTCCACGCTAAACCTCGGCTAACTGTGGAACTGGGCCGCTGTTGGGGGGTAGCGACCTGGGGGTTCACTCGCCACTACAAGACCAACCTGCCTTGTGGTGGGCTTTGGTGAATACCGGTGGCCTCTTAGACTCCGCTCCCCTGACACGGCACCCGCCATCAGTTCCACAGTCAAATCAGATCCACACCCAAGTCCACTCCACCCAGTCCGTGACACATTTATTGCTGCAGATCTGCATGTTACACCTCAAAGAAGGACAGAGAAGAACGGACACAGGGACACAGAGGGACACAGGGACATGTACTCAAAAGAGGAACAGTCCCTCCAAATCAGGGACAGGTTTGAGGTATGCTGTCAGCCAGAGCTTAGCTGTATACATCTGCTCACATTGGAATATAGCAAGAAAATGGCAGCATACAGCTAGTGACTGTCAGGAACTCACTCACCGCGTCCTCGCTCCCGCGCCGTCCCCAGGCCGCGCAGCTTCCGGCTCGCGTCTCTCCCGAGCAGCAGCTTGGGCGGCGTCGGCTCCGGCGGCTCGCAGCTTGGCCACGCCCCCGCTCTCAGCTCCGGCCCCGGCTCCTGTAGACGTGCTCACGCGCGGGCGCGAGCACGTGTATCTTATGCCCTAGAGAAGTTAAAGAGCCTGCGGGCTCAGCTTGGGGAGGGACTCCTCCCTCTCCTCTCTTAGTGGGCCAATGAGCCCTAGTGTTGTATTTTGGGCCAATGAGCCCCGGCAGACTGATGCTGCCTTTACGCCCCCTCCGGTTCATCCAATCCATATGAAGTTTTACCTTGCACCAATCATGTCCCTGTCTCCTTTGTCCAATCATGTCCTGTCCCTATAAAGTCTTTCCCCGCCATTCACCCAGTGCCTGTTATAGCGCCTTGAACCTAGTCAGCTGCTAGTCTCTTGTGATTGATCTGACCTCCCGTTGCCGACCACCGCCTGTTTTTGACCATCCTAGATCTGAACTCCCGTTGCCGACCACTGCCTGTTTTTTGACCATCCTTGATCTGAACTCCCGTTGCCGACCACCGCCTGTTTTTTGACCATCCTTGATCTGAACTCCCTTGATCTGAACTCCCGTTGCCGACCACCGCCTGTTTTTGACCATCCTAGATCTGAACTCCCGTTGCCCACCTCTGCTTCGTACCTAGACCACGATCTGCCCACTCCTTTGTACTGCTGCCATCTCGGATTCCTCGTTGCCGACCTCCTAGCCTGTTTCTGGACTTCCGTTAAACGCTCAGCTATTGGCCTACTCAATACCGCTTCCAGCCACGGGTTCTCCAGACCTCCGTATAGTAAGCCTACAACCTTTGAGCCATTGAAGTCCTGGGGGCAACCGATCCCGAGCAGGCGTGTTCTGCGTCCCGGCAAGCGGGGGCTCCTACAGGCTGCGGAGATTGGGGGTTGAGGGCTTACCTAGAGGGCTGGAGTTACTTAAGTGGATCATTGTAGTACCCAGAGCGTGACAGTGACAATGCATCCTGCTCAGCATATGGAACCATCAGAGCTGGTGAGGGTGCGGCAGAAGCTCTGCAGAGGGAACACAAGAGGGACATGACACTGGCCCCCAGTGGAGTCTCACAAGAGATTTCCCTCCTCCAGCTTTTCATATCCAGCCCCAGAAATGACCTCTAATGATCTCTTTATCTCTGGAGACCCGACCAGAAGAAACGTCTCCCAGTCTCTGGATTGGACATCACTGTGTCCCCAGTTACTATTATTTCATTGCAGTTACTTGAGGACCAAACACAAAATTCACCAACAAGCCAATAGAATCTCAGCTAACCTGGTAATTCTTGTGGCAGAAAAGCTGACACTTCAGGTCACTGTCTCTGATGTAATGAGAAGAGTAAACGGATGTCTGCTCAGTTTCCTGTAGAAAACCTGTTGGATGACATTACACCATATTTGTGCTCAAACAAGCGTAACCCCCTCCCCTGGAATTTTCTCCTACCCTCTACCTCCACCAACTTATTCTGTGGTGCTGTACAAGGTTAAAGTTACAGGAGGGAGAGACAAGTAACACTAAGATAGACACAGTATTATGGGGGAAAAGTGGCATAAATGCAGCAAAAACACAATGATACAAGAGTACATTAGGGGAGAGGGTCCTGCCCTCAGAAGCTTGCACCTAAAGGTGAGCTAAGTGTAATGTATACAAACCCGGTAAATGCAGCACATTATGGCCGTGCAGGGTGTGGCTTACAATCTATTAGGGTAATTAGGTGGGTGTGGTCACACACTGAGAGCCAGACTACACAACTGCTCTTGATTACCAGAGGCCTGTGAAGCCTGGGGCTTTCCTGGGAGTGTCTCCCCAGGCATGATGGATAATTCCAGGGGGGAGTCACTCACATACCCCCGGAGGAATATTAAGCCAACAAATCCCTGGACTGCTTCCTACAGCGGCACTAGTAACACCACGGCGGCCTAGCCCGGTGAGAGTTGACGGCATTTTGCACCGGCGTTTGTACCAATCTGTGTAATGTGGCGAGGAGGAGGAGAAGCTGTGCAAGCTAAATAGTGCATTGAAGAAAAAGAAAATGGACACCAGCAAGGCACGGGGATCGGATCGTTGGTCAACTAAAGCAGATTTTGCTGAGCCTGAATCACATGACGGCAGCAGGAGAAGCTTGTTGCATCCCTAAAGGTGAGCAGCGAAGCCTTTAAAGAAAAACATAAACATGAGGAGCGCTTTAAGTTCATGCAGTGCTCAGGCCACACAGTGAAAGAGGAAGAGGCCAACCATGTGGATGAGACCCCGTTGGTGGAGGATTCTTCAGCTGTACCTCCACCCAAAGTTGCAGCAGTAGCACAGCTGGGAGCCCCGGAACCAGCATTGGAAGACTCTCTTGCTGAGGCGATGCATCCGGAGGGTACAACATTGCTTGGCATCCAGGAAGCCCCTACTGGAAAAGATCTACCAGAGGAAAGCCGCCAGCTTGAAGAGCCTATGCCAGCTAAAGACAGAGGGGTAGCTAGGCTTTCCTACACCCGGGGAAAAGTTTCACCTAGTCGCTTGAGTATGCAGGCGGGGGCACGCACAGAGCAGGGGATGCCTCTGTGTACATCCATCGGCTAAAGTGCTGGTGACAGTGCTGGATCCTGGGTGAGGTAAGTTCAGAGTCAGGGGAGGGGGGCAGGACGGGGGCATTACATTCAGACTGGACAACCACTTAAACCTGTGTCACATCAGGTGCCTTCCCTTCACTATTCAGTCATGTGATTATATCCCCAATCTACTAACTGCTAAATATAAGGGACACTCCTCATCCTTATGCTTCTCCATCTATCCTCTTCCTTCAACAGGAGTGGGACTGTCCCTAGGGAGACCCGGAATATTCCCATTGGGCAGCACTGCTTTAGGGTCATTCACACTGCTGCTTCCTGCACCGCAATTTCTGCCCCTCTAATCCCCCACAAGCCCTTTCTGTAAATGTGGGGTTCTGGAGACATTAAGTGTCTGCATCGAGTGACCCCAAAAGAATATCAGACAGCATGAAACTATATGCATGTAGGTAAGTTCCTGATAAGCTTTATTCTCAAAGCAGAATCCTGTGATGTCCTCTCATTACAGCAGGTAAATAGCTGTTCCATACCTTCCAACTTTGCAGGGTGGAAAAGAGGGACAATTGTTAAACTAGGCCACACACTCTCAATGAGCCAGGGCACGGGGGCAGGACGGGGGCGTTACATTCAGACTGGACAACCACTTAAACCTGTGTCACATCAGGCGCCTTCCCTTCACTATTCAGTCATGTGATTATATCCCCAATCTACTAACTGCTAAATATAAGGGACACTCCTCATCCTTATGCTTCTCCATCTATCCTCTGCCTTCAACAGGAGTGGGACTGTCCCTAGGGAGACCCGGAATATTCCCAGTGGGCAGCACTGCTTTAGGGTCATTCACACTGCTGCTTCCTGCACCCCAATTTCTGCCCCTCTAATCCCCCACAAGCCCTTTCTGTACATGTGTAAATGTGGGGTTCTGGAGACATTATGTGTCTGCATCGAGTGACCCCAAAAGAATATCAGACAGCATGAAACTATATGCATGTAGGTAAGTTCCTGATGAGCTTTATTCTCAAAGCAGAATCCTGTGACGTCCCCTCATTACAGCAGGTAAATGGCTGTTCCATACCTTCCAACTTTGCAGCGTGGAAAAGAGGGACAAATGTTAAACTAGGCACACACCCTCAATGATTGATGGATAGGAGATACATTGTAACAGTTACAACAATAGAAACACTTTGAATAGGCAAATGAATCACTTAATGCTGCAGATCTGCATGTTACACCTCAAAGAAGGACAGAAAACAACGAGGGACACAGGGAGAGGGACTCAAAAGAGGGACAGTCCCTCCAAATCAGGGACAGGTGTGAGGTGTGCTGTCAGCCAGAGCTTAGCTGTATACATGTCCTCACATTGGAATATAGCTGTCAGGACCAGAGAGTACTTTAAGTGCACTCTCTGCCCGGGAGGGTAAAAGGTTTGGCCAGAGCAATGACACGGAGACATAAGATATGCTTAAAGGTTTTATTAATGGCAAGGATAACAAAAAACTCTTATATTCAGATACAGGGAAAAAACTAACTAACAAAAAATACCAGATAACCGAACCCCTAAGGTGCCGGAGCACTCACCCAGGGTCCTAGGGCAGATGCAGGCAGTCTCCAGACTCCTGACAGGAACAGACTGAGAATCAGAACTCCAGATACAAGGCACATGGATCCACGGACAAAGAGGAAGCAACAACAAAATCCTGCTGCACCTGGTGGAGGGAAAATCTCCCTTAAATAGCACACACACCAGGTGCAGCAGATGAGAGAGCAACAAGCGCTTTGCTGCCACTCTCTGGAGGTTGGAGGGACTGCCGCTGGGGTGAGCAGCCGGAGCTTCGCTGACACCCGCTGGTGGCTGAAGGAACTGCAGATGGGAAAACAGCTCCCAGCCACCAGTCGGGCGCCAGCTGAACCCGGGGACCTTACACTACCCCCCCTTTCAGGAGCGGGCTCCTGAACGCTCCCCTGAAAGAAAAAACTCTCCCCTGAGAACAGTACCAACAAATCAAAATCAAGTCCAAAAAAAATGTCCAAAATTTGTGTACAGATCCCACCTCCGGGATCCACAGAGGAGCCAGAGTCCATCGGAGTAGACATCCAAATAACTGGCAAAGTTTCACTGGGCCCGGATGCAGGTTCAAGACAGGGCCTGGGTGCAGGGCAGGGCCCGGGTTCGGGTGCAAGACAGGGCCCGGGTGACGGCTCAAGGCAGGGCCCGGGTTCGGGTGCAAGACAGGGCCCGGGTTCGGGTGCAAGACAGGGCCCGGGTGCAAGACAGGGCCCGGGTTCGGAGCCAGGGACAGGCTGGAAGCAGGGCCCGGGTGCCGAGCCAGGGACAGGCTGGAAGCAGGGCCCGGGTGCCGAGCCAGGGACAGGCTGGAAGCAGGGCCCGGGTGCCGAGCCAGGGACAGGCTGGAAGCAGGGCCCGGGTGCCGAGCCAGGGACAGGCTGGAAGCAGGGCCCGGGTGCCGAGCCAGGGACAGGCTGGAAGCAGGGCCCGGGTGCCGAGCCAGGGACAGGCTGGAAGCAGGGCCCGGGTGCCGAGCCAGGGACAGGATGGAAGCAGGGCCCGGGTGCCGAGCCAGGGACAGGCTGGAAGCAGGGCCCGGGTGCCGAGCCAGGGACAGGCTGGAAGCAGGGCCCGGGTGCCGAGCCAGGGACAGGCTGGAAGCAGGGCCCGGGTGCCAAGCCAGGGACAGGCTGGAAGCAGGGCCCGGGTGCCCAGCCAGGGACAGGCTGGAAGCAGGGCCCGGGTGCCGAGCCAGGGACAGGCTGGAAGCAGGGCCCGGGTGCCGAGCCAGGGACCGGTGGGGCCCAGCGGCGGCTGACTCACGGTGGGGCCCAGCGGCGGCTGACTCACGGTGGGGCCCAGCGGCGGCTGACTCACGGTGGGGCCCAGCGGCGGCTGACTCACGGTGGGGCCCAGCGGCGGCTGACTCACGGTGGGGCCCAGCGGCGGCTGACTCTACCATTGGACGCTCTGGAGGCAGGCCGGCATCGACCATGGGACGCTCTGGAGGCAGGCCGGCATCGACCATGGGACGCTCTGGAGGCAGGCCGGCATCGACCATGGGACGCTCTGGAGGCAGGCCGGCATCGACCATGGGACGCTCTGGAGGCAGGCCGGCATCGACCTCAAAGACCGGATCATCGTCGTCAGAATCTTCGTAGAACCAGGCATCAGGGTCCTGGTTACTAGTAGTAGCCACCGGTTGGTTCCAAGATGAAGCAGGAGACCCCTGATCCAAGGCCCCAGGTGAAGCACACAGCACCTCAGAAATCCCCCTAGAATCTACAGATCTGGCTAAAGGGACGGTAGATGGGGGAATCTGGACAGGAACACTGGGTTTAATTAGACAGGGCTGCTTAACCTGTGGCAAAAGGGGATTTATATCAAAGGCTATGTCCACCAAGATCCTAATTAGGGGTTGAGCCGCTGGGAAGACACAATCTCCCCGATCAACCAAAGAGTGAATAAAGTTGATAAGGTCTAAGCACATGGGTTTAGAGTACCCAACAAATAATGCCTGCACCTCATCAGCATGAGTCTTAGCTAAAGGCAGTAACTTTCTGATCACAGCAGGATCCATAGTGGGGGCTAGGAACGGCAAAAGCTAGAGGGACTACAAATCCCAGGATGTGTAATGCTCTGGCCAGGTGGGTATAGGGCAGCAGGATTATGTCAGGACCAGAGAGTACTTTAAGTGCACTCTCTGCCCTGGAGGGTAAAAGGTTTGGCCAGAGCAATGACACGGAGACATAAGATATGCTTAAAGGTTTTATTAATGGCAAGGATAACAAAAAACTCTTATATTCAGATACAGGGAAAAAACGAACTAACAAAAAATACCAGATAACAGAAAACCGAACCCCTAAGGTGCTGGAGCACTCACCCAGGGTCCTAGGGCAGATGCAGGCAGTCTCCAGACTCCTGACAGGAACAGACTGAGAATCAGAACTCCAGATACAAGGCACATGGCTCCACGGACAAAGAGGAAGCAACAACAAAATCCTACTGCACCTGGTGGAGGGAAAATCTCCCTTAAATAGCACACACACCAGGTGCAGCAGATGAGAGAGCAACAAGCGCTTTGCTGCCACTCTCTGGAGGTTGGAGGGACTGCCGCTGGGGTGAGCAGCCGGAGCTCCGCTGACACCCGCTGGTGGCTGAAGGAACTGCAGATGGGAAAACAGCTCCCAGCCACCAGTCGGGTGCCAGCTGAACCCGGGGACCTTACAATAGCAAGAAAAAAATACAGCAAACAGCTAGTGACAATGCATCCTGCTCAGCATATGGAACCATTAGAGCTGGTGTGGGGACGGCAGAAGCTCTGCAGAGGGGAAATAAGAGGGACATGACACTGACCCCCGGGGGAGTCTCACTAGAGATTTCCTTCTTCCAGCTTTTCATATCCAGGCCCAGAAATGATCTGTAATGATTTCTTTATCTCTGGATACCCGACCAGAAGAAACATCTCCCAGTCTCTGGATTGGACATCACTGTGTCTCCAGTTACTATTATTTCATTGCAGTTACTTGAGGAGCAAGCACAAAATTCACCAACAAACAAGCTACTGTCTCGAATGTAATGAGAAGAGCGAACGGATGTCTGCTCAGTTTCCTGTACAAACCGGTTGGATGACATTACACCATATTTGTGCTCAAACAAACGGACCCCCCCCCCCCCGGAATGTTCTCCCACCCTCCACCAACATATTCTGCGGTGCTGTACAAGGCTAAAATTACAGGAGGGAGAGACAAGTAACACTAAGATAGACACAGTATTATGAGGTAAAAGTGGCCTCAAATGCAGCAAAAACACATTGATACAAGAGTACAACGGGGGAGAGGCTCCTGTCCTCAGGAGCTTACAATCTAAAGGTAAGCTTAGTGTAATGTATACAAAGCCAGTAAATGCAGCACATTATGGCCATGCAGGGATGTGGCTTACAACCTATTAGGGTAATTAGGTGGGTGTGGTCGCACACTGTGAGTGCCAGACTACACAACTGCTCTTGAATACCAGAGGCCTGTGAAGCCTGGGGCTTTCCCGGGGAATGCCTCCCCAGGCATGATGGATAATTCCAGGGGTGAGTCGCTGCCGTACCCCCGGAAGAATATTAAGCCACCAGATCCCAGGGCTGCTTCCTCCAGCGGCACTAGTAACACCACGGTGGCCCAGCCCGCTGAGAATTTGTCAGCATTTGGCAGCCGTGTCTGTGTAATGTGGCGAGAAGGAGGAGAAGCTGTGCAAGCTAAAGATTGCATTGAAGAAAAAGAAAATGGACACCAGCAAGGCGCGGGGATCAGAACGGCGGGTGACTAAAGCAGATTTGGCTGAGCTTGAATCACATTCCGGCAGCAGGGGAAGCTTGTTGCTTTAAAGAAAAGCCTTTAAAGAAAAATATAAAAATGAGGAGCGCTTTAAGTCCATGCAGTGCTCAGGCCACACAGTGAAAGAGGTTGACCATGTGGATGAAACCCCGATGGTGGAGGAATCTCCAGCTGTACCTCCACCCAAAGCTTCAACAGGAGCACAGCTGGGAGCCCTGGAACCAGCACTGGCCAGCATCTTGCTGAGGTGAGGCATCAGGAGTGTGCGAGATCCCTGGGCATCCAGGAAGACCTTACTGGAGAAGATCTACTAGAGGACAGCCTCCAGCTTGAGGAGCCTATGCCAGCTAAAAGCAGAGGCGTAGCTATTCTTTCCTGCACCCGGGGGCCCCTGGACTAGAGAAGCATCCTGTTCTCCGGAATATTCCGCCATTCAGTTACACAGTGCTTGAAATCTTATTTATAACCCAATAGCACCAAAAAATAAGAAGAATTGTGCTCACTATAAACCAATGTCTATACAAATACAGAGGGAGGGGCTTGGCGAACTAAGCCTTGGCCACAACCCCCTCCAGAGCACCAAAACACCATCAATTGTATAAAGTGTATTTTATTATTGAATATCAAAGGTAGATGATAAAACCAACACACATAACACAAACAACACTTATTAAAACCACGACTGCATCCTTCCAATACATTCTATGACTGATACAAATTCATTGACATTTTATGATAAAAACAATTTACATATACATGGTATTATGACCCTGGGAAAGGCTGACAGTATCTGATTAGATGGCAATATATAAATGTAAGGCATGTAGGAGGTTTAACTGTGACATTTCTTGAAACTTTTATCAGATAAGTATTGAAAACTGGTTGAGAAATTTGCTGTTATGCTCCTTAGCCTGGAGGTGTGAGGAAATACTGGTTTCAAAGCTCAGGAATGTTTGACATTTATGAACAATGCAACTAGAGACATTTTTGAGTTGCTTGTGGATGTCATCACACTTGATCATGTGGACAAGGTAAGCTGCTCTCATTTTGAGTAAAGTTTTTTTATGATCCGGATCATTTTTATTTGAGAAGAATATTTGAGAATGGTATAAGGTGCGATTAATAGAAATTATTAGTTAGAATGGTTTCTTTGTTGTTGTCTTTTGGTGCATGTCAGTGCTTCCAGCTCTCAAGGGCAGTGAAGGACAAGTGGTCTTATGCAATGGTTCAACGGGTTAATATTTGTATTTAAATAGGATTTTAAGATCATTTGGGGTATTAAATAAAAGTAATAAAAATGAGATATGATGTATTTAATGGGTAATTTAGGGTTTCTTATGTGTCCAAAGTATTCTTATACAAGTCTAAATCCCTGAGGTGTAGTTATGCTTTAAGATATATTTTGTAATAACAGTCAATGACCCTGTTTTGAAAAAAAGATTTACTAATATTATTTTGATATAAAAGTCCAAATAATATGATAAGATTTTGCCTTATTAGATATAAGGTTCCCTGTTTATGTTTAATCTCGGTAAAGGTCATCATTATTTAAGTCGTGCTTAACAGTTCTTTTTAAACTTTTTCATATAGTTTTAATAAGTTTTCCTAGAATACTGCAGATTGCTTATTATGAGAAATGAGGGACATGCCTTGGGAGTTTTAACATACAGTTATATAATATTGAGCCCTCCCTCATGTCTTAAAGCAATGATTCTGCTGTCTTGGAGTGGAAGTGTAGTGAAATACAAGCTCACCTTATAGGTGCTACACCTGGTGAAGCTTTAAATATAGTACTACATAAGGAAGTATTTTTAACCTCACTGAATTACTAACTTTAAGAGCTGCATATAGATTAATTAAGTTAAGTTTGTTCCAAGAAGCTCAAATAAAGGGGAAACATAGGCATGATTATAAACAGGGCCATATTTTATGTAAAACACATCTAGGCACATGCCTAGGGATCGGCTCGGGAGTGGGGGCGGCCTGACCGCAGCGCAGTGGAGTTTTGGCTTTTCTTAGATTATTGGTAGTTAGTGGTGATGGCCAGTACCCCCCCCCCCCGCCCTGACCAGCCGCCCGACGCTCTGTTCAACTTTCCACCAGCAGTGACAGTACAGGCAAGGGGCGGGGCAGGGAGGTGCGAGGGGGAGAAACTTCCTGTCCCCCATCAGAGCATTTACAGAGAGCAGCAGGGCTTTGTGTCACGAGACGTAGTCATGTGACCTCTCTGCTGCTTCCTGTCTCCCCCTCAGCCTGCAGCTCTGTGTGTTCTGGAGAAGCCTGTGCGGTGCTCAGTAACTGTGCAGGATGTGTGTGCTGGAAAGTGTGTGCGGAGTGCTGCTTTATTATGTGTGTGTCCTGGAGAAGCCTGTGCGGTGCTCAGTAACTGTGCAGGGTGTATGTGCTGGAAAGTGTGTGCGGAGTGCTGCTTTATTATGTGTGTCCTGGAGAAGCCTGTGCGGTGCTCAGTAACTGTGCAGGGTGTGTGTGCTGGAAAGTGTGTGCGGAGTGCTGCTTTATTATGTGTGTGTCCTGGAGAAGCCTGTGCGGTGCTCAGTAACTGTGCAGGGTGTATGTGCTGGAAAGTGTGTGCGGAGTGCTGCTTTATTATGTGTGTCCTGGAGAAGCCTGTGCGGTGCTCAGTAACTGTGCAGGGTGTGTGTGCTGGAAAGTGTGTGCGGAGTGCTGCTTTATTATGTGTGTCCTGGAGAAGCCTGTGCGGTGCTCAGTAACTGTGCAGGGTGTATGTGCTGGAAAGTGTGTGCGGAGTGCTGCTTTATTATGTGTGTGTCCTGGAGAAGCCTGTGCGGTGCTCAGTAACTGTGCAGGGTGTGTGTGCTGGAAAGTGTGTGCGGAGTGCTGCTTTATTATGTGTGTGTCCTGGAGAAGCCTGTGCGGTGCTCAGTAACTGTGCAGGGTGTGTGTGCTGGAAAGTGTGTGCGGAGTGCTGCTTTATTATATGTGTCCTGGAGAAGCCTGTGCGGTGCTCAGTAACTGTGCAGGATGTGTGTGCTGGAAAGTGTGTGCGGAGTGCTGCTTTATTATGTGTGTGTCCTGGAGAAGCCTGTGCGGTGCTCAGTAACTGTGCAGGGTGTGTGTGCTGGAAAGTGTGTGCGGAGTGCTGCTTTATTATGTGTGTCTTGGAGAAGCCTGTGCGGTGCTCAGTAACTGTGCAGGGTGTGTGTGCTGGAAAGTGTGTGCGGAGTGCTGCTTTATTATGTGTGTGTCCTGGAGAAGCCTGTGCGGTGCTCAGTAACTGTGCAGGGTGTGTGTGCTGGAAAGTGTGTGCGGAGTGCTGCTTTATTATGTGTGTGTCCTGGAGAAGCCTGTGCGGTGCTCAGTAACTGCAGGGTGTGTGTGCTGGAAAGTGTGTGCGGAGTGCTGCTTTATTATGTGTGTGTCCTGGAGAAGCCTGTGCGGTGCTCAGTAACTGTGCAGGGTGTATGTGCTGGAAAGTGTGTGCGGAGTGCTGCTTTATTATGTGTGTGTCCTGGAGAAGCCTGTGCGGTGCTCAGTAACTGTGCAGGGTGTGTGTGCTGGAAAGTGTGTGCGGAGTGCTGCTTTATTATGTGTGTGTCCTGGAGAAGCCTGTGCGGTGCTCAGTAACTGTGCAGGGTGTGTGTGCTGGAAAGTGTGTGCGGAGTGCTGCTTTATTATGTGTGTCCTGGAGAAGCCTGTGCGGTGCTCAGTAACTGTGCAGGGTGTATGTGCTGGAAAGTGTGTGCAGAGTGCTGCTTTATTATGTGTGTCCTGGAGAAGCCTGTGCGGTGCTCAGTAACTGTGCAGGGTGTATGTGCTGGAAAGTGTGTGCGGAGTGCTGCTTTATTATGTGTGTGTCCTGGAGAAGCCTGTGCGGTGCTCAGTAACTGTGCAGGGTGTATGTGCTGGAAAGTGTGTGCAGAGTGCTGCTTTATTATGTGTGTCCTGGAGAAGCCTGTGCGGTGCTCAGTAACTGTGCAGGGTGTATGTGCTGGAAAGTGTGTGCGGAGTGCTGCTTTATTATGTGTGTCCTGGAGAAGCCTGTGCGGTGCTCAGTAACTGTGCAGGGTGTATGTGCTGGAAAGTGTGTGCGGAGTGCTGCTTTATTATGTGTGTGTCCTGGAGAAGCCTGTGCGGTGCTCAGTAACTGTGCAGGGTGTGTGTGCTGGAAAGTGTGTGCGGAGTGCTGCTTTATTATGTGTGTCCTGGAGAAGCCTGTGCGGTGCTCAGTAACTGTGCAGGGTGTGTGTGCTGGAAAGTGTGTGCGGAGTGCTGCTTTATTATGTGTGTGTCCTGGAGAAGCCTGTGCGGTGCTCAGTAACTGTGCAGGGTGTGTGTGCTGGAAAGTGTGTGCGGAGTGCTGCTTTATTATGTGTGTGTCCTGGAGAAGCCTGTGCGGTGCTCAGTAACTGTGCAGGATGTGTGTGCTGGAAAGTGTGTGCGGAGTGCTGCTTTATTATGTGTGTGTCCTGGAGAAGCCTGTGCGGTGCTCAGTAACTGTGCAGGGTGTATGTGCTGGAAAGTGTGTGCGGAGTGCTGCTTTATTATGTGTGTGTCCTGGAGAAGCCTGTGCGGTGCTCAGTAACTGTGCAGGGTGTATGTGCTGGAAAGTGTGTGCGGAGTGCTGCTTTATTATGTGTGTCCTGGAGAAGCCTGTGCGGTGCTCAGTAACTGTGCAGGGTGTGTGTGCTGGAAAGTGTGTGCGGAGTGCTGCTTTATTATGTGTGTGTCCTGGAGAAGCCTGTGCGGTGCTCAGTAACTGTGCAGGGTGTGTGTGCTGGAAAGTGTGTGCGGAGTGCTGCTTTATTATGTGTGTCCTGGAGAAGCCTGTGCGGTGCTCAGTAACTGTGCAGGGTGTGTGTGCTGGAAAGTGTGTGCGGAGTGCTGCTTTATTATGTGTGTGTCCTGGAGAAGCCTGTGCGGTGCTCAGTAACTGTGCAGGATGTGTGTGCTGGAAAGTGTGTGCGGAGTGCTGCTTTATTATGTGTGTGTCCTGGAGAAGCCTGTGCGGTGCTCAGTAACTGTGCAGGGTGTATGTGCTGGAAAGTGTGTGCGGAGTGCTGCTTTATTATATGTGTGTGTCTTGGAGAAGCCTGTGCGGTGCTCAGTAACTGTGCAGGATGTGTGTGCTGGAAAGTGTGTGCGGAGTGCTGCTTTATTATGTGTGTCCTGGAGAAGCCTGTGCGGTGCTCAGTAACTGTGCAGGGTGTATGTGCTGGAAAGTGTGTGCGGAGTGCTGCTTTATTATGTGTGTGTCCTGGAGAAGCCTGTGCGGTGCTCAGTAACTGTGCAGGGTGTGTGTGCTGGAAAGTGTGTGCGGAGTGCTGCTTTATTATGTGTGTCCTGGAGAAGCCTGTGCGGTGCTCAGTAACTGTGCAGGGTGTATGTGCTGGAAAGTGTGTGCGGAGTGCTGCTTTATTATGTGTGTCCTGGAGAAGCCTGTGCGGTGCTCAGTAACTGTGCAGGGTGTGTGTGCTGGAAAGTGTGTGCGGAGTGCTGCTTTATTATGTGTGTGTCCTGGAGAAGCCTGTGCGGTGCTCAGTAACTGTGCAGGGTGTGTGTGCTGGAAAGTGTGTGCGGAGTGCTGCTTTATTATGTGTGTCCTGGAGAAGCCTGTGCGGTGCTCAGTAACTGTGCAGGGTGTGTGTGCCGGAAAGCCTGTGCGGAGTGCTGCTTTATTATGTGTGTCCTGGAGAAGCCTGTGCGGTGCTCAGTAACTGTGCAGGGTGTATGTGCTGGAAAGTGTGTGCGGAGTGCTGCTTTATTATGTGTGTGTCCTGGAGAAGCCTGTGCGGTGCTCAGTAACTGTGCAGGGTGTATGTGCTGGAAAGTGTGTGCGGAGTGCTGCTTTATTATGTGTGTCCTGGAGAAGCCTGTGCGGTGCTCAGTAACTGTGCAGGGTGTATGTGCTGGAAAGTGTGTGCGGAGTGCTGCTTTATTATGTGTGTGTCCTGGAGAAGCCTGTGCGGTGCTCAGTAACTGTGCAGGGTGTGTGTGCTGGAAAGTGTGTGCGGAGTGCTGCTTTATTATGTGTGTGTCCTGGAGAAGCCTGTGCGGTGCTCAGTAACTGTGCAGGGTGTGTGTGCTGGAAAGTGTGTGCGGAGTGCTGCTTTATTATGTGTGTCCTGGAGAAGCCTGTGCGGTGCTCAGTAACTGTGCAGAGTGTGTGTGCTGGAAAGTGTGTGCGGAGTGCTGCTTTATTATGTGTGTCCTGGAGAAGCCTGTGCGGTGCTCAGTAACTGTGCAGGATGTGTGTGCTGGAAAGCCTGTGCGGAGTGCTGCTTTATTATGTGTGTGTCCTGGAGAAGCCTGTGCGGTGCTCAGTAACTGTGCAGGGTGTGTGTGCTGGAAAGTGTGTGCGGAGTGCTGCTTTATTATATGTGTGTGTCCTGGAGAAGCCTGTGCGGTGCTCAGTAACTGTGCAGGGTGTATGTGCTGGAAAGTGTGTGCGGAGTGCTGCTTTATTATGTGTGTCCTGGAGAAGCCTGTGCGGTGCTCAGTAACTGTGCAGGGTGTGTGTGCTGGAAAGTGTGTGCGGAGTGCTGCTTTATTATGTGTGTCCTGGAGAAGCCTGTGCGGTGCTCAGTAACTGTGCAGGGTGTGTGTGCTGGAAAGTGTGTGCGGAGTGCTGCTTTATTATGTGTGTGTCCTGGAGAAGCCTGTGCGGTGCTCAGTAACTGTGCAGGATGTGTGTGCTGGAAAGTGTGTGCGGAGTGCTGCTTTATTATGTGTGTGTCCTGGAGAAGCCTGTGCGGTGCTCAGTAACTGTGCAGGGTGTATGTGCTGGAAAGTGTGTGCGGAGTGCTGCTTTATTATGTGTGTGTCCTGGAGAAGCCTGTGCGGTGCTCAGTAACTGTGCAGGGTGTATGTGCTGGAAAGTGTGTGCGGAGTGCTGCTTTATTATGTGTGTCCTGGAGAAGCCTGTGCGGTGCTCAGTAACTGTGCAGGGTGTATGTGCTGGAAAGTGTGTGCGGAGTGCTGCTTTATTATGTGTGTGTCCTGGAGAAGCCTGTGCGGTGCTCAGTAACTGTGCAGGGTGTGTGTGCTGGAAAGTGTGTGCGGAGTGCTGCTTTATTATGTGTGTGTCCTGGAGAAGCCTGTGCGGTGCTCAGTAACTGTGCAGGATGTGTGTGCTGGAAAGTGTGTGCGGAGTGCTGCTTTATTATGTGTGTGTCCTGGAGAAGCCTGTGCGGTGCTCAGTAACTGTGCAGGGTGTATGTGCTGGAAAGTGTGTGCGGAGTGCTGCTTTATTATGTGTGTGTCCTGGAGAAGCCTGTGCGGTGCTCAGTAACTGTGCAGGGTGTGTGTGCTGGAAAGCCTGTGCGGAGTGCTGCTTTATTATGTGTGTGTCCTGGAGAAGCCTGTGCGGTGCTCAGTAACTGTGCAGGGTGTGTGTGCTGGAAAGTGTGTGCGGAGTGCTGCTTTATTATGTGTGTCCTGGAGAAGCCTGTGCGGTGCTCAGTAACTGTGCAGGGTGTATGTGCTGGAAAGTGTGTGCGGAGTGCTGCTTTATTATGTGTGTGTCCTGGAGAAGCCTGTGCGGTGCTCAGTAACTGTGCAGGGTGTATGTGCTGGAAAGTGTGTGCGGAGTGCTGCTTTATTATGTGTGTGTCCTGGAGAAGCCTGTGCGGTGCTCAGTAACTGTGCAGGGTGTATGTGCTGGAAAGTGTGTGCGGAGTGCTGCTTTATTATGTGTGTGTCCTGGAGAAGCCTGTGCGGTGCTCAGTAACTGTGCAGGATGTGTGTGCTGGAAAGTGTGTGCGGAGTGCTGCTTTATTATGTGTGTGTCCTGGAGAAGCCTGTGCGGTGCTCAGTAACTGTGCAGGGTGTATGTGCTGGAAAGTGTGTGCGGAGTGCTGCTTTATTATGTGTGTGTCCTGGAGAAGCCTGTGCGGTGCTCAGTAACTGTGCAGGGTGTGTGTGCTGGAAAGCCTGTGCGGAGTGCTGCTTTATTATGTGTGTGTCCTGGAGAAGCCTGTGCGGTGCTCAGTAACTGTGCAGGGTGTGTGTGCTGGAAAGTGTGTGCGGAGTGCTGCTTTATTATGTGTGTGTCCTGGAGAAGCCTGTGCGGTGCTCAGTAACTGTGCAGGGTGTATGTGCTGGAAAGTGTGTGCGGAGTGCTGCTTTATTATGTGTGTCCTGGAGAAGCCTGTGCGGTGCTCAGTAACTGTGCAGGGTGTATGTGCTGGAAAGTGTGTGCGGAGTGCTGCTTTATTATGTGTGTCCTGGAGAAGCCTGTGCGGTGCTCAGTAACTGTGCAGGGTGTGTGTGCTGGAAAGTGTGTGCGGAGTGCTGCTTTATTATGTGTGTGTCCTGGAGAAGCCTGTGCGGTGCTCAGTAACTGTGCAGGATGTGTGTGCTGGAAAGTGTGTGCGGAGTGCTGCTTTATTATGTGTGTGTCCTGGAGAAGCCTGTGCGGTGCTCAGTAACTGTGCAGGGTGTGTGTGCTGGAAAGTGTGTGCGGAGTGCTGCTTTATTATGTGTGTGTCCTGGAGAAGCCTGTGCGGTGCTCAGTAACTGTGCAGGGTGTGTGTGCTGGAAAGTGTGTGCGGAGTGCTGCTTTATTATGTGTGCAATGGAGAAGCCTGTGCGGTGCTCAGTAACTGTGCAGGGTGTATGTGCTGGAAAGTGTGTGCGGAGTGCTGCTTTATTATGTGTGTGTCCTGGAGAAGCCTGTGCGGTGCTCAGTAACTGTGCAGGGTGTATGTGCTGGAAAGTGTGTGCGGAGTGCTGCTTTATTATGTGTGTCCTGGAGAAGCCTGTGCGGTGCTCAGTAACTGTGCAGGGTGTATGTGCTGGAAAGTGTGTGCGGAGTGCTGCTTTATTATGT
This sequence comes from Gastrophryne carolinensis, assembly GCA_027917425.1. Lineage (NCBI taxonomy): Eukaryota > Metazoa > Chordata > Amphibia > Anura > Microhylidae > Gastrophryne > Gastrophryne carolinensis. Next base: position 201,512 of record JAQIHN010000022.1, on the reverse strand, counting down.
GTGTCCTGGAGAAGCCTGTGCGGTGCTCAGTAACTGTGCAGGGTGTGTGTGCTGGAAAGTGTGTGCGGAGTGCTGCTTTATTATGTGTGTGTCCTGGAGAAGCCTGTGCGGTGCTCAGTAACTGTGCAGGATGTGTGTGCTGGAAAGTGTGTGCGGAGTGCTGCTTTATTATGTGTGTGTCCTGGAGAAGCCTGTGCGGTGCTCAGTAACTGTGCAGGGTGTGTGTGCTGGAAAGTGTGTGCGGAGTGCTGCTTTATTATGTGTGTGTCCTGGAGAAGCCTGTGCGGTGCTCAGTAACTGTGCAGGGTGTGTGTGCTGGAAAGTGTGTGCGGAGTGCTGCTTTATTATGTGTGCAATGGAGAAGCCTGTGCGGTGCTCAGTAACTGTGCAGGGTGTATGTGCTGGAAAGTGTGTGCGGAGTGCTGCTTTATTATGTGTGTGTCCTGGAGAAGCCTGTGCGGTGCTCAGTAACTGTGCCGGGTGTGTGTGCTGGAAAGTGTGTGCGGAGTACTGCTTTATTATGTGTGTCCTGGAGAAGCCTGTGCGGTGCTCAGTAACTGTGCAGGGTGTGTGTGCTGGAAAGTGTGTGCGGAGTGCTGCTTTATTATGTGTGTCCTGGAGAAGCCTGTGCGGTGCTCAGTAACTGTGCAGGGTGTGTGTGCTGGAAAGTGTGTGCGGAGTGCTGCTTTATTATGTGTGTCCTGGAGAAGCCTGTGCGGTGCTCAGTAACTGTGCAGGGTGTGTGTGCTGGAAAGTGTGTGCGGAGTGCTGCTTTATTATGTGTGTGTCCTGGAGAAGCCTGTGCGGTGCTCAGTAACTGTGCAGGGTGTATGTGCTGGAAAGTGTGTGCGGAGTGCTGCTTTATTATGTGTGTGTCCTGGAGAAGCCTGTGCGGTGCTCAGTAACTGTGCAGGGTGTGTGTGCTGGAAAGTGTGTGCGGAGTGCTGCTTTATTATGTGTGTGTCCTGGAGAAGCCTGTGCGGTGCTCAGTAACTGTGCAGTGTGTATGTGCTGGAAAGTGTGTGCGGAGTGCTGCTTTATTATGTGTGTGTCCTGGAGAAGCCTGTGCGGTGCTCAGTAACTGTGCAGGGTGTGTGTGCTGGAAAGTGTGTGCGTCCTGGAGAAGCCTGTGCGGTGCTCAGTAACTGTGCAGGGTGTGTGTGCTGGAAAGTGTGTGCGGAGTGCTGCTTTATTATGTGTGTGTCCTGGAGAAGCCTGTGCGGTGCTCAGTAACTGTGCAGTGTGTATGTGCTGGAAAGTGTGTGCGGAGTGCTGCTTTATTATGTGTGTGTCCTGGAGAAGCCTGTGCGGTGCTCAGTAACTGTGCAGGGTGTGTGTGCTGGAAAGTGTGTGCGTCCTGGAGAAGCCTGTGCGGTGCTCAGTAACTGTGCAGGGTGTATGTGCTGGAAAGTGTGTGCGGAGTGCTGCTTTATTATGTGTGTCCTGGAGAAGCCTGTGCGGTGCTCAGTAACTGTGCAGGGTGTGTGTGCTGGAAAGTGTGTGCGGAGTGCTGCTTTATTATGTGTGTGTCCTGGAGAAGCCTGTGCGGTGCTCAGTAACTGTGCAGGGTGTGTGTGCTGGAAAGTGTGTGCGGAGTGCTGCTTTATTATGTGTGTGTCCTGGAGAAGCCTGTGCGGTGCTCAGTAACTGTGCAGGGTGTGTGTGCTGGAAAGTGTGTGCGGAGTGCTGCTTTATTATGTGTGTGTCCTGGAGAAGCCTGTGCGGTGCTCAGTAACTGTGCAGGGTGTGTGTGCTGGAAAGTGTGTGCGGAGTGCTGCTTTATTATGTGTGTGTCCTGGAGAAGCCTGTGCGGTGCTCAGTAACTGTGCAGGGTGTGTGTGCTGGAAAGTGTGTGCGGAGTGCTGCTTTATTATATGTGTGTCCTGGAGAAGCCTGTGCGGTGCTCAGTAACTGTGCAGGGTGTATGTGCTGGAAAGTGTGTGCGGAGTGCTGCTTTATTATGTGTGTGTCCTGGAGAAGCCTGTGCGGTGCTCAGTAACTGTGCAGGGTGTGTGTGCTGGAAAGTGTGTGCGGAGTGCTGCTTTATTATATGTGTGTCCTGGAGAAGCCTGTGCGGTGCTCAGTAACTGTGCAGGGTGTATGTGCTGGAAAGTGTGTGCTGAGTGCTGCTTTATTATGTGTGTGTCCTGGAGAAGCCTGTGCGGTGCTCAGTAACTGTGCAGGATGTGTGTGCTGGAAAGTGTGTGCGGAGTGCTGCTTTATTATGTGTGTGTCCTGGAGAAGCCTGTGCGGTGCTCAGTAACTGTGCAGGGTGTGTGTGCTGGAAAGTGTGTGCGGAGTGCTGCTTTATTATGTGTGTGTCCTGGAGAAGCCTGTGCGGTGCTCAGTAACTGTGCAGGGTGTGTGTGCTGGAAAGTGTGTGCGGAGTGCTGCTTTATTATGTGTGTCCTGGAGAAGCCTGTGCGGTGCTCAGTAACTGTGCAGGGTGTATGTGCTGGAAAGTGTGTGCGGAGTGCTGCTTTATTATGTGTGTGTCCTGGAGAAGCCTGTGCGGTGCTCAGTAACTGTGCAGGGTGTATGTGCTGGAAAGTGTGTGCGGAGTGCTGCTTTATTATGTGTGTGTCCTGGAGAAGCCTGTGCGGTGCTCAGTAACTGTGCAGGATGTATGTGCTGGAAAGTGTGTGCGGAGTGCTGCTTTATTATGTGTCCCCTGGAGAAGCCTGTGCGGTGCTCAGTAACTGTGCAGGGTGTGTGTGCTGGAAAGTGTGTGCGGAGTGCTGCTTTATTATGTGTGTGTCCTGGAGAAGCCTGTGCGGTGCTCAGTAACTGTGCAGGGTGTGTGTGCTGGAAAGTGTGTGCGGAGTGCTGCTTTATTATGTGTGTCCTGGAGAAGCCTGTGCGGTGCTCAGTAACTGTGCAGGGTGTGTGTGCTGGAAAGTGTGTGCGGAGTGCTGCTTTATTATATGTGTCCTGGAGAAGCCTGTGCGGTGCTCAGTAACTGTGCAGGATGTGTGTGCTGGAAAGTGTGTGCGGAGTGCTGCTTTATTATGTGTCCCCTGGAGAAGCCTGTGCGGTGCTCAGTAACTGTGCAGGGTGTGTGTGCTGGAAAGTGTGTGCGGAGTGCTGCTTTATTATGTGTGTCCTGGAGAAGCCTGTGCGGTGCTCAGTAACTGTGCAGGGTGTATGTGCTGGAAAGTGTGTGCGGAGTGCTGCTTTATTATGTGTGTGTCCTGGAGAAGCCTGTGCGGTGCTCAGTAACTGTGCAGGATGTATGTGCTGGAAAGTGTGTGCGGAGTGCTGCTTTATTATGTGTGTCCTGGAGAAGCCTGTGCGGTGCTCAGTAACTGTGCAGGGTGTATGTGCTGGAAAGCCTGTGCGGAGTGCTGCTTTATTATGTGTGTCCTGGAGAAGCCTGTGCGGTGCTCAGTAACTGTGCAGGGTGTATGTGCTGGAAAGTGTGTGCGGAGTGCTGCTTTATTATGTGTGTCCTGGAGAAGCCTGTGCGGTGCTCAGTAACTGTGCAGGGTGTGTGTGCTGGAAAGCCTGTGCGGAGTGCTGCTTTATTATGTGTGTCCTGGAGAAGCCTGTGCGGTGCTCAGTAACTGTGCAGGATGTGTGTGCTGGAAAGTGTGTGCGGAGTGCTGCTTTATTATGTGTGTCCTGGAGAAGCCTGTGCGGTGCTCAGTAACTGTGCAGGGTGTATGTGCTGGAAAGTGTGTGCGGAGTGCTGCTTTATTATGTGTGTGTCCTGGAGAAGCCTGTGCGGTGCTCAGTAACTGTGCAGGGTGTGTGTGCTGGAAAGTGTGTGCGGAGTGCTGCTTTATTATGTGTGTGTCCTGGAGAAGCCTGTGCGGTGCTCAGTAACTGTGCAGGGTGTGTGTGCTGGAAAGTGTGTGCGGAGTGCTGCTTTATTATGTGTGTGTCCTGGAGAAGCCTGTGCGGTGCTCAGTAACTGTGCAGGGTGTATGTGCTGGAAAGTGTGTGCGGAGTGCTGCTTTATTATGTGTGTGACAGACGCTCTGTCTTTTGGATGTCATCACTATTCAGTTGCCCACCGGGCCATTCACTGGCCTTTTCTTAATTAGGTCATTGTAGTTTGGATTGTATTATAAACTGCCTTTGTGTTAATTGATTACGTCACAGGCAATGGCATTGTTCTGATTGAGTGTATTACAGACGCCTATTGTTTTGCTGATTGCGTCACCGGCAGAGTTGGTCTGTGTATTTGTCATGAGGTCCACGGGGGAGGTCCCATTGCATGGAGAATTGTGTATATAAGGCCTAGTGTGGCACTAATAAAAACACTTCACCTTCACCCTCAATACTGAGTTCTGTCTCTTATTGGGGGGAAACGCTATATTACAATTCACTAGCCCTTGTAAGGGCTGTTCCTGTTTCCTCACGGACGACTCTGGAATTCCAGCAGCACCTCTCACCATTGGGAAAGGACGTCTCGGGCGGTGAAGCCCTCCGGCGATAAGGGTTATCGCTACAATTGGTGGCAAGCGGTCGGATGGTCCTTTGTACCCAGAGAGAGTGCTACCCTGATGGAGAGTCAGTATGACAAGTTGAAAAGGCTGACCCTGAAGGATCTACTCGAGAGCCGGGGAAGGTCAGCTAGCAACCGCCCACGTCAGGAACTGATAGCCGAGCTGATCGAAATGGATCGTGCAGCAGTGAGGACCGAAACCAATATAGAGATCGATGAAGACGCTGCTCTTGTTCAAGCGGTTCGGAACAGATTGTCGGTCTATGGCCCGAATCCATCACAGGAACTGATCGACCGAGTCTTCGCCGCAGCGGAGGCAGAGGCCAGTAAGCGAAGGGAAGATCGGTGACTTTCAACCCAGCAGCCTCTCAGCCTCAGTTACACTGGGGGGAGAAAGATTCCATTTGCAGCATTTAAGTCCTTCCAGGAAAGTGACGACGAGATTGACGGATTTTTGGCCGATTTTGAACGGCAGTGCGCTTTACACCGGGTACCCACGGAGGAATGGGTCACCATATTATCAGGGAAACTATCTGGGAAAGCTTCCGATGCTTTCCGGGCCATCCCTGATGCGGACTTACCACACTACCATCTGGTAAAGGAGGCTTTGTTAGCCCGGTACGCTGTCACCCCGGAAGCCTACAGGCGACGATTTCGGGGATCCCAAAAGAAGGGAGGGGATTCTTACACGGAGTGGGCATGTCGGCTCCATCGTACAGCATCACACTGGGTCACTGGATGCAAAGCCACGACCGCTGAGGATGTACTACAGTTGTTTTTACTAGAACACTTTCTCAATGCCCTGCAACCAGAACTAAGAGAGTGGGTACGTGACCGGAGGCCTCTAACGCTACCTGAGGCTGCTCGTCTAGCCGACGAGTACACTGATGCTCGCCGGACAGAACAGTCCGCTCCAAAACCACCACCTCCCATTAAGTTTCAAGCACCTGTGGCTTCCACGCCAACTCGTTACTCTGGGCCACATAGGCCAGCGCAGCAACCGAACCTCTCCACAGTTCAGTGCCATCGTTGCAAACAATGGGGACATTATCGCAGTGATTGCGCCCTAGAGCCTCCCCGAAACACGTGGAGGCAAACACAACCTTCCACCTCCCGTACTCCTGTGGCACACTGTTTGGAAGCTGAGAGCAGTTCGGAAGAGTATCTGGGAGTACTGTATGAAGCTGATCCCATACAAGCGGCCATCCAAGACAACCGACAGCACCATCGCCAGGAGGTACGAGTCAATGGGCGCACCGCGCAAGGATTACGCGACACCGGAGCCACACTTACCTTGCTGCAACCTCATTTGGTCAAGAACAAAGACCGCACCGGACACACCGTTGCAGTAAGGGTGGCGGGAGGAGCTGTGTTTCGACTCCCCACCGCCCGAGTACATCTTGACTGGGGCGCTGGATCCGGCAGGGTACAGGTGGGACTTATGGACAACTTACCAGCAGAAGTACTATTGGGAAATGATCTAGGACCAATGACTTCTGCCTACGCTACCTCTATGCCAGCCAGCATCAACCCTGTTACAACTCGGGCCCAAGGCCGAGCTGCCGACTCCAGTCCACTGGTCGGGGAGACCCAGGTAAGACACACTGATGATCTAACTGAGACGGTAGCCTGGGACAACCCAGAGGAGTTTGGGTTAGAGACTAAGCTAGATCCCTCACTCACCAAGTACAGGGATAGGGCTGAGACAGGGGAGAGAGGGTTAGAAGGAGAGGGATTCATGTGGGAGCAGGGTAAGCTATATAGGGTGTCGGTCACCCGCAGCCATGGGACAGTCCCATCGCAGAGACGCCAGCTGGTAGTACCCCAAAAATACCGGCTGGCGCTTCTGCGAATTGGACACGATATCCCACTAGCAGGACACCTGGGGGTATCTCGCACAACAGGCAGAATAACCCAGCACTTTTTCTGGCCGGGAGTTTCCAAGGATGTACGAAACTACTGTAGGACCTGTGATATATGTCAAAGAGTAGGGAAGAGGGGAGACCACCCTAAAGCTCAACTACTGTCTATGCCAGTTATTGGGGAGCCATTTAGCCGGATAGCAGTTGACCTAATAGGACCCCTCAAGCGACCGAGTCAGTCGGGTAAGCAGTACATACTTACAGTGGTGGACTATGCCACCCGATACCCGGAAGCCGTAGCCCTCTCAAATATTCAGGCAGATACTGTTGCCAGTGCCCTAGTCGGGATATTCACCAGAGTAGGTTTCCCAAAAGAAATCATATCTGACCAAGGGACGCAGTTTACCGCAGACCTAACCCGCCAGTTATGGGAGGCCTGTGATATTAAGCCCTTGTTCAGCTCCCCGTATCACCCCCAGACCAATGGTCTTTGTGAGCGCTTTAACGGGACCCTAAAGCAAATGTTGAAGACGTTCACAGACACCTACAGGGACTGGGAGAGATTCCTACCTCACCTCCTGTTTGCATACCGAGAGGTGCCACAGGAATCCACTGGGTTCTCTCCCTTTGAACTATTATATGGGAGGAGGGTACGAGGCCCCCTAGATCTCATTCGTGAGCACTGGGAGGGAGAGACCGAGAGGGAAGGGACTCCCATCGTATCATATGTGGTAGAGCTCCGGGACCGCATGGAGCAATTAGCCCAGATGGCAAAGGAGAACCTCCAGGCGGCCCAGGGACGACAGAAAGTATGGTATGATAGGAGTGCCCGTCAGCGTACATTCCAGATAGGACAGAAGGTGTTAGTCTTGAAACCCATCAAGACTGATAAACTACAGGCAGCATGGCAAGGTCCCTATAAAGTAGTAGAGCAGTAGAGATGTGACACCAGTAGAGATGTGACACCACGTATGTCATCGCTAGCTGTAAAGATGAGAGGATAAGGCGGTCCTTTCACGTAAATATGTTAAAAGAATATCAGGAGAGGCCGGAGGACGTAGCAGCTGTATGTGCCCCAGCTACTGACGACCAAGACACTTTACCATTACCCGACCTTTTAGATAGACAACCCCAGAGTGACCCCATCCACCAAGTCCAGTTAGGGGACCGGCTAACTCCCACCGAAAGGGAGCAGATGCTCCACTTACTAGCGAGTAAACGACAAACATTTTCACAAGAACCAGGTTGTACCTTTCTCACCACCCACAAGGTAGAAACCCCTGGGCAAAGCCCCCTTAGACAGCCCCCCTACCGGATACCTGAAGCGGTCCGTGAAGGGATGAGAGGGGAGATACAGGAAATGTTGAGGTTAGGCGTCATTGAGCCATCCGATAGCCCGTGGGCATCTCCAGTAGTCCTAGTCCCGAAAAAAGATGGGACTACCCGATTCTGCGTGGACTATCGTCGGTTAAATGAAAAAACAGTGACCGATGCTTACCCCATGCCCCGAGTAGACGAACTACTAGACCGTATCGCCAGGGGTCGCTATCTGACCACCATCGACCTCTGCAAGGGGTACTGGCAGATTCCCTTGGCTGAAGAGGCTATCCCCAAGTCAGCTTTTGTCACCCCGTTTGGCTTGTACCAGTTTAAGTTCATGCCATTTGGGATGAAAAACGCCCCAGCCACGTTCCAACGCTTGGTGGATAGACTTCTTGATGGCCTCCGGGAATTTGCCTGTGCATACCTGGATGATATTGCGATCTACAGTGACTCCTGGGAAGAACACTTAAGGCATGTAGGGGCAGTGTTAGATCAGATTCAGGCCGCCGGCCTGACACTGAAACCAGATAAGTGCCATGTGGGTATGGCAGAAGTCCAGTATTTGGGACATCGGGTGGGGTGTGGGAAACAGAGACCAGAGCCTGCCAAGATCGAAGCAGTTGCTAACTGGCCCACACCGCTTACTAAGACCCAAGTACTGGCCTTCCTGGGGACCGCAGGGTACTACAGACGGTTTGTCCCAGACTATAGTGCAGTGGCCAAACCCTTGACTGACTTGACGAAAAAGAACCTACCCAGACAGGTCCTGTGGTCCCCCGACTGTGAAAAGGCCTTTCAAGCGCTAAAGACTGCCTTAGTGAATGCTCCTGTGTTGGCTGCCCCAGTCGCTAACAAACGTTTCATCGTGCACACAGATGCCTCCATGTTCGGACTGGGAGCAGTTCTAAGTCAAGTGGGAGAAGATGGAGGCGAGCACCCTGTTGCGTATATCAGTAGGAAACTGTTACCTCGGGAAGTGAGCTATGCGGCCGTGGAAAAAGAATGTTTGGCGTTGGTATGGGCTTTGAAAAAACTTACTCCATATTTGTATGGGCGTGAATTCACCTTGATCACAGACCACAATCCCTTGGTATGGCTGAACCGGGTCGCAGGGGACAACGGACGACTATTGCGATGGAGCTTGGCCCTGCAGCCATATAATTTTACAATCCAATACAGGCCCGGTAGACAAAACGGTAATGCAGATGGATTATCCCGGCAAACAGAACTCTGCCCATAACAAGAGTCCGGACAGCCCCACGTTAACCCGAACAGGGTCAATCCGGGTCTGCCGGGTGTTCCACAAAAAGGGGGCATTGTGACAGACGCTCTGTCTTTTGGATGTCATCACTATTCAGTTGCCCACCGGGCCATTCACTGGCCTTTTCTTAATTAGGTCATTGTAGTTTGGATTGTATTATAAACTGCCTTTGTGTTAATTGATTACGTCACAGGCAATGGCATTGTTCTGATTGAGTGTATTACAGACGCCTATTGTTTTGCTGATTGCGTCACCGGCAGAGTTGGTCTGTGTATTTGTCATGAGGTCCACGGGGGAGGTCCCATTGCATGGAGACTTGTGTATATAAGGCCTAGAGTGGCACTAATAAAAACACTTCACCTTCACCCTCAATACTGAGTTCTGTCTCTTATTGGGGGGAAACGCTATATTACAATTCACTAGCCCTTGTAAGGGCTGTTCCTGTTTCCTCACGGACGACTCTGGAATTCCAGCAGCACCTCTCACCATTGGGAAAGGACGTCTCGGGCGGTGAAGCCCTCCGGCGATAAGGGTTATCGCTACAATGTGTCCCCTGGAGAAGCCTGTGCGGTGCTCAGTAACTGTGCAGGGTGTATGTGCTGGAAAGTGTGTGCGGAGTGCTGCTTTATTATGTGTCCCCTGGAGAAGCCTGTGCGGTGCTCAGTAACTGTGCAGGGTGTGTGTGCTGGAAAGTGTGTGCGGAGTGCTGCTTTATTATGTGTGTGTCCTGGAGAAGCCTGTGCGGTGCTCAGTAACTGTGCAGGGTGTGTGTGCTGGAAAGTGTGTGCGGAGTGCTGCTTTATTATGTGTGTCCTGGAGAAGCCTGTGCGGTGCTCAGTAACTGTGCAGGGTGTATGTGCTGGAAAGTGTGTGCGGAGTGCTGCTTTATTATGTGTGTGTCCTGGAGAAGCCTGTGCGGTGCTCAGTAACTGTGCAGGGTGTGTGTGCTGGAAAGTGTGTGCGGAGTGCTGCTTTATTATGTGTGTCCTGGAGAAGCCTGTGCGGTGCTCAGTAACTGTGCAGGGTGTATGTGCTGGAAAGTGTGTGCGGAGTGCTGCTTTATTATGTGTGTGTCCTGGAGAAGCCTGTGCGGTGCTCAGTAACTGTGCAGGATGTGTGTGCTGGAAAGTGTGTGCGGAGTGCTGCTTTATTATGTGTCCCCTGGAGAAGCCTGTGCGGTGCTCAGTAACTGTGCAGGGTGTATGTGCTGGAAAGTGTGTGCGGAGTGCTGCTTTATTATGTGTGTGTCCTGGAGAAGCCTGTGCGGTGCTCAGTAACTGTGCAGGGTGTATGTGCTGGAAAGTGTGTGCGGAGTGCTGCTTTATTATGTGTGTGTCCTGGAGAAGCCTGTGCGGTGCTCAGTAACTGTGCAGGGTGTATGTGCTGGAAAGTGTGTGCGGAGTGCTGCTTTATTATGTGTGTGTCCTGGAGAAGCCTGTGCGGTGCTCAGTAACTGTGCAGGATGTATGTGCTGGAAAGTGTGTGCGGAGTGCTGCTTTATTATGTGTCCCCTGGAGAAGCCTGTGCGGTGCTCAGTAACTGTGCAGGGTGTGTGTGCTGGAAAGTGTGTGCGGAGTGCTGCTTTATTATGTGTGTGTCCTGGAGAAGCCTGTGCGGTGCTCAGTAACTGCGCAGGGTGTGTGTGCTGGAAAGTGTGTGCGGAGTGCTGCTTTATTATGTGTGTGTCCTGGAGAAGCCTGTGCGGTGCTCAGTAACTGTGCAGGGTGTATGTGCTGGAAAGTGTGTGCGGAGTGCTGCTTTATTATGTGTGTGTCCTGGAGAAGCCTGTGCGGTGCTCAGTAACTGTGCAGGGTGTGTGTGCTGGAAAGTGTGTGCGGAGTGCTGCTTTATTATGTGTGTCCTGGAGAAGCCTGTGCGGTGCTCAGTAACTGTGCAGGGTGTGTGTGCTGGAAAGTGTGTGCGGAGTGCTGCTTTATTATATGTGTCCTGGAGAAGCCTGTGCGGTGCTCAGTAACTGTGCAGGATGTGTGTGCTGGAAAGTGTGTGCGGAGTGCTGCTTTATTATGTGTCCCCTGGAGAAGCCTGTGCGGTGCTCAGTAACTGTGCAGGGTGTGTGTGCTGGAAAGTGTGTGCGGAGTGCTGCTTTATTATGTGTGTCCTGGAGAAGCCTGTGCGGTGCTCAGTAACTGTGCAGGGTGTATGTGCTGGAAAGTGTGTGCGGAGTGCTGCTTTATTATGTGTGTGTCCTGGAGAAGCCTGTGCGGTGCTCAGTAACTGTGCAGGATGTATGTGCTGGAAAGTGTGTGCGGAGTGCTGCTTTATTATGTGTGTCCTGGAGAAGCCTGTGCGGTGCTCAGTAACTGTGCAGGGTGTATGTGCTGGAAAGCCTGTGCGGAGTGCTGCTTTATTATGTGTGTCCTGGAGAAGCCTGTGCGGTGCTCAGTAACTGTGCAGGGTGTATGTGCTGGAAAGTGTGTGCGGAGTGCTGCTTTATTATGTGTGTCCTGGAGAAGCCTGTGCGGTGCTCAGTAACTGTGCAGGGTGTGTGTGCTGGAAAGCCTGTGCGGAGTGCTGCTTTATTATGTGTGTCCTGGAGAAGCCTGTGCGGTGCTCAGTAACTGTGCAGGATGTGTGTGCTGGAAAGTGTGTGCGGAGTGCTGCTTTATTATGTGTGTCCTGGAGAAGCCTGTGCGGTGCTCAGTAACTGTGCAGGGTGTATGTGCTGGAAAGTGTGTGCGGAGTGCTGCTTTATTATGTGTGTGTCCTGGAGAAGCCTGTGCGGTGCTCAGTAACTGTGCAGGGTGTGTGTGCTGGAAAGTGTGTGCGGAGTGCTGCTTTATTATGTGTGTGTCCTGGAGAAGCCTGTGCGGTGCTCAGTAACTGTGCAGGGTGTGTGTGCTGGAAAGTGTGTGCGGAGTGCTGCTTTATTATGTGTGTGTCCTGGAGAAGCCTGTGCGGTGCTCAGTAACTGTGCAGGGTGTATGTGCTGGAAAGTGTGTGCGGAGTGCTGCTTTATTATGTGTGTGTCCTGGAGAAGCCTGTGCGGTGCTCAGTAACTGTGCAGGGTGTGTGTACTGGAAAGTGTGTGCGGAGTGCTGCTTTATTATATGTGTCCTGGAGAAGCCTGTGCGGTGCTCAGTAACTGTGCAGGATGTGTGTGCTGGAAAGTGTGTGCGGAGTGCTGCTTTATTATGTGTGTGTCCTGGAGAAGCCTGTGCGGTGCTCAGTAACTGTGCAGGGTGTATGTGCTGGAAAGTGTGTGCGGAGTGCTGCTTTATTATGTGTGTGTCCTGGAGAAGCCTGTGCGGTGCTCAGTAACTGTGCAGGGTGTATGTGCTGGAAAGTGTGTGCGGAGTGCTTCTTTATTATGTGTGTGTCCTGGAGAAGCCTGTGCGGTGCTCAGTAACTGTGCAGGGTGTATGTGCTGGAAAGTGTGTGCGGAGTGCTGCTTTATTATGTGTGTGTCCTGGAGAAGCCTGTGCGGTGCTCAGTAACTGTGCAGGGTGTATGTGCTGGAAAGCCTGTGCGGAGTGCTGCTTTATTATGTGTGTGTCCTGGAGAAGCCTGTGCGGTGCTCAGTAACTGTGCAGGGTGTGTGTGCTGGAAAGTGTGTGCGGAGTGCTGCTTTATTATGTGTGTGTCCTGGAGAAGCCTGTGCGGTGCTCAGTAACTGTGCAGGGTGTGTGTGCTGGAAAGTGTGTGCGGAGTGCTGCTTTATTATGTGTGTGTCCTGGAGAAGCCTGTGCGGTGCTCAGTAACTGTGCAGGGTGTATGTGCTGGAAAGTGTGTGCGGAGTGCTGCTTTATTATGTGTGTGTCCTGGAGAAGCCTGTGCGGTGCTCAGTAACTGTGCAGGATGTATGTGCTGGAAAGTGTGTGCGGAGTGCTGCTTTATTATGTGTGTGTCCTGGAGAAGCCTGTGCGGTGCTCAGTAACTGTGCAGGGTGTGTGTGCTGGAAAGTGTGTGCGGAGTGCTGCTTTATTATGTGTGTGTCCTGGAGAAGCCTGTGCGGTGCTCAGTAGCTGTGCAGGGTGTGTGTGCTGGAAAGTGTGTGCGGAGTGCTGCTTTATTATGTGTGTGTCCTGGAGAAGCCTGTGCGGTGCTCAGTAACTGTGCAGGGTGTGTGTGCTGGAAAGTGTGTGCGGAGTGCTGCTTTATTATGTGTGTGTCCTGGAGAAGCCTGTGCGGTGCTCAGTAACTGTGCAGGGTGTGTGTACTGGAAAGTGTGTGCGGAGTGCTGCTTTATTATATGTGTGTCCTGGAGAAGCCTGTGCGGTGCTCAGTAACTGTGCAGGGTGTGTGTGCTGGAAAGTGTGTGCGGAGTGCTGCTTTATTATGTGTGTCCTGGAGAAGCCTGTGCGGTGCTCAGTAACTTTGCAGGGTGTGTGTGCTGGAAAGTGTGTGCGGAGTGCTGCTTTATTATGTGTGTGTCCTGGAGAAGCCTGTGCGGTGCTCAGTAACTTTGCAGGGTGTGTGTGCTGGAAAGTGTGTGCGGAGTGCTGCTTTATTATGTGTGTCCTGGAGAAGCCTGTGCGGTGCTCAGTAACTGTGCAGGATGTGTGTGCTGGAAAGTGTGTGCGGAGTGCTGCTTTATTATGTGTGTGTCCTGGAGAAGCCTGTGCGGTGCTCAGTAACTGTGCAGGATGTGTGTGCTGGAAAGTGTGTGCGGAGTGCTGCTTTATTATGTGTGTGTCCTGGAGAAGCCTGTGCGGTGCTCAGTAACTGTGCAGGGTGTGTGTGCTGGAAAGTGTGTGCGGAGTGCTGCTTTATTATGTGTGTGTCCTGGAGAAGCCTGTGCGGTGCTCAGTAACTGTGCAGGGTGTGTGTGCTGGAAAGTGTGTGCGGAGTGCTGCTTTATTATGTGTGTTCTGGAGAAGCCTGTGCGGTGCTCAGTAACTGTGCAAGGTGTATGTGCTGGAAAGTGTGTGCGGAGTGCTGCTTTATTATGTGTGTGTCCTGGAGAAGCCTGTGCGGTGCTCAGTAACTGTGCAGGGTGTGTGTGCTGGAAAGTGTGTGTGGAGTGCTGCTTTATTATGTGTGTGTCCTGGAGAAGCCTGTGCGGTGCTCAGTAACTGTGCAGGGTGTGTGTGCTGGAAAGTGTGTGCGGAGTGCTGCTTTATTATGTGTGTGTCCTGGAGAAGCCTGTGCGGTGCTCAGTAACTGTGCAGGGTGTGTGTGCTGGAAAGTGTGTGCGGAGTGCTGCTTTATTATGTGTGTGTCCTGGAGAAGCCTGTGCGGTGCTCAGTAACTGTGCAGGGTGTGTGTGCTGGAAAGTGTGTGCGGAGTGCTGCTTTATTATGTGTGTGTCCTGGAGAAGCCTGTGCGGTGCTCAGTAGCTGTGCAGGGTGTATGTGCTGGAAAGTGTGTGCGGAGTGCTGCTTTATTATGTGTGTCCTGGAGAAGCCTGTGCGGTGCTCAGTAACTGTGCAGGGTGTATGTGCTGGAAAGTGTGTGCGGAGTGCTGCTTTATTATATGTGTGTCCTGGAGAAGCCTGTGCGGTGCTCAGTAACTGTGCAGGGTGTGTGTGCTGGAAAGTGTGTGCGGAGTGCTGCTTTATTATATGTGTGTCCTGGAGAAGCCTGTGCGGTGCTCAGTAACTGTGCAGGGTGTGTGTGCTGGAAAGTGTGTGCGGAGTGCTGCTTTATTATATGTGTGTCCTGGAGAAGCCTGTGCGGTGCTCAGTAACTGTGCAGGGTGTATGTGCTGGAAAGTGTGTGCGGAGTGCTGCTTTATTATGTGTGTCCCCTGGAGAAGCCTGTGCGGTGCTCAGTAACTGTGCAGGGTGTGTGTGCTGGAAAGTGTGTGCGGAGTGCTGCTTTATTATGTGTGTCCTGGAGAAGCCTGTGCGGTGCTCAGTAACTGTGCAGGATGTGTGTGCTGGAAAGTGTGTGCGGAGTGCTGCTTTATTATGTGTGTCCTGGAGAAGCCTGTGCGGTGCTCAGTAACTGTGCAGGGTGTGTGTGCTGGAAAGTGTGTGCGGAGTGCTGCTTTATTATGTGTGTGTCCTGGAGAAGCCTGTGCGGTGCTCAGTAACTGTGCAGGGTGTATGTGCTGGAAAGTGTGTGCGGAGTGCTGCTTTATTATGTGTGTGTCCTGGAGAAGCCTGTGCGGTGCTCAGTAACTGTGCAGGGTGTGTGTGCTGGAAAGTGTGTGCGGAGTGCTGCTTTATTATGTGTGTCCCCTGGAGAAGCCTGTGCGGTGCTCAGTAACTGTGCAGGGTGTGTGTGCTGGAAAGTGTGTGCGGAGTGCTTCTTTATTATGTGTGTGTCCTGGAGAAGCCTGTGCGGTGCTCAGTAACTGTGCAGGATGTGTGTGCTGGAAAGTGTGTGCGGAGTGCTGCTTTATTATGTGTGTGTCCTGGAGAAGCCTGTGCGGTGCTCAGTAACTGTGCAGGGTGTATGTGCTGGAAAGTGTGTGCGGAGTGCTGCTTTATTATGTGTGTGTCCTGGAGAAGCCTGTGCGGTGCTCAGTAACTGTGCAGGGTGTGTGTGCTGGAAAGTGTGTGCGGAGTGCTGCTTTATTATGTGTGTCCCCTGGAGAAGCCTGTGCGGTGCTCAGTAACTGTGCAGGGTGTGTGTGCTGGAAAGTGTGTGCGGAGTGCTTCTTTATTATGTGTGTGTCCTGGAGAAGCCTGTGCGGTGCTCAGTAACTGTGCAGGGTGTGTGTGCTGGACAGTGTGTGCGGAGTGCTACTTTATTATGTGTGTGTCCTGGAGAAGCCTGTGCGGTGCTCAGTAACTGTGCAGGGTGTGTGTGCTGGAAAGTGTGTGCGGAGTGCTGCTTTATTATGTGTGTGTCCTGGAGAAGCCTGTGCGGTGCTCAGTAACTGTGCAGGATGTGTGTGCTGGAAAGTGTGTGCGGAGTGCTGCTTTATTATGTGTGTCCTGGAGAAGCCTGTGCGGTGCTCAGTAACTGTGCAGGGTGTATGTGCTGGAAAGTGTGTGCGGAGTGCTGCTTTATTATGTGTGTCCTGGAGAAGCCTGTGCGGTGCTCAGTAACTGTGCAGGGTGTGTGTGCTGGAAAGTGTGTGCGGAGTGCTGCTTTATTATGTGTGTGTCCTGGAGAAGCCTGTGCGGTGCTCAGTAACTGTGCAGGGTGTATGTGCTGGAAAGTGTGTGCGGAGTGCTGCTTTATTATGTGTGTCCTGGAGAAGCCTGTGCGGTGCTCAGTAACTGTGCAGGATGTGTGTGCTGGAAAGTGTGTGCGGAGTGCTGCTTTATTATGTGTGTCCTGGAGAAGCCTGTGCGGTGCTCAGTAACTGTGCAGGGTGTGTGTGCTGGAAAGTGTGTGCGGAGTGCTGCTTTATTATGTGTGTGTCCTGGAGAAGCCTGTGCGGTGCTCAGTAACTGTGCAGGGTGTGTGTGCTGGAAAGTGTGTGCGGAGTGCTGCTTTATTATGTGTGTGTCCTGGAGAAGCCTGTGCGGTGCTCAGTAGCTGTGCAGGGTGTGTGTGCTGGAAAGTGTGTGCGGAGTGCTGCTTTATTATGTGTGTGTCCTGGAGAAGCCTGTGCGGTGCTCAGTAACTGTGCAGGGTGTGTGTGCTGGAAAGTGTGTGCGGAGTGCTGCTTTATTATGTGTGTCCTGGAGAAGCCTGTGCGGTGCTCAGTAACTGTGCAGGGTGTGTGTGCTGGAAAGTGTGTGCGGAGTGCTGCTTTATTATGTGTGTGTCCTGGAGAAGCCTGTGCGGTGCTCAGTAACTGTGCAGGGTGTATGTGCTGGAAAGTGTGTGCGGAGTGCTGCTTTATTATGTGTGTCCTGGAGAAGCCTGTGCGGTGCTCAGTAACTGTGCAGGGTGTGTGTGCTGGAAAGTGTGTGCGGAGTGCTGCTTTATTATGTGTGTGTCCTGGAGAAGCCTGTGCGGTGCTCAGTAACTGTGCAGGGTGTATGTGCTGGAAAGTGTGTGCGGAGTGCTGCTTTATTATGTGTGTGTCCTGGAGAAGCCTGTGCGGTGCTCAGTAACTGTGCAGGGTGTGTGTGCTGGAAAGTGTGTGTGGAGTGCTGCTTTATTATGTGTGTGTCCTGGAGAAGCCTGTGCGGTGCTCAGTAACTGTGCAGGGTGTATGTGCTGGAAAGTGTGTGCGGAGTGCTGCTTTATTATGTGTGTCCTGGAGAAGCCTGTGCGGTGCTCAGTAACTGTGCAGGGTGTGTGTGCTGGAAAGTGTGTGCGGAGTGCTGCTTTATTATGTGTGTGTCCTGGAGAAGCCTGTGCGGTGCTCAGTAACTGTGCAGGGTGTATGTGCTGGAAAGTGTGTGCGGAGTGCTGCTTTATTATGTGTGTCCTGGAGAAGCCTGTGCGGTGCTCAGTAACTGTGCAGGGTGTATGTGCTGGAAAGTGTGTGCGGAGTGCTGCTTTATTATGTGTGTCCTGGAGAAGCCTGTGCGGTGCTCAGTAACTGTGCAGGGTGTGTGTGCTGGAAAGTGTGTGCGGAGTGCTGCTTTATTATGTGTGTCCCCTGGAGAAGCCTGTGCGGTGCTCAGTAACTGTGCAGGGTGTGTGTGCTGGAAAGTGTGTGCGGAGTGCTTCTTTATTATGTGTGTGTCCTGGAGAAGCCTGTGCGGTGCTCAGTAACTGTGCAGGATGTGTGTGCTGGAAAGTGTGTGCGGAGTGCTGCTTTATTATGTGTGTGTCCTGGAGAAGCCTGTGCGGTGCTCAGTAACTGTGCAGGGTGTATGTGCTGGAAAGTGTGTGCGGAGTGCTGCTTTATTATGTGTGTGTCCTGGAGAAGCCTGTGCGGTGCTCAGTAACTGTGCAGGGTGTATGTGCTGGAAAGTGTGTGCGGAGTGCTGCTTTATTATGTGTGTGTCCTGGAGAAGCCTGTGCGGTGCTCAGTAACTGTGCAGGGTGTGTGTGCTGGAAAGTGTGTGCGGAGTGCTGCTTTATTATGTGTGTGTCCTGGAGAAGCCTGTGCGGTGCTCAGTAACTGTGCAGGGTGTATGTGCTGGAAAGTGTGTGCGGAGTGCTGCTTTATTATGTGTGTGTCCTGGAGAAGCCTGTGCGGTGCTCAGTAACTGTGCAGGGTGTATGTGCTGGAAAGTGTGTGCGGAGTGCTGCTTTATTATGTGTGTCCCCTGGAGAAGCCTGTGCGGTGCTCAGTAACTGTGCAGGGTGTGTGTGCTGGAAAGTGTGTGCGGAGTGCTTCTTTATTATGTGTGTGTCCTGGAGAAGCCTGTGCGGTGCTCAGTAACTGTGCAGGGTGTGTGTGCTGGAAAGTGTGTGCGGAGTGCTGCTTTATTATGTGTGTGTCCTGGAGAAGCCTGTGCGGTGCTCAGTAACTGTGCAGGGTGTGTGTGCTGGAAAGTGTGTGCGGAGTGCTGCTTTATTATGTGTGTGTCCTGGAGAAGCCTGTGCGGTGCTCAGTAACCGTGCAGGATGTGTGTGCTGGAAAGTGTGTGCGGAGTGCTGCTTTATTATGTGTGTCCCCTGGAGAAGCCTGTGCGGTGCTCAGTAACTGTGCAGGGTGTGTGTGCTGGAAAGTGTGTGCGGAGTGCTTCTTTATTATGTGTGTGTCCTGGAGAAGCCTGTGCGGTGCTCAGTAACTGTGCAGGGTGTGTGTGCTGGACAGTGTGTGCGGAGTGCTACTTTATTATGTGTGTGTCCTGGAGAAGCCTGTGCGGTGCTCAGTAACTGTGCAGGGTGTGTGTGCTGGAAAGTGTGTGCGGAGTGCTGCTTTATTATGTGTGTGTCCTGGAGAAGCCTGTGCGGTGCTCAGTAACTGTGCAGGATGTGTGTGCTGGAAAGTGTGTGCGGAGTGCTGCTTTATTATGTGTGTCCTGGAGAAGCCTGTGCGGTGCTCAGTAACTGTGCAGGGTGTATGTGCTGGAAAGTGTGTGCGGAGTGCTGCTTTATTATGTGTGTCCTGGAGAAGCCTGTGCGGTGCTCAGTAACTGTGCAGGGTGTGTGTGCTGGAAAGTGTGTGCGGAGTGCTGCTTTATTATGTGTGTGTCCTGGAGAAGCCTGTGCGGTGCTCAGTAACTGTGCAGGGTGTATGTGCTGGAAAGTGTGTGCGGAGTGCTGCTTTATTATGTGTGAGTCCTGGAGAAGCCTGTGCGGTGCTCAGTAACTGTGCAGGGTGTGTGTGCTGGAAAGTGTGTGCGGAGTGCTGCTTTATTATGTGTGTGTCCTGGAGAAGCCTGTGCGGTGCTCAGTAGCTGTGCAGGGTGTATGTGCTGGAAAGTGTGTGCGGAGTGCTGCTTTATTATGTGTGTCCTGGAGAAGCCTGTGCGGTGCTCAGTAACTGTGCAGGATGTGTGTGCTGGAAAGTGTGTGCGGAGTGCTGCTTTATTATGTGTGTCCCCTGGAGAAGCCTGTGCGGTGCTCAGTAACTGTGCAGGGTGTGTGTGCTGGAAAGTGTGTGCGGAGTGCTGCTTTATTATGTGTGTCCTGGAGAAGCCTGTGCGGTGCTCAGTAACTGTGCAGGGTGTGTGTGCTGGAAAGTGTGTGCGGAGTGCTGCTTTATTATGTGTGTGTCCTGGAGAAGCCTGTGCGGTGCTCAGTAACTGTGCAGGGTGTGTGTGCTGGAAAGTGTGTGCGGAGTGCTGCTTTATTATGTGTGTGTCCTGGAGAAGCCTGTGCGGTGCTCAGTAGCTGTGCAGGGTGTGTGTGCTGGAAAGTGTGTGCGGAGTGCTGCTTTATTATGTGTGTGTCCTGGAGAAGCCTGTGCGGTGCTCAGTAACTGTGCAGGGTGTGTGTGCTGGAAAGTGTGTGCGGAGTGCTGCTTTATTATGTGTGTCCTGGAGAAGCCTGTGCGGTGCTCAGTAACTGTGCAGGGTGTGTGTGCTGGAAAGTGTGTGCGGAGTGCTGCTTTATTATGTGTGTGTCCTGGAGAAGCCTGTGCGGTGCTCAGTAACTGTGCAGGGTGTATGTGCTGGAAAGTGTGTGCGGAGTGCTGCTTTATTATGTGTGTCCTGGAGAAGCCTGTGCGGTGCTCAGTAACTGTGCAGGGTGTGTGTGCTGGAAAGTGTGTGCGGAGTGCTGCTTTATTATGTGTGTGTCCTGGAGAAGCCTGTGCGGTGCTCAGTAACTGTGCAGGGTGTATGTGCTGGAAAGTGTGTGCGGAGTGCTGCTTTATTATGTGTGTCCTGGAGAAGCCTGTGCGGTGCTCAGTAACTGTGCAGGGTGTGTGTGCTGGAAAGTGTGTGCGGAGTGCTGCTTTATTATGTGTGTGTCCTGGAGAAGCCTGTGCGGTGCTCAGTAACTGTGCAGGGTGTATGTGCTGGAAAGTGTGTGCGGAGTGCTGCTTTATTATGTGTGTCCCCTGGAGAAGCCTGTGCGGTGCTCAGTAACTGTGCAGGGTGTGTGTGCTGGAAAGTGTGTGCGGAGTGCTTCTTTATTATGTGTGTGTCCTGGAGAAGCCTGTGCGGTGCTCAGTAACTGTGCAGGGTGTGTGTGCTGGAAAGTGTGTGCGGAGTGCTGCTTTATTATGTGTGTGTCCTGGAGAAGCCTGTGCGGTGCTCAGTAACTGTGCAGGGTGTGTGTGCTGGAAAGTGTGTGCGGAGTGCTGCTTTATTATGTGTGTGTCCTGGAGTAGAGATGAGCGAACTTTTGAAAAATTCGATTCGACTGATTCGCCGAATTTTCCGACAAAAATCGTTTCGACCCGAATAAATTTGCGACGAATCGCTATTAAAAACGGCTATTTCTGAGCCTCCTAGAGCCTCAATAGGGTTGTAAACCATTCTGCCTTGCTGTAACACGCACAGGATGCGTGCTGGGTTAGTGAAATAATACTGTAAATAATTGGACATGCAGATCGGAGGCATCGCAATTAGAATCGCAGAGCGGCACAATTGCAGAGAGTTGAGGTGCCATCACTGAGGGGCCCCTATAGTGCCTGAAAAACACACACCCTGGAGCTGGCAGCAGCAGGAGCCCAAACATTGCTTTAAAGAGACACTGGAGTTGGCTGCAGGAGCCCAAAAATTGGATGAATCACACCCTGGAGTTGGCAGCAGCAGCAGGAGCCCAAACATTACTTTAAAGAGACACTGGGGTTGGCTTCAGGAGCCCAAATATTGGATGAATCACACCCTGGAGTTGGCAGCAGCAGCAGCAGGAGCCCAAATATACACTGGAGTTGGCTTCAGGAGCCCAAAAATTGGATGAATCACACCCTGGAGTTGGCAGAAGTTGGCAGCAGCAGCAGCAGGAGCCCAAACATTACTTCAAAGAGACCCTGGGGTTGGCTTCAGGAGCCCAACAATTGGATGAATCACACCCTGGAGTTGGCAGGAGTTGACAGCAGCAGCAGCAGGAGCCCAAATATTACTTTAAAGAGACCCTGGGGTTGGCTTCAGGAGCCCAAAAATTGGATGAATCACACCCTGGAGTTGGCAGGAGTTGAGAGCAGCAGCAGCAGGAGCCCAAATATTACTTTAAAGAGACCCTGGGGTTGGCTTCAGGAGCCCAAAAATTGGATGAATCACACCCTGGAGTTGGCAGCAGCAGCAGCAGGAGCCCAAATACTACTTTAAAGAGACACTGGGGTTGGCTTCAGGAGCCCAAAAATTGGATGAATCACACCCTGGAGTTGGCAGGAGTTGAGAGCAGCAGCAGCAGGAGCCCAAATATTACTTTAAAGAGACCCTGGGGTTGGCTTCAGGAGCCCAAAAATTGGATGAATCACACCCTGGAGTTGGCAGCAGCAGCAGCAGGAGCCCAAATACTACTTTAAAGAGACACTGGGGTTGGCTTCAGGAGCCCAAAAATTGGATGAATCACACCCTGGAGTTGGCAGCAGCAGCAGCAGGAGCCCAAATATTACTTTAAAGAGACACTGGGGTTGGCTTCAGGAGCCCAAAAATTAGATGAATCACACCCTGGAGTTGGCAGCAGCAGCAGGAGCAGCCCAAACATTACTTCAAAGAGACCCTGGGGTTGGCTTCAGGAGCCCAAAAATTGGATGAATCACACCCTGGAGTTGGCAGAAGTTGGCAGCAGCAGCAGCAGGAGCCCAAACATTACTTTAAAGAAACCCTGGGGTTGGCTTCAGGAGCCCAAAAATTGGATGAATCACACCCTGGAGTTGGCAGAAGTTGGCAGCAGCAGGAGCCCAAACATTACTTTAAAGAGACCCTAGGGTTGGCTTCAGGAGCCCAAAAATTGGATGAATCACACCCTGGAGTTGGCAGCAGCAGGAGCCCAAATATTACTTTAAAGAGACACTGGGGTTGGCTTCAGGAGCCCAAAAATTGGATGAATCACACCCTGGAGTTGGCAGCAGCAGGAGCCCAAATATTACTTTAAAGAGACACTGGGGTTGGCTTCAGGAGCCCAAAAATTGGATGAATCACACCCTGGAGTTGGCAGCAGCAGCAGCAGGAGCCCAAATATTACTTTAAAGAGACACTGGGGTTGGCTTCAGGAGGCCAAAAATTGGATGAATCACACCCTGGAGTTGGCAGCAGCAGCAGGAGCAGCCCAAACATTACTTCAAAGAGACCCTGGGGTTGGCTTCAGGAGCCCAAAAATTGGATGAATCACACCCTGGAGTTGGCAGAAGTTGGCAGCAGCAGGAGCCCAAACATTACTTTAAAGAGACCCTGGGGTTGGCTTCAGGAGCCCAAAAATTGGATGAATCACACCCTGGATTTGGCAGAAGTTGGCAGCAGCAGCAGCAGGAGCCCAAACATTACTTTAAAGAGTCCCTGGGGTTGGCTTCAGGAGCCCAAAAATTGGATGAATCACACCCTGGAGTTGGCAGCAGCAGGAGCCCAAATATTACTTTAAAGAGACACTGGGGTTGGCTTCAGGAGGCCAAAAATTGGATGAATCACACCCTGGAGTTGGCAGCAGCAGCAGGAGCAGCCCAAACATTACTTCAAAGAGACCCTGGGGTTGGCTTCAGGAGCCCAAAAATTGGATGAATCACACCCTGGAGTTGGCAGAAGTTGGCAGCAGCAGGAGCCCAAACATTACTTTAAAGAGACCCTGGGGTTGGCTTCAGGAGCCCAAAAATTGGATGAATCACACCCTGGAGTTGGCAGCAGCAGGAGCCCAAATATTACTTTAAAGAGACACTGGGGTTGGCTTCAGGAGGCCAAAAATTGGATGAATCACACCCTGGAGTTGGCAGCAGCAGCAGGAGCAGCCCAAACATTACTTCAAAGAGACCCTGGGGTTGGCTTCAGGAGCCCAAAAATTGGATGAATCACACCCTGGAGTTGGCAGAAGTTGGCAGCAGCAGCAGCAGGAGCCCAAACATTACTTTAAAGAGACCCTGGGGTTGGCTTCAGGAGCCCAAAAATTGGATGAATCACACCCTGGAGTTGGCAGAAGCAGGAGCCCAAATATTACTTTAAAGAGACCCTGGGGTTGGCTTCTGGAGCCCAAAAATTGGATGAATCACACCCTGGAGTTGGCAGCAGCAGGAGCCCAAATATTACTTTAAAGAGACACTGGGGTTGGCTTCAGGAGCCCAAAAATTGGATGAATCACACCCTGGAGTTGGCAGCAGCAGGAGCCCAAATATTAATTTAAAGAGACACTGGGGTTGGCTTCAGGAGCCCAAAAATTGGATGAATCACACCCTGGAGTTGGCAGCAGCAGCAGGAGCCCAAATATTACTTTAAAAAGACCCTGGGGTTGGCTTCAGGAGCCCAAAAATTGGATGAATCACACCCTGGAGTTCGCAGAAGTTGGCAGCAGCAGGAGCCCAAACATTACTTTAAAGAGACCCTGGGGTTGGCTTCAGGAGCCCAAAAATTGGATGAATCACACCCTGGAGTTGGCAGCAGCAGGAGCCCAAATATTACTTTAAAGAGACACTGGGGTTGGCTTCAGGAGCCCAAAAATTGGATGAATCACACCCTGGAGTTGGCAGCAGCAGGAGCCCAAATATTACTTTAAAGAGACACTGGGGTTGGCTTCAGGAGCCCAAAAATTGGATGAATCACACCCTGGAGTTGGCAGAAGTTGGCAGCAGCAGCAGCAGGAGCCCAAACATTACTTTAAAGAGACCCTGGGGGTGGCTTCAGGAGCCCAAAAATTGGATGAATCACACCCTGGAGTTGGCAGAAGTTGGCAGCAGCAGCAGCAGCAGGAGCCCAAACATTACTTTAAAGAGACCCTGGGGTTGGGTTCAGGAGCCCAAAAATTGGATGAATCACACCCTGGAGTTGGCAGCAGCAGGAGCCCAAATATTACTTTAAAGAGACACTGGGGTTGGCTTCAGGAGGCCAAAAATTCGATGAATCACACCCTGGAGTTGGCAGAAGTTGGCAGCAGCAGCAGCAGGAGCCCAAACATTACTTTAAAGAGACCCTGGGGTTGGCTTCAGGAGCCCAAAAATTGGATGAATCACACCCTGGAGTTGGCAGAAGCAGCAGGAGCAGCCCAAACATTACTTCAAAGAGACCCTGGGGTTGGCTTCAGGAGCCCAAAAATTCGATGAATCACACCCTGGAGTTGGCAGAAGTTGGCAGCAGCAGCAGCAGGAGCCCAAACATTACTTTAAAGAGACCCTGGGGTTGGCTTCAGGAGCCCAAAAATTGGATGAATCACACCCTGGAGTTGGCAGAAGCAGGAGCCCAAATATTACTTTAAAGAGACCCTGGGGTTGGCTTCAGGAGCCCAAAAATTGGATGAATCACACCCTGGAGTTGGCAGCAGCAGGAGCCCAAATATTACTTTAAAGAGACACTGGGGTTGGCTTCAGGAGCCCAAAAATTGGATGAATCACACCCTGGAGTTGGCAGCAGCAGCAGCAGGAGCCCAAATATTACTTTAAAGA
This sequence comes from Gastrophryne carolinensis, assembly GCA_027917425.1. Lineage (NCBI taxonomy): Eukaryota > Metazoa > Chordata > Amphibia > Anura > Microhylidae > Gastrophryne > Gastrophryne carolinensis. The sequence goes on along the minus strand of JAQIHN010000022.1, from coordinate 176,928 downwards.
GACACTGGGGTTGGCTTCAGGAGCCCAAAAATTGGATGAATCACACCCTGGAGTTGGCAGCAGCAGCAGGAGCAGCCCAAACATTACTTCAAAGAGACCCTGGGGTTGGCTTCAGGAGCCCAAAAATTGGATGAAACACACCCTGGAGTTGGCAGAAGTTGGCAGCAGCAGCAGGAGCCCAAACATTACTTTAAAGAGACCCTGGGGTTGGCTTCAGGAGCCCAAAAATTGGATGAATCACACCCTGGAGTTGGCAGAAGTTGGCAGCAGCAGGAGCCCAAACATTACTTTAAAGAGACCCTGGGGTTGGCTTCAGGAGCCCAAAAATTGGATGAATCACACCCTGGAGTTGGCAGCAGCAGGAGCCCAAATATTACTTTAAAGAGACACTGGGGTGGGCTTCAGGAGCCCAAAAATTGGATGAATCAAACCCTGGAGTTGGCAGCAGCAGGAGCCCAAATATTACTTTAAAGAGACACTGGGGTTGGCTTCAGGAGCCCAAAAATTGGATGAATCACACCCTGGAGTTGGCAGTAGCAGCAGCAGGAGCCCAAATATTACTTTAAAGAGACACTGGGGTTGGCTTCAGGAGGCCAAAAATTGGATGAATCACACCCTGGAGTTGGCAGCAGCAGCAGGAGCAGCCCAAACATTACTTCAAAGAGACCCTGGGGTTGGCTTCAGGAGCCCAAAAATTGGATGAATCACACCCTGGAGTTGGCAGAAGTTGGCAGCAGCAGCAGCAGGAGCCCAAACATTACTTTAAAGAGACCCTGGGGTTGGCTTCAGGAGCCCAAAAATTGGATGAATCACACCCTGGAGTTGGCAGAAGCAGGAGCCCAAATATTACTTTAAAGAGACCCTGGGGTTGGCTTCAGGAGCCCAAAAATTGGATGAATCACACCCTGGAGTTGGCAGCAGCAGGAGCCCAAATATTACTTTAAAGAGACACTGGGGTTGGCTTCAGGAGCCCAAAAATTGGATGAATCACACCCTGGAGTTGGCAGCAGCAGCAGCAGGAGCCCAAATATTACTTTAAAGAGACACTGGGGTTGGCTTCAGGAGGCCAAAAATTGGATGAATCACACCCTGGAGTTGGCAGCAGCAGCAGGAGCAGCCCAAACATTACTTCAAAGAGACCCTGGGGTTGGCTTCAGGAGCCCAAAAATTCGATGAATCACACCCTGGAGTTGGCAGAAGTTGGCAGCAGCAGCAGCAGCAGGAGCCCAAACATTACTTTAAAGAGACACTGGGGTTGGCTTCAGGAGCCCAAAAATTGGATGAATCACACCCTGGAGTTGGCAGAAGTTGGCAGCAGCAGGAGCCCAAACATTACTTTAAAGAGACCCTGGGGTTGGCTTCAGGAGCCCAAAAATTGGATGAATCACACCCTGGAGTTGGCAGCAGCAGGAGCCCAAATATTACTTTAAAGAGACACTGGGGTTGGCTTCAGGAGCCCAAAAATTGGATGAATCAAGCCCTGGAGTTGGCAGCAGCAGGAGCCCAAATATTACTTTAAAGAGACACTGGGGTTGGCTTCAGGAGCCCAAAAATTGGATGAATCACACCCTGGAGTTGGCAGCAGCAGCAGCAGCAGGAGCCCAAATATTACTTTAAAGAGACACTGGGGTTTGCTTCAGGAGGCCAAAAATTGGATGAATCACACCCTGGAGTTGGCAGCAGCAGCAGCAGGAGCCCGAACATTACTTTAAAGAGCCCCTGGGGTTGGCTTCAGGAGCCCAAAAATTGGATGAATCCCACCCTGGAGTTGGCAGTAGCAGGAGCCCAAATATTACTTTAAAGAGACACTGGGGTTGGCTTCAGGAGCCCAAAAATTGGATGATTCACACCCTGGAGTTGGCAGCAGCAGCAGCAGCAGGAGCCCAAATATTACTTTAAAGAGACACTGGGGTTGGCTTCAGGAGCCCAAAAATTGGATGAATCACACCCTGGAGTTGGCAGAAGTTGGCAGCAGCAGCAGCAGGAGCCCAAACATTACTTTAAAGAGACCCTGGGGTTGGCTTCAGGAGCCCAAAAATTGGATGAATCACACCCTGGAGTTGGCAGAAGCAGGAGCCCAAATATTACTTTAAAGAGACCCTGGGGTTGGCTTCAGGAGCCCAAAAATTGGATGAATCACACCCTGGAGTTGGCAGCAGCAGGAGCCCAAATATTACTTTAAAGAGACACTGGGGTTGGCTTCAGGAGCCCAAAAATTGGATGAATCACACCCTGGAGTTGGCAGCAGCAGCAGCAGGAGCCCAAATATTACTTTAAAGAGACACTGGGGTTGGCTTCAGGAGCCCAAAAATTGGATGAATCACACCCTGGAGTTGGCAGCAGCAGCAGGAGCAGCCCAAACATTACTTCAAAGAGACCCTGGGGTTGGCTTCAGGAGCCCAAAAATTGGATGAAACACACCCTGGAGTTGGCAGAAGTTGGCAGCAGCAGCAGGAGCCCAAACATTACTTTAAAGAGACCCTGGGGTTGGCTTCAGGAGCCCAAAAATTGGATGAATCACACCCTGGAGTTGGCAGAAGTTGGCAGCAGCAGGAGCCCAAACATTACTTTAAAGAGACCCTGGGGTTGGCTTCAGGAGCCCAAAAATTGGATGAATCACACCCTGGAGTTGGCAGCAGCAGGAGCCCAAATATTACTTTAAAGAGACACTGGGGTTGGCTTCAGGAGCCCAAAAATTGGATGAATCAAACCCTGGAGTTGGCAGCAGCAGGAGCCCAAATATTACTTTAAAGAGAGACTGGGGTTGGCTTCAGGAGCCCAAAAATTGGATGAATCACACCCTGGAGTTGGCAGTAGCAGCAGCAGGAGCCCAAATATTACTTTAAAGAGACACTGGGGTTGGCTTCAGGAGGCCAAAAATTGGATGAATCACACCCTGGAGTTGGCAGCAGCAGCAGGAGCAGCCCAAACATTACTTCAAAGAGACCCTGGGGTTGGCTTCAGGAGCCCAAAAATTGGATGAATCACACCCTGGAGTTGGCAGAAGTTGGCAGCAGCAGCAGCAGGAGCCCAAACATTACTTTAAAGAGACCCTGGGGTTGGCTTCAGGAGCCCAAAAATTGGATGAATCACACCCTGGAGTTGGCAGAAGCAGGAGCCCAAATATTACTTTAAAGAGACCCTGGGGTTGGCTTCAGGAGCCCAAAAATTGGATGAATCACACCCTGGAGTTGGCAGCAGCAGGAGCCCAAATATTACTTTAAAGAGACACTGGGGTTGGCTTCAGGAGCCCAAAAATTGGATGAATCACACCCTGGAGTTGGCAGCAGCAGCAGCAGGAGCCCAAATATTACTTTAAAGAGACACTGGGGTTGGCTTCAGGAGGCCAAAAATTGGATGAATCATACCCTGGAGTTGGCGGCAGCAGCAGGAGCAGCCCAAACATTACTTCAAAGAGACCCTGGGGTTGGCTTCAGGAGCCCAAAAATTCGATGAATCACACCCTGGAGTTGGCAGAAGTTGGCAGCAGCAGCAGCAGCAGGAGCCCAAACATTACTTTAAAGAGACACTGGGGTTGGCTTCAGGAGCCCAAAAATTGGATGAATCACACCCTGGAGTTGGCAGAAGTTGGCAGCAGCAGGAGCCCAAACATTACTTTAAAGAGACCCTGGGGTTGGCTTCAGGAGCCCAAAAATTGGATGAATCACACCCTGGAGTTGGCAGCAGCAGGAGCCCAAATATTACTTTAAAGAGACACTGGGGTTGGCTTCAGGAGCCCAAAAATTGGATGAATCAAACCCTGGAGTTGGCAGCAGCAGGAGCCCAAATATTACTTTAAAGAGACACTGGGGTTGGCTTCAGGAGCCCAAAAATTGGATGAATCACACCCTGGAGTTGGCAGCAGCAGCAGCAGCAGGAGCCCAAATATTACTTTAAAGAGACACTGGGGTTTGCTTCAGGAGGCCAAAAATTGGATGAATCACACCCTGGAGTTGGCAGCAGCAGCAGCAGGAGCCCGAACATTACTTTAAAGAGCCCCTGGGGTTGGCTTCAGGAGCCCAAAAATTGGATGAATCCCACCCTGGAGTTGGCAGTAGCAGGAGCCCAAATATTACTTTAAAGAGACACTGGGGTTGGCTTCAGGAGCCCAAAAATTGGATGATTCACACCCTGGAGTTGGCAGCAGCAGCAGCAGCAGCAGGAGCCCAAATATTACTTTAAAGAGACACTGGGGTTGGCTTCAGGAGCCCAAAAATTGGATGAATCACACCCTGGAGTTGGCAGGAGTTGACAGCAGCAGCAGCAGGAGCCCAAACATTACTTTAAAGAGACCCTGGGGTTGGCTTCAGGAGCCCAAAAATTGGATGAATCACACCCTGTGGAGAGTCATGTGGAGAAAAAGTAGCTTAGTTAGTAATATCTACATAAAATTATGAATAAACAAATGCAAAAGTATTGCCAAAGTGAAGTTTTGTTTGAGGGTGTGTTTCCACCTTTTAATTAAATCAGAAACAAGAAGGTATCATTGCCTCTGACTAATTATCCCTCAAAAATTCTTGGAATTTTCAATCTGGAATCATGTCTGATCCGTCTTATCCGAAGAATATTAATAAAAAGTAAGAGTAACGTAAAGGATTTTTTATCAATACTTACTTGTGGTCCGATGCGGAGGAATGTCTGTAACTGGAGAGCAGCGCCTTAAATCTGTTTTGCACGATCCATCTTTCTTTAGTGTAGGTCTGGCCCCGTCATCAATCTACTGGAATACATCAGGCATTGTTGGGAGGAAAGCTTGGATGATCCATGCGCCATTCATTTCCACGCAGGGCAGTCTCTGGAAAAAAAAAGTCTGTATAAACCAGGGTCTTTTTCATATAAAAACAAATGGTTATTCTTGCTTTTCAACCATATGTTCCACAGCTTTACCAGTCATTGTGTCAGCCAATGAAGCAACTTTGTCTCGAAGTGCTGCAAAAGCAGTCCACTACATCACAAGTGGCATCTGACACCCCCAGTCAACTGTCTGTCTGTTATGCTTTGGGTTCAGCTCCACTATCCATTGATGAAGATCTGATAATCATAAAATTCAGCAGCTACTGCCCAGCCAAGAAGTGGAGGAGACACTCGCCTCTTCTTCCACTAGCCGGCAATTAGTGATGAGGAGAGTGTCGTGGGAGGAGGTGTTGCAAGCCGAGGTAGTGGAAGAGGGTCCCTGGAGTCTGCGGCGGTGGCGGCGGCAGCAGCAGCAGCAGCAGATTATTGCGGACTGTTGTTCGGAAAAATCAGCTACTCAGCGATGTGGCAGTGTTTCATGCAGCATCCTGTGGAGAAAAAGTAGGTTAGTTAGTGTATATACATAAAATTATGAATAGACAAATGCAATAGTATTGCCAAAGTGAAGTTTTGTTTGAGGGTGTGTTTCCACCTTGTAATTAAATCAGAAACAACTAGCTATCATTTGCCTCTGAATAATTAGCCCTCAAAAATTCTTGGAATTTTTAATCTTGATGTCTGAGGGATTTCTCCTCTCAGACAGCGTCACCATAAGTCCAGCCTGCTGCATTACACTTGGAAGAACATCTTGTTTGCGCTGCGACAAGGAAGCCAGAGTCATGCGTCCTGACATGGCACACGTGTTCAGTCTAGTTTTGAAGTCTTGCCCCCATCTGAAAGACATCCGAACAACAGGAAAGAAAGTTAGCATGCACTTCTGGCACTCCTACAACACCAAGCACAACCTTATTGAGCCTCAGCGTCACAACGGTGTACCCCACCATAGTCTGATTTGCGATGTTTCCACCCGTTGGAATTCCACCCTCCATATGCAGGATCCACTATAGCAGTGGTCCCCAACCCTGTCCTCAAGGCCCACCAACAGGCCAGGTTTTGCAGATCTCCACAAAGATGCACAGGTGGAGTAATTAGTGCAGCTGCAGAGCAATAGAGCTGGCTATTTGGAGATCCAAAAAACATGACATGTTGGTGGGTCTTGAGGACAGGGTTGAGGACCACTGCACTATAGGAACAGAGAAAAGCCATCACGGATTTCTGGATGATCCAAACGGATAGGGGGACACCCCTGTGTAAATTCAATGTAAACCATTGGCAGCTCATACGTGACACCGACCGTTTGCTCAGGCCCTTTGAGGAAGCTACGTTATTAGTCAGTTGCCAGGACTATGAGATGAACGATGAGATTCCACTGCTTCATGTACTACAACACATGTTGGAAACCATGGCTGGTCAGGGCACTGGAGACATGGCACATACATTTCACAGCCACATGAAGCCTGTGGGGGCTGAAGTGAAGGAGGAGGAGGGGGTGGGGCACAGCAAACCACAGTTTAGGTTTCACAAAATGACCATTTTATCTAGTCATCTGACAGGAGAGGAGGAGCAGGAGCAGCCACAGGAGCTAGAGGGTTGTGAGGAAGGCGAGACAGAGGACCCAGACACACCGTGGCAGTTTACAGTGGAGATGGAGACAGGTAGTCCCTCCGAGTCACTTGCACAAATGGCACGATGCATGCTCACATGCTTGCGTACTAGTGAGCGCAGAATTGTCTCCATTTGTCAGACTTCTGGCTCTCCAACTTATTGGACCCTCGCTTCCGGCACAAAATGGGGGCATTTTTTACGCCCACTGAGAGGGAGGACAAACTGACCTACTACAGAGACATCCCACGTAGTCAGTTGGGCGATGTCTATCTGCGCCATGGCCCATACTCCCGCAGGTCTGACTCGGGGGGACCTCTGCGATCACCTTCCACTGCCATGGCTGCTGGGGGGGTGGAAGGAGCAGCAGCAGCAGCTCCATCAGCAGCAGCCTCAGTCTTCAGTCGCTAGTGAGTAGCTTTCTACACCCGCATAGTGAGTCTACTCATGAGCAGCAGGAAGACCTGGAGCTGGACCTCAAACAGCAGGTCATGTCATACCTTGACATGACCATGCCAACACACCTTCAGGATCCACTGGATTTGCTGGGAAGCCAAACTTGACTTGTGTCCGCAACTAGCAGAGTTTGCCCTGGAAAAGCTGTACTGGCCGGACAGTAGTTGATTTAGATGGCAACTGGGCTGCTCTATATAACGAAGCAAAATGGCAAATTTACCTCACTATATAAGCTATTGCCCCTCAGATTTACACAGGGGCTGCTCTATATTATGCTGCAAAATGGCAAATTTACCTCACAATATAAGCTATTGCCCCTCAGATTTACACAGGGGCTGCTCCATATAATGGTGCAAAACCATGAATTTACCTCATAATATAAACTATTGCCCCTCAGATTTACACAGGGCCTGCTCTATATAACGAAGCAAAATGGCAAATTTACCTCACTATATAAGCTATTGCCCCTCAGATTTACACAGGGGCTGCTCTATATTATGCTGCAAAATGGCAAATTAACCTCACAATATAAGCTATTGCCCCTCAGATTTACACAGGGCCTGCTCTATATAACGAAGCAAAATGGCAAATTTACCTCACTATATAAGCTATTGCCCCTCAGATTTACACAGGGGCTGCTCTATATTATGCTGCAAAATGGCAAATTAACCTCACAATATAAGCTATTGCCCCTCAGATTTACACAGGGCCTGCTCTATATAACGAAGCAAAATGGCAAATTTACCTCACTATATAAGCTATTGCCCCTCAGATTTACACAGGGGCTGCTCTATATTATGCTGCAAAATGGCAAATTAACCTCACAATATAAGCTATTGCCCCTCAGATTTACACAGGGCCTGCTCTATATAACGAAGCAAAATGGCAAATTTACCTCACTATATAAGCTATTGCGCCTCAGATTTACACAGGGGCTGCTCTATATTATGCTGCAAAATGGCAAATTTACCTCACAATATAAGCTATTGCAGCTCTATATAAATAAAAATAAATAAATAAAAAAAGGGCCTGTAGAAGCTTATTTAGTATAACAGATAGGGTGACATGTGCTGGTTTGGGATGCCCATATGGGCTAGTGTTTTGGCAGCAGTACAAAAACCAATGCAAAATGCAATAGCTTAATAAAGCTGATGCTGATCAACGCTTATTTAGTATAACAGATGGGGTGCAACATGCAGGTTTGGGATGCCCTGCGGCCTGGTGTATTTAAAGCAGACCAAAACCAATTCAAAATGCAATAACTTAATAAAGCTGAGGCTGTAGATGCTTATTTAGTATAAACAGGTAGGGTGCAAGGTGCAGCTTTGGGGTGCCCTGCGGCCTGGTTAAATGAAAGCAGTCAAAAAGGAAGTGCAAACTGAAGTAGTTTAATGAAGCTGATGCTGATCAACGCTTATGTTGTATACCAGATAGGGTGCAAGGTGCAGCTTTGGGGTGCCCTGCGGCCTGGTTTATTAAAAGCAGTCAAAAACAAGTGCAAACTGAAGTAGCTTAATAAAGCAGCTGATGCTGATCAACGCTTATGTTGTATAACAGATAGGGTTAAAATAGCATGTGCCTTGGGATGCCCGTGTGGCCTGTTATATTTCAAACTGAACAAAAAGTAACAATAATCCAAGTATGAGACATAATTTTGACCTTCTTTACAGCGCCATACTTTGAAAAAAAAACCTTAATTTCATGCCGATCAATCCAAAGGTCAATGCCCCTAACAAAAATAGTGTTCGGCATAAGTTTTCCTTCTGGAAGGACGTAACCTTTAGTTTACATGGTTGTGGTAGGTTATATTACAAATTGGGATACCCCAGGCAGCAGTGTCATTGAAAGAGACAGATTGTAATGCAGACCATACGCAAGCAGAGAAACTCAGGCTGCAACAGGCCTCTTTAGTTTACATGGTTGGGGTAGGTTATCTTACAAATTGGGATACCCCACTGTATATGAAACCGAATATAATGCACACCCAAAAGTGGACAATCAGCCTCCAAGAGGCCTGCTTAGTTTAAATAAGAGAGCTGCTTAGCCTAAATAAGAGAGCTGCTTAGTGTAAATAAGAGGCATGCTTAGTTTAAATAAGAGAGCTGCTTAGTGTAAATAAGAGGCCTGCTTAGTTTAAATAAGAGAGCTGCTTAGTATGGTAGGTAGGTTATGTTATGTTACAGAATGGGATGCCCCAAGCAGACTTGAGATCAGTATATATGCACACAGCAGCAGTGTGTTAGCAGGCTCATACAGGCCAAATTTCTTTAAATAACTGTGCAGCTTACAGTAAATGCAGAGGCTAATGGTATGTTACAGAATGGGATGCCCCAAGCAGACTTGAGATCAGTATATATGCACACAGCAGCAGTGTGTTAGCAGGCTCATACAGGCCAAATTTCTTTAAATAACTGTGCAGCTTACAGTAAATGCAGAGGCTAATGGTATGTTACAGAATGGGATGCCCCAAAAACCAGAGAGCACCTGGCAGGCAGCAGTAAGACTATGCACAGCAAAAGTGTCTTTATCAGGCCTAATTTCAATTAGAATAAGTGCAAATGGTTATATGGTCTTAAACAGAGGCTGCTGTAGTCACAGAATGGGATGCCCCAAAAACCAGCAGTAAGTACACCTGGCAGGGTCCAGTAGTGCTATGCACAGCAAAAGTGTCTTTATCAGGCCTAATTTCAATTAGAATAAGTGCAAATGGTTATATGGTCTTAAACAGAGGCTGCTGTAGTCACAGAATGGGATGCCCTAAAAACCAGCAGTAAGTACACCTGGCAGGGACAAGTAGTGCTATGCACAGCAAAAGTGTCTTTATCAGGCCTAATTTCAATTAGAATAAGTGCAAATGGTTATATGGTGTTAAACAGAGGCTGCTGTAGTCACAGAATGGCATGCCCTAAAAACCAGCAGTAAGTACACCTGGCAGGGACAAGTAGTGCTATGCACAGCAAAAGTGTCTTTATCAGGCCTATTTTCAATTAGAATAAGTGCAAATGGTTATATGGTCTTAAACAGAGGCTGGTGTAGTCACAGAATGGGATGCCCTAAAAACCAGCAGTAAGTACACCTGGCAGGGACAAGTAGTGCTATGCACAGCAAAAGTGTCTTTATCAGGCCTAATTTCAATTAGAATAAGTGCAAATGGTTATATGGTCTTAAACAGAGGCTGGTGTAGTCACAGAATGGGATGCCCTAAAAACCAGCAGTAAGTACACCTGGCAGGGACAAGTAGTGCTATGCACAGCAAAAGTGTCTTTATCAGGCCTAATTTCAATTAGAATAAGTGCAAATGGTTATATGGTCTTAAACAGAGGCTGGTGTAGTCACAGAATGGGATGCCCCAAAAACCAGCAGTAAGTACACCTGGCAGGGACAAGTAGTGCTATGCACAGCAAAAGTGTCTTTATCAGGCCTAATTTCAATTAGAATAAGTGCAAATGGTTATATGGTGTTAAACAGAGGCTGCTGTAGTCACAGAATGGGATGCCCTAAAAACCAGCAGTAAGTACACCTGGCAGGGACAAGTAGTGCTATGCACAGCAAAAGTGTCTTTATCAGGCCTAATTTCAATTAGAATAAGTGCAAATGGTTATATGGTGTTAAACAGAGGCTGCTGTAGTCACAGAATGCGATGCCCTAAAAACCAGCAGTAAGTACACCTGGCAGGGACAAGTAGTGCTATGCACAGCAAAAGTGTCTTTATCAGGCCTAATTTCAATTAGAATAAGTGCAAATGGTTATATTATATATGGTCTTAAATAGAGGCTGTTGTAGTCACAGAATGGGATGCCTCACAGCAGACTTAAGATCAGTTCAGTATATATGCACAGTTAGTTAGTATAAGCAGCCTGAAGACGCTAACAAAGCCTGTCAGCCAGCCAGTAACAAACACTCAGGCTGGATGAAAAAAAAAAAAATCTCCCTGTGACTGCCTCCGATTTTTCCTAACTTTCCCTGTTTTTCGCTGACTTTCTGTCTGTCTCCTGCCTGTCTCCTGCCTGTCTCCAGCCTGTCCCTGTCTGTCCCTGCCTGTCTAACTGCCTCTCTCCCTCACTACAACGTTCTGTCTCTCACGAATGCAATAGAGAAATGAGGAAGGAAAAGCAAGATGGCCGACTTAAATAGCGCTGTGACGTCACCGGGCTTGCTGGCTGCTGATAGGCTGCATGTGACTGCCCCAGCTTGCACTGGCGCGGGATAGATGTCCAGACATGTCCCGTCCGCCATCTTAGAATGCCTGTATGTAAATGAATGGATGTTAAAGGAAAACTTCGAGCGATCGAATCGCGGGGAAATTCGGATTCGATCCGAATCGAATTTTTCATGAAATTCGGATCGAATCCGGGTTCGTCCGAATCGATTCGCTCATCCCTAGCTCCGGACATGTGTACACTCAATGCACATCAATGTCATCGAGTGCACTATAAAGTAGTACAGTGGTATATATATTATTTCAAATTCAGCAGTGTGCTTTTAGCCTTCAGGGTCAGGTGTGGCTATATTATAGCCAAGATGCCCTGAGGGTTGTGTTTTAAAGGATTAGGATAAAGGCTGTGCCCATTCACATTAATAAGCAGTATACTATACTGGTTTAATACACAAGAGGGTCGATTCAAAGAAACATGTTACAGCTTTGATTTTGTTGCCGAACATCCTATTTTTCCCGAACGCTCGTGCACTCGTATGAACTTGCGAGTGATTCTATAAGCTAATCCGTTTCTATCCTAAAATGTCCGTCCGTTCGTATGGCAGTTCGCGAATCAGACCTATGTCAGTTTCCTTCCTGAATTTTCCGTTTCATTTCTCAGGTTGCAACATTGGTTTTGCCCTTTTTCCTTTTTTGTCTGGACGTAAATCCTTCTGATCTTGCGCCTGCGCACTACAAACTTACCTCATTAAAGTGCATTCTAAATATTTGGGTTTTTTTTTTTCTTTATTTCATTCATTTTGTAGTAACCAACCATTAATGAATGGATTTGCATAAGTAAATCTTACTTTGTTTAATTTTTAGTTAACTTGCATTTTTTACTTGTGGATTTAATTTTAAAATGTTGGCTTCAAATGGTACAACTTTTAATTTTTTGTGTGGTTACCCACACCCTCTACATACAGATTGCTCTCAAAAATTAAAAAACACCCAGCAACTTCTGCATGTTATGAGCCTAGAAACAGCCAAGATGGCGGGTCAGGTAATATCGGGCAGCCTGCAAACAGAAAGGGCCTTGTGACTGTGTTGCTCTGCATTCTTTGATTTCTGACCTTTCCGTGCCCCCAGCTCTGCTGTGTCTGTGCAAAATACAGCAGTAACCCACATCCTGCACTTTATCCCGCTCTCCTCTCCTCAGTAAGTGTGACGCATCTGACCAAAGATGAGCTAAAATAATTAAACAAAGCAAAGGTAAACAACTACACCAATAAATTCAAATTAAAAATATGATTCTAGTACATCAATTCAAAAATAAATAACAAAGGACATAAGTTTATTTAAACGCAAATATATGGATGTGTTGCAAAATAAAGGTTTATATGCAAAGGACTAATTAAGGTCCACATTAAAATGCTTTTATAAGGCATACATGAAATGTATTGAATCAGGTATGCATTGCCATACAATTTATGGCCTCGGCCATGCTGATACATGCAGTTCATTGGAGCTCAAGACGCGCAGACTCCTCCACATAGCCAAAAAACCTGATCAAGAACAGCAATCCGACTGCTAAAAGGTGTCGGAAGTGGCTTTCTTTTAAAACGGATTTAGAGGTTGGAAAACAGCTCTCTGAATCACACGGAAACACATCCGATTATCCTAAGTTTTAGGTTTTGATCCTACAATTTAGGTTTTGATCCTACAATTTAGGTTTTGATCCTACAATTTAGGTTTTGATCCTACAATTTAGGAACGAACTTCCGATGATCGTAAGAGCATATACGAAATCGGACGAAGGCTCGTGCGAGTCGGAAATGGCCAAAAAAACAGGAAAAAATGACTAACACCCACCCAAACTTCCGATTCCAGATCCGATATCAATTAACTTTTGCATTTTGAATCGAGGGGAAGGTCTCTAACTAAGATGGTTTGATATATATGCTTGAAGATATCTAGCCCTTAATGGCTTCAATGACAACTCCAGCCTTACTGGCAATTAAGAGACTAAACATATATGTCATCCTGCACGAAGTTAACAGGTGTAGGGATAATACTGCAGTGGTGGTATAAGAATAAAGGGGTACCCCAACCATTATGTGTTCAATCCTATTTGTGTGATGTGAGCTGTTAGTGACAAACATCCCTCATTAAAGGGATATTAGAGGTCATAATTGAAATGTGATGTGGTGAACTAACAATCCTAATGTTAGCCTTACCCTTGGTGTAAGAATAAATGTGAAGAAAAAAATAAAATAGTGTATAGGAAATAATGAGGGAGGGGCTAAGGCTAACTCAATATAGTGCTGAAATGATAAAAATAATTAGGACGTGTCTATAAAACAGTTGGGATCAAACTCAACATTTAGGCCATGAGGTGTGAGAGTGTTCAACGTGTATATCCAATAACTTTCCCTTTGTGATAATTGCCTGGTTAGATTGGATCCTCGCCAATGGCGGACAACTCGTTCTATCGCCATAAATGATAAACATTTGGGGTCTTGCGAGTGACTGTATTTGAAATGTGCAGAAAGGCTGTGTGTTTCTAGACCCTTCCTTATATTATAAAGATGTTCCCGTATGCGTACTTTGAGTGGACGAGTGGTTCTACCTATGTACTGTAGGCCACATGGGCACCACATAAGGTAAACCACCCCTTCTGTATTACATGTAATGGACGTAGACATTTTAAATTCCATAGTACATGTTATATCTGTGAAGGTCCTTTTTGGTTTTTCTATGGGGTTGCATGTCCTACATCCCATGCATATCCCACATCTATAGAATCCTTGTAAGGGATTATTAACTAAAGTTACCTTCTTTGGAGGGTCTAAATAACTCATTGTTAATTTATCCTTCAGATTAGGAGCCTTACGGTAAATTACTCTTGGATGTTCTGGTAATGCTGGTCCCAATATATTGTCACTTTTGAGTATATGCCAATGTTTGTAAAGGAGTTTTTTTATATCCCTATGTTGAAGGTTATAGTTCGTTATGAATGAGAATTCTGTACTTGAGCTATTTTTTCCATTGTTTGTGCTTGGCCCTAATAGAGACGATCTCTCTCTTGCTCTTATTTCCATTTTTTGGGCTTCTATTTCCCCTTGTTCATACCCTTTATCTATAAACCTTTGGGCCAATGTATTAGATTGAACATCATAATCTGTCAGTGAGGTACAGTTGCGTCTTAGGCGCATGAACTGGCCCTTAGGGATGGCTTTCAACCAGGTTGGATGATGGCAACTCGTTGAAGGGACATAGCCATTGCGATCTGTGGCTTTAAAATAGGTGGAAGTCACTAAATTTTGGCCCTCTTTTTTGATGGTAAGGTCTAAGAAATGAATTGAATTTATGCTACTCTCCATAGTGAAGGTTAAATTAAAAGTGTTACTATTCACCCCTTGAAAAAAATTATCCAGTTGGCCTTGCGTTCCGTCCCATAGACATAGAACGTCATCTATGTAGCGTTTCCAAATTAGCAGTTGTGGTTGGGGATGATTGAAGATGTGCTGCTCCTCCCACCATCCCACATATAGGTTAGCCATACTGGGGGCAAATTTTGCCCCCATGGCTACACCCGTCTTCTGCAGATAGAATCTTTGATCATACCAGAAGTAATTGTGTTGTAAGGCGAAGTTTAAACACCTTATTATAAAGTCCGCCTGCTGAGATGGTAGGGAGGATTTTGAAGTTAAAAAATATTCAACTGCCGCTACCCCCTTGTCGTGGGGGATGACCGTGTATAAGGACGATATGTCAGCTGTCGCCATGATGGTATTTTCCCCCACCCGTTGATTAGTACATAATTCAAGCACCTGGGTTGAGTCTTTTAAATAGGTTGGAAGCTGTGTCACCAAGACCTGGAGATGTTGATCCACATATTCCCCAAGCCTACATGTTACCGAGCCTATCCCACTAACAATGGGTCGTCCAGGTGGTTTATGTAGACTTTTGTGAATTTTAGGTACTTGGTAAATCGTAGGGATTAGGGATGAGCGAATCGATCCGGACGAACCCGGATTCGATCCGAATTTCAGGAAAAATTCGATTCGGATCGAATCCGAATTTCCCCGCGATTCGATCACTCGAAGTTTTCCTTTAACATCCATTCATTTACATTTACAGGCATTCTAAGATGGCGGACGGGACATGTCTGGACATCTATCCCGCGCCAGTGCAAGCTGGGGCAGTCACATGCAGCCTATCAGCAGCCAGCAAGCCCGGTGACGTCACACAGCGGTATTTAACGGCGGCCATCTTGCTTTTCCTCATTTCTCTATTGCATTCGTGACAGACAGAACGCTGTGTAGCTGAGGCAGTTAGACAGGCAGGGACAGACAGGGACAGGCTGGAGACAGGCAGGAGACAGACAGGAGACAGACAGAAAGCCAGGGAAAGGTAGGAAAAACGGAGGCTGTCACAGGGAGATTTTTTTTTTTTTCATCCAGCCTGAGTGTTACTAGCTGGGTGACAGGCTTTGTTAGCGTTTTCAGGCTGCTTATAGTAACTAACTGTGCATATATACTGAACTGATCTTAAGTCTGCTGTGAGGCATCCCATTCTGTGACTAAAGCAGCCTCTGTTTAAGACCATATAAGCATTTGCTCTTATCATATTTGAAATTAGCCTTATAAAGACACTTTTGCTGGGCAAAGCACTACTGGACCCTGCCAGGTCGATTCCTGCCCAGGGCATCCCATTCTGTGACTACAGCAGCCTCTGTTTAAGACCATATAAGCATTTGCTCTTATCATATTTGAAATTAGCCTGATAAAGACACTTTTGCTGGGCAAAGCACTACTGGACCCTGCCAGGTCCATTCCTGCCCAGGGCATCCCATTCTGTGACTAAAGCAGCCTCTGTTTAAGACCATATAAGCATTTGCTCTTATCATATTTGAAATTAGCCTGATAAAGACACTTTTGCTGGGCAAAGCACTACTGGACCCTGCCAGGTCCATTCCTGCCCAGGGCATCCCATTCTGTGACTACAGCAGCCTCTGTTTAAGACCATATAAGCATTTGCTCTTATCATATTTGAAATTAGCCTGATAAAGACACTTTTGCTGGGCAAAGCACTACTGGACCCTGCCAGGTCCATTCCTGCCCAGGGCATCCCATTCTGTGACTAAAGCAGCCTCTGTTTAAGACCATATAAGCATTTGCTCTTATCATATTTGAAATTAGCCTGATAAAGACACTTTTGCTGGGCAAAGCACTACTGGACCCTGCCAGGTGCACTCCTATTTGGGGCATCCCATTCTGTGACTACAGCAGCCTCTGTTTAAGACCATATAAGCATTTGCTCTTATATTTGAAATTAGCCTGATAAAGACACTTTTGCTGGGCAAAGCACTACTGGACCCTGCCAGGTCCATTCCTGCCCAGGGCATCCCATTCTGTGACTAAAGCAGCCTCTGTTTAAGACCATATAAGCATTTGCTCTTATCATATTTGAAATTAGGCCTGATAAAGACACTTTTGCTGGGCAAAGCACTACTGGACCCTGCCAGGTGCACTCCTATTTGGGGCATCCCATTCTGTGACTACAGCAGCCTCTGTTTAAGACCATATAAGCATTTGCTCTTATCATATTTGAAATTAGCCTGATAAAGACACTTTTGCTGGGCAAAGCACTACTGGACCCTGCCAGGTCCATTCCTGCCCAGGGCATCCCATTCTGTGACTAAAGCAGCCTCTGTTTAAGACCATATAAGCATTTGCTCTTATCATATTTGAAATTAGGCCTGATAAAGACACTTTTGCTGGGCAAAGCACTACTGGACCCTGCCAGGTGCACTCCTATTTGGGGCATCCCATTCTGTGACTACAGCAGCCTCTGTTTAAGACCATATAAGCATTTGCTCTTATCATATTTGAAATTAGCCTGATAAAGACACTTTTGCTGGGCAAAGCACTACTGGACCCTGCCAGGTCGATTCCTGTTGGGGCATCCCATTCTGTGACTACAGCAGCCTCTGTTTAAGACCATATAAGCATTTGCTCTTATCATATTTGAAATTAGCCTGATAAAGACACTTTTGCTGGGCAAAGCACTACTGGACCCTGCCAGGTCCATTCCTGCCCAGGGCATCCCATTCTGTGACTAAAGCAGCCTCTGTTTAAGACCATATAAGCATCTGCTCTTATCATATTTGAAATTAGGCCTGATAAAGACATTTTTGCTGGGCAAAGCACTACTGGACCCTGCCAGGTCGATTCCTGTTGGGGCATCCCATTCTGTGACTACAGCAGCCTCTGTTTAAGACCATATAAGCATTTGCTCTTATCATATTTGAAATTAGGCCTGATAAAGACACTTTTGCTGGGCAAAGCACTACTGGACCCTGCCAGGTCGATTCCTGTTGGGGCATCCCATTCTGTGACTACAGCAGCCTCTGTTTAAGACCATATAAGCATTTGCTCTTATCATATTTGAAATTAGCCTGATAAAGACACTTTTGCTGGGCAAAGCACTACTGGACCCTGCCAGGTGCACTCCTATTTGGGGCATCCCATTCTGTGACTACAGCAGCCTCTGTTTAAGACCATATAAGCATTTGCTCTTATCATATTTGAAATTAGCCTGATAAAGACACTTTTGCTGGGCAAAGCACTACTGGACCCTGCCAGGTCCATTCCTGCCCAGGGCATCCCATTCTGTGACTAAAGCAGCCTCTGTTTAAGACCATATAAGCATTTGCTCTTATCATATTTGAAATTAGGCCTGATAAAGACACTTTTGCTGGGCAAAGCACTACTGGACCCTGCCAGGTGCACTCCTATTTGGGGCATCCCATTCTGTGACTACAGCAGCCTCTGTTTAAGACCATATAAGCATTTGCTCTTATCATATTTGAAATTAGCCTGATAAAGACACTTTTGCTGGGCAAAGCACTACTGGACCCTGCCAGGTCGATTCCTGTTGGGGCATCCCATTCTGTGACTACAGCAGCCTCTGTTTAAGACCATATAAGCATTTGCTCTTATCATATTTGAAATTAGCCTGATAAAGACACTTTTGCTGGGCAAAGCACTACTGGACCCTGCCAGGTCCATTCCTGCCCAGGGCATCCCATTCTGTGACTAAAGCAGCCTCTGTTTAAGACCATATAAGCATCTGCTCTTATCATATTTGAAATTAGGCCTGATAAAGACACTTTTGCTGGGCAAAGCACTACTGGACCCTGCCAGGTCGATTCCTGTTGGGGCATCCCATTCTGTGACTACAGCAGCCTCTGTTTAAGACCATATAAGCATTTGCTCTTATCATATTTGAAATTAGGCCTGATAAAGACACTTTTGCTGGGCAAAGCACTACTGGACCCTGCCAGGTCCATTCCTGCCCAGGGCATCCCATTCTGTGACTAAAGCAGCCTCTGTTTAAGACCATATAAGCATTTGCTCTTATCATATTTGAAATTAGGCCTGATAAAGACACTTTTGCTGGGCAAAGCACTACTGGACCCTGCCAGGTGCACTCCTATTTGGGGCATCCCATTCTGTGACTACAGCAGCCTCTGTTTAAGACCATATAAGCATTTGCTCTTATCATATTTGAAATTAGCCTGATAAAGACACTTTTGCTGGGCAAAGCACTACTGGACCCTGCCAGGTCGATTCCTGTTGGGGCATCCCATTCTGTGACTACAGCAGCCTCTGTTTAAGACCATATAAGCATTTGCTCTTATCATATTTGAAATTAGGCCTGATAAAGACACTTTTGCTGGGCAAAGCACTACTGGACCCTGCCAGGTCGATTCCTGTTGGGGCATCCCATTCTGTGACTACAGCAGCCTCTGTTTAAGACCATATAAGCATTTGCTCTTATCATATTTGAAATTAGCCTGATAAAGACACTTTTGCTGGGCAAAGCACTACTGGACCCTGCCAGGTGCACTCCTATTTGGGGCATCCCATTCTGTGACTACAGCAGCCTCTGTTTAAGACCATATAAGCATTTGCTCTTATCATATTTGAAATTAGCCTGATAAAGACACTTTTGCTGGGCAAAGCACTACTGGACCCTGCCAGGTGCACTCCTATTTGGGGCATCCCATTCTGTGACTACAGCAGCCTCTGTTTAAGACCATATAAGCATTTGCTCTTATCATATTTGAAATTAGGCCTGATAAAGACACTTTTGCTGGGCAAAGCACTACTGGACCCTGCCAGGTCGATTCCTGTTGGGGCATCCCATTCTGTGACTACAGCAGCCTCTGTTTAAGACCATATAAGCATTTGCTCTTATCATATTTGAAATTAACCTGATAAAGACACTTTTGCTGGGCAAAGCACTACTGGACCCTGCCAGGTGCACTCCTATTTGGGGCATCCCATTCTGTGACTACAGCAGCCTCTGTTTAAGACCATATAAGCATTTGCTCTTATCATATTTGAAATTAGCCTGATAAAGACACTTTTGCTGGGCAAAGCACTACTGGACCCTGCCAGGTCCATTCCTGCCCAGGGCATCCCATTCTGTGACTAAAGCAGCCTCTGTTTAAGACCATATAAGCATCTGCTCTTATCATATTTGAAATTAGGCCTGATAAAGACACTTTTGCTGGGCAAAGCACTACTGGACCCTGCCAGGTCGATTCCTGTTGGGGCATCCCATTCTGTGACTACAGCAGCCTCTGTTTAAGACCATATAAGCATTTGCTCTTATCATATTTGAAATTAGGCCTGATAAAGACACTTTTGCTGGGCAAAGCACTACTGGACCCTGCCAGGTCGATTCCTGTTGGGGCATCCCATTCTGTGACTACAGCAGCCTCTGTTTAAGACCATATAAGCATTTGCTCTTATCATATTTGAAATTAGCCTGATAAAGACACTTTTGCTGGGCAAAGCACTACTGGACCCTGCCAGGTGCACTCCTATTTGGGGCATCCCATTCTGTGACTACAGCAGCCTCTGTTTAAGACCATATAAGCATTTGCTCTTATCATATTTGAAATTAGCCTGATAAAGACACTTTTGCTGGGCAAAGCACTACTGGACCCTGCCAGGTCCATTCCTGCCCAGGGCATCCCATTCTGTGACTAAAGCAGCCTCTGTTTAAGACCATATAAGCATTTGCTCTTATCATATTTGAAATTAGGCCTGATAAAGACACTTTTGCTGGGCAAAGCACTACTGGACCCTGCCAGGTGCACTCCTATTTGGGGCATCCCATTCTGTGACTACAGCAGCCTCTGTTTAAGACCATATAAGCATTTGCTCTTATCATATTTGAAATTAGCCTGATAAAGACACTTTTGCTGGGCAAAGCACTACTGGACCCTGCCAGGTCGATTCCTGTTGGGGCATCCCATTCTGTGACTACAGCAGCCTCTGTTTAAGACCATATAAGCATTTGCTCTTATCATATTTGAAATTAGGCCTGATAAAGACACTTTTGCTGGGCAAAGCACTACTGGACCCTGCCAGGTCCATTCCTGCCCAGGGCATCCCATTCTGTGACTAAAGCAGCCTCTGTTTAAGACCATATAAGCATTTGCTCTTATCATATTTGAAATTAGGCCTGATAAAGACACTTTTGCTGGGCAAAGCACTACTGGACCCTGCCAGGTCGATTCCTGTTGGGGCATCCCATTCTGTGACTACAGCAGCCTCTGTTTAAGACCATATAAGCATTTGCTCTTATCATATTTGAAATTAGGCCTGATAAAGACACTTTTGCTGGGCAAAGCACTACTGGACCCTGCCAGGTCCATTCCTGCCCAGGGCATCCCATTCTGTGACTAAAGCAGCCTCTGTTTAAGACCATATAAGCATTTGCTCTTATCATATTTGAAATTAGGCCTGATAAAGACACTTTTGCTGGGCAAAGCACTACTGGACCCTGCCAGGTGCACTCCTATTTGGGGCATCCCATTCTGTGACTACAGCAGCCTCTGTTTAAGACCATATAAGCATTTGCTCTTATCATATTTGAAATTAGCCTGATAAAGACACTTTTGCTGGGCAAAGCACTACTGGACCCTGCCAGGTCGATTCCTGTTGGGGCATCCCATTCTGTGACTACAGCAGCCTCTGTTTAAGACCATATAAGCATTTGCTCTTATCATATTTGAAATTAGGCCTGATAAAGACACTTTTGCTGGGCAAAGCACTACTGGACCCTGCCAGGTCGATTCCTGTTGGGGCATCCCATTCTGTGACTACAGCAGCCTCTGTTTAAGACCATATAAGCATTTGCTCTTATCATATTTGAAATTAGCCTGATAAAGACACTTTTGCTGGGCAAAGCACTACTGGACCCTGCCAGGTGCACTCCTATTTGGGGCATCCCATTCTGTGACTACAGCAGCCTCTGTTTAAGACCATATAAGCATTTGCTCTTATCATATTTGAAATTAGCCTGATAAAGACACTTTTGCTGGGCAAAGCACTACTGGACCCTGCCAGGTCCATTCCTGCCCAGGGCATCCCATTCTGTGACTAAAGCAGCCTCTGTTTAAGACCATATAAGCATTTGCTCTTATCATATTTGAAATTAGCCTGATAAAGACACTTTTGCTGGGCAAAGCACTACTGGACCCTGCCAGGTCCATTCCTGCCCAGGGCATCCCATTCTGTGACTAAAGCAGCCTCTGTTTAAGACCATATAAGCATTTGCTCTTATCATATTTGAAATTAGCCTGATAAAGACACTTTTGCTGGGCAAAGCACTACTGGACCCTGCCAGGTGTACTTACTGCTGGTTTTTAGGGCATCCCATTCTGTGACTACACCAGCCTCTATTTAAGAACCTAACCATTTGCACCTATTCTAATTGAAATTAGGCATGATAAAGACACTTTTGCTGTGCATAGTCTTACTGCTGCCTGCCAGGTGCTCTCTGGTTTTTGGGACATCCCATTCTGTAACATACCATTAGCCTCTGCATTTACTGTAAGCTGCACAGTTATTTAAAGAAATTTGGCCTGTATGAGCCTGCTAACACACTGCTGCTGTGTGCATATATACTGATCTCAAGTCAGCTTTGGGGCATCCCATTCTGTAACATACCATTAGCCTCTGCATTTACTGTAAGCTGCACATTTATTTAAAGAAATTTGGCCTGTATGAGCCTGCTAACACACTGCTGCTGTGTGCATATATACTGATCTCAAGTCTGCTTGGGGCATCCCATTCTGTAACATAACATAACCTACCTACCATACTAAGCAGCTCTCTTATTTAAACTAAGCAGGCCTCTTGGAGGCTGAGTGTCCACTTTTGGGTGTGCATTTATATTCGGTTTCATATACAGTGGGGTATCCCAATTTGTAAGATAACCTACCCCAACCATGTAAACTAAATAGGCCTGTTGCAGCCTGAGTTTCTCTGCTTGCGTATGGCCTGCATTACAATCTGTCTCTTTCAATGACACTGCTGCCTGGGGTATCCCAATTTGTAAGATAACCTACCCCAACCATGTAAACTAAAGGTTACGTCCTTCCAGAAGGAAAACTTATGCCGAACACTATTTTTGTTAGGGGCATTGACCTTTGGATTGATCGGCATGAAAATAATTTTTTTTTTTCAAAGTATGGCGCTGTGAAGAAGGTCAAAATGATGTCTCATACTTGGATTATTGTTACTTTTTGTTCAGCTTGAAATATAACAGGCCACACGGGCATCCCAAGGCACATGCTATTTTAAACCTATCTGTTATACAACATAAGCGTTGATCAGGCTACTTCAGTTTGCACTTGTTTTTGACTGATTTTAATAAACCAGGCCACAGGGCACCCCAAAGCTGCACCTTGCACCCTATCTGGTATACAACATAAGCGTTGATCAGCATCAGCTTCATTAAGCTACTTCAGTTTGCACTTCCTTTTTGACTGCTTTCATTTAACCAGGCCGCAGGGCACCCCAAAGCTGCACCTTGCACCCTACCTGTTTATACTAAATAAGCATCTACAGCCTCAGCTTTATTAAGTTATTGCATTTTGAATTGGTTTTGGTCTGCTTTAAATACACCAGGCCGCAGGGCATCCCAAACCTGCATGTTGCACCCCATCTGTTATACTAAATAAGCGTTGATCAGCATCAGCTTTATTAAGCTATTGCATTTTGCATTGGTTTTTGTACTGCTGCCAAAACACTAGCCCATATGGGCATCCCAAACCAGCACATGTCACCCTATCTGTTATACTAAATAAGCTTCTACAGGCCCTTTTTTTATTTATTTATTTTTATTTATATAGAGCTGCAATAGCTTATATTGTGAGGTTAATTTGCCATTTTGCAGCATAATATAGAGCAGCCCCTGTGTAAATCTGAGGGGCAATAGCTTATATAGTGAGGTAAATTTGCCATTTTGCTTCGTTATATAGAGCAGCCCAGTTGCCATCTAAATCAACTACTGTCCGGCCAGTACAGCTTTTCCAGGGCAAACTCTGCTAGTTGCGGGCACAAGTCAAGTTTGGCTTCCCAGCAAATCCAGTGGATCTTGAAGGTGTGTTGGCATGGTCATGTCAAGGTATGACATGACCTGCTGTTTGAGGTCCAGCTCCAGGTCTTCCTGCTGCTCATGAGTAGACTCACTATGCGGGTGTAGAAAGCTACTCACTAGCGACTGAAGACTGAGGCTGCTGCTGATGGAGCTGCTGCTGCTGCTCCTTCCACCCCCCCAGCAGCCATGGCAGTGGAAGGTGATCGCAGACTTCCCCCCGAGTCAGACCTGCGGGAGTATGGGCCATGGCGCAGATAGACATCGCCCAACTGACTACGTGGGATGTCTCTGTAGTAGGTCAGTTTGTCCTCCCTCTCAGTGGGCGTAAAAAATGCCCCCATTTTGTGCCGGAAGCGAGGGTCCAATAAGTTGGAGAGCCAGAAGTCTTCCCGCTGACAAATGGAGACAATTCTGCGCTCACTAGTACGCATGCATGTGAGCATGCATCGTGCCATTTGTGCAAGTGACTCGGAGGGACTACCTGTCTCCATCTCCACTGTAAACTGCCATGGTGTGTCTGGGTCCTCTGTCTCGCCTTACTCACAACCCTCTAGCTCCTGTGGCTGCTCCTGCTCCTCCTCTCCTGTCAGATGACTAGATAAAATGGTCATTTTGTGAAACCTAAACTGTGGTTTGCTGTGCCCCACCCCCTCCTCCTCCTCCACTTCAGCCCCCACAGGCTTCATGTGGCTGTGAAATGTATGTGCCATGTCTCCAGTGCCCTGACCAGCCATGCTTTCCAACATGTGTTGTAGTACATGAAGCAGTGGAATCTCATCGTTCATCTCATAGTCCTGGCAACTGACTAATAATGTAGCTTCCTCAAAGGGCCTGAGCAAACGGTCGGTGTCACGTATGAGCTGCCATTGGTTTACATTGAATTTACACAGGCGTGTCCCCCTATCCGTTTGGATCATCCAGAAATCCGTGATGGCTTTTCTCTGTTCCTATAGTGCAGTGGTCCTCAACCCTGTCCTCAAGGCCCACCAACATGTCATGTTTTTTGGATCTCCAAATAGCCAGCTCTATTGCTCTGCATCTGCACTAATTACTCCACCTGAGCATCTTTGTGGAGATCTGCAAAGCCTGGCCTGTTGGTGGGCCTTGAGGACAGGGTTGGGGACCACTGCTATAGTGGATCCTGCATATGGAGGGTGGAATTCCAACGGGTGGAAACATCGCAAATCAGACTATGGTGGGGTACACCGTTGTGACGCTGAGGCTCAATAAGGTTGTGCTTGGTGGTGTAGGAGTGCCAGAAGTGCATGCTAACTTTCTTTCCTGTTGTTCGGATGTCTTTCAGATGGGGGCAAGACTTCAAAACTAGACTGAACACGTGTGCCATGTCAGGACGCATGACTCTGGCTTCCTTGTCGCAGCGCAAACAAGATGTTCTTCCAAGTGTCAGTCACCATGGGTCCAAATTTGCAGTTTTCGTGGATTAAGCAATGCTTTCATGGATTGAGTTCTCATTTTTAGTAGTTCCTCCCATGTGTGACTCTGATGGTCAAGGAAAACCATGTGAAGAACAGCGTGAAACCACAATCACCAAGGGGGCCTAAAAGGATATATATTGTCCACCATGAGTCTATAGTTACAGCTCCAGGCGTAGACAACACTGTGCACTTTGGTACACACTGACAGGCTAAAGGACTGGCCCACCTTCTGTTCAACAACCATGCCATGTGACTCTCCACCTCGGCTCGGCACAAGCCATCAGTTCTCTGAAAGGTCCACCACTGGGTAATGCAGCAGGCTGGACTTATGGTGACGCTGTCTGAGAGGAGAAATCCCTCAGACATCAAGATTAAAAATTCCAAGAATTTTTGAGGGCTAATTATTCAGAGGCAAATGATAGCTAGTTGTTTCTGATTTAATTGCAAGGTGGAAACACACCCTCAAACAAAACTTCACTTTCGCAATACTATTGCATTTGTCTATTCATAATTTTATGTATATACACTAACTAACCTACTTTTTCTCCACAGGATGCTGCATGGAACACTGCCACATCGCTGAGTAGCTGATTTTTCCTACCAACAGTCCGCAATAATTCGCTGCTGCTGCCGCCGCCACCGCCGCAGACTCCAGGGACCCTCTTCCACTACCTCGGCTTGCAACACCTCCTCCCACGACACTCTCCTCATCACTAATTGCCGGATAGTGGAAGAAGAGGCGAGTGTCTCCTCCACTTCTTGGCTGGGCAGTAGCTGCTGAATTTTATGATTATCAGATCTTGGATATCAGATCAATGGATAGTGGAGCTGAACCCAAAGCATAACAGACAGACAGTTGACTGGGGGTGTCAGATGCCACTTGTGATGCAGTGGACTGCTTTTGCAGCACTTCGAGACAAAGTTGCTTCATTGGCTGACACAATGACTGGTAAAGCTGTGGAACATATGGTTGAAAAGCAAGAATAACCATTTGTTTTTATATGAAAAAGACCCTGGTTTATACAGACTTTTTTTTTTCCAGAGACTGCCCTGCGTGGAAATGAATGGCGCATGGATCAGCCAAGCTTTCCTCCCAACAATGCCTGATGTATTCCAGTAGATTGATGACGGGGCCAGACCAAGAAAGATGGATCGTGCAAAACAGATTTAAGGCGCTGCTCTCCAGTTACAGACATTCCTCCGCATCGGACCACAAGTAAGTATTGATAAAAAATCCTTTACGTTACTCTTACTTTTTATTAATATTCTTCGGATAAGACGGATCAGACATGATTCCAGATTAAAAATTCCAAGAATTTTTGAGGGCTAATTAGTCAGAGGCAATGATACCTTCTTGTTTCTGATTTAATTAAAAGGTGGAAACACACCCTCAAACAAAACTTCACTTTGGCAAACTTTTGCATTTGTTTATTCATAATTTTATGTAGATATTACTAACTAAGCTACTTTTTCTCCACATGACTCTCCACAGGGTGTGATTCATCCAATTTTTGGGCTCCTGAGGCCAACCCCAGGGTCTGTTTAAAGTAATGTTTGGGCTCCTGCTGCTGCTGCTGCCAACTCCAGGGTGTGATTCATCCAATTTTTGGGCTACTGAAGCCAACTCCAGTGTCTCTTTAAAGTAATATTTGGGCTCCTGCTGCTGCTGCTGCCAACTCCAGGGTGTGATTCATCCAATTTTTGGGCTCCTGAAGCCAACCCCAGTGTCTCTTTAAAGTAATATTTGGGCTCCTGCTGCTGCTGCTGCCAACTCCAGGGTGTGATTCATCCAATTTTTGGGCTCCTGAGGCCAACCCCAGGGTCTGTTTAAAGTAATGTTTGGGCTCCTGCTGCTGCTGCTGCCAACTTCTGCCAACTCCAGGGTGTGATTCATCCAATTTTTGGGCTCCTGAAGCCAACTCCAGTGTATATTTGGGCTCCTGCTGCTGCTGCTGTCAACTCCTGCCAACTCCAGGGTGTGATTCATCCAATTTTTGGGCTCCTGAAGCCAACTCCAGTGTATATTTGGGCTCCTGCTGCTGCTACTGTCAACTCCTGCCAACTCCAGGGTGTGATTCATCCAATTTTTGGGCTCCTGAGGCCAACTCCAGTGTATATTTGGGCTCCTGCTGCTGCTGCTGCCAACTTCTGCCAACTCCAGGGTGTGATTCATCCAATTTTTGGGCTCCTGAAGCCAACTCCAGTGTATATTTGGGCTCCTGCTGCTGCTGCTGCCAACTTCTGCCAACTCCAGGGTGTGATTCATCCAATTTTTGGGCTCCTGAAGCCAACTCCAGTGTATATTTGGGCTCCTGCTGCTGCTGCTGTCAACTCCTGCCAACTCCAGGGTGTGATTCATCCAATTTTTGGGCTCCTGAAGCCAACTCCAGTGTATATTTGGGCTCCTGCTGCTGCTACTGTCAACTCCTGCCAACTCCAGGGTGTGATTCATCCAATTTTTGGGCTCCTGAAGCCAACTCCAGTGTATATTTGGGCTCCTGCTGCTGCTGCTGCTGCCAACTTCTGCCAACTCCAGGGTGTGATTCATCCAATTTTTGGGCTCCTGAGGCCAACTCCAGTGTATATTTGGGCTCCTTCTGCCCCTCATAGTGATGCCACTTCAACTCTCTGCAATTATTATTATTATTATTATTATTATTATTGTTTATTTATATAGCGCCATCAACTTCCGTAGCGCTTTACAAGTAAGAATACAGACAAGGTAAAACAGATAGCACAGACAACAATACAAAATTAGATGCCACAGGTTAAAACCAAGTGTTGTGAGCACAGGAGACAATAGGGAGGAGTGCCCTGCCCTTGCGAGCTTACAGACTAAAGGATGGGGGTGGAGACAAAGGGGGTGGGGTCACAAGTGGTAGAGCTTGAGTATGGCTGCACGTGCCATTGAAGGTTATAGTGGTTGCTTAAGCCAGGTCATATGCTTGTCTGAAGAAGTGGGTTTTGAGGGCGCTTTTAAAGGCTTGGAGTGACGGAGAGTGGCGGATCGAGCGGGGGAGTGCATTCCAGAGAAGTGGGGAGGCACGGGAGAAGTCTTGAAGGCGGGAGTGCGAGGAAGTAACCAAGGAAGAGGACAGGAGAATGTCAGAGGCGGAGCGGAGGTTGCGTTTTGGTTGGTAATGCTGGATCAAAGATGAAATGTAGGAAGGGGCCTGGTTAGAGAGAGCTTTGTAGGTTAGCACTAGAAGTTTGAACTGAACTCTATGGGAGACAGGTAACCAGTGGAGGGATTGACAGAGGGGAGTAGCACTGGAGAAGCGAGAGGAGAGATGGATGAGGTGAGCAGCAGAGTTTAGGATAGATTGTAGGGGAGCCAGTCTGTTTGTTGGCAAACCACAGAGGAGGGTGTTGCAGTAGTCCAGTCGGGATATGACCAGGGCATGCACTAGCATTTTAGTGGTGACAGGTGAGAGGAAGGAACGGATGCGAGATATATTTTTGAGTTGGAGGCGACAGGAGGTGGCTAGGGAGTGAATCTGAGGTCTGAAGGAAAGAGAGGAGTCCAGAATGACACCCAGGCATCGAGCTTGAGGAGTTGCAGTTATTGTAAGATTATTTACAGAGATTGTGGTGTTAGAGATGGGAGGGGAGTGAGATGGTGGGAAAATGACCAGTTCAGTTTTGTCCATGTTCAGTTTAAGAGAGCGAGATGTCATGAAGGAAGAGATGGCTGTTAGACAGTCAGGAAGGCGAGAGAGGATAGAAGAGAGATTTGGGCCAGAGAGGTAGATCTGAGTGTCGTCTGCATAAAAGTGATATTGGAAGCCTAGCGAGGTTATTAGTTGTCCTAGACCAGAAGTGTATATTGAAAAAAGTAGGGGTCCTAGGACTGAGCCTTGTGGTACCCCTACAGACAGAGGCCGGGGAGAGGAAATGGTGTTTGAGTAAGATACACTAAATGTGCGGTTAGAGAGATAGGAGGAGAGCCAAGAGAGTGCGAGACCTTGGATTCCAAGAGAAGAAAGAATACTGAGGAGCAGAGCATGGTCGACAGTGTCAAAAGCAGATGATAAGTCGAGAAGAATGAGAGCAGAGTAGTGGCCTTTGGATTTGGCTGTTAGTAGATCATTGGTGACTTTGGTGAGGGCCGTTTCGGTAGAGTGACACGAGCGGAAACCAGATTGGAGGGGATCTAGGAGGGAGTTTGTAGACAGATAGTTTGTAAGTTCTGTATGGACATGCTGTTCAAGTAGCTTTGATGAGAAAGGAAGCAGAGAGATTGGGCGGTAACTGGGGAGGGCAGAGGGGTCCAGAGATGGTTTTTTGATGAGTGGAGTTATAACAGCATGCTTATAGGCGGAGGGAAAGGCACCAGTGGAGAGGGAGAGGTTGAATAAAGATGTTAGGGCTGGAATGACAGATGGAGACAGTTGAGGGATAAGGTGGGATGGAATGGGATCAAGGGGGCAGGTGGTCAGGTGAGCCTTTGAGACCAGGGAGGAGACGCCTTGAGCAGTTAACACTGTGAAATGAGTTAATGAGTGAGACAAGGGGGATGTTGGTAGGAGAGAGGTGTTCTGGGGGGTGAAGCCACTTCGAATCTGGTCGATTTTGTCTTTGAAGTATGTGGCAATTGTGCCGCTCTGCGATTCTATTAGCGATGCCTCTGATCTGCATGTGATATTTCTTCAAAGTATTATTTAACTAACCCAGCACGCATCCTGTGCGTGTTACAGCAAGGCTGAATGGTTTACAACCCTATTGAGGCTCTAGGAGGCTCAGAAATAGCCGTTTTTAATAGCGATTCGTCGCAAATTTATTCGGGTCGAAACGATTTTTGTCGGAAAATTCGGCGAATCAGTCGAATCGAATTTTTCAAAAGTTCGCTCATCTCTAGTAGGGATGCGTGGGGTCAAAGGAATTAAATATTCATATTCTTTTTTTGTAAGAATCCCTTGGTCTAAGCCATCTGTCAATAGTGTAATGAGGGCATCTCTAAACTCCAAGGTGGGATCCTTCTTTAGAGGTAAGTATGTATCTGTGTCTGAAAGGAGTCTTCCCAACTCCTCCTGATAATCTTTCTTATCAAGCACTACCAGTCCCCCCCCTTTGTCGGCTGGCTTGATGACTATATCATGCTTACTTTCTAGTTGTTTAAAACCTTTATAGAGGGTGGAAGGCCATTTGTTTTTCTTAACTGCAAGAGTTCTTAAATCTCTCGCCATTACTGTTTTAAAAGTGTCCACTGCTGAATTGCTACTGTTTGGGGGATTAAATAATGATTTATTTCTCAAGTTGGTATGAGAATATGCTTCTGATTGGGACACGGTTGTTGTCAAATTATTTGCCTCTTCTAAAGGTGATTTATTTAAGAAATATTTCTTAATATTCAGCTTACGTATATATTTCTGGAGGTCTACATATACATTAAATTTATTCAAATTCCTTGGTGGCGCAAATTTTAAGCCTTTATCAAGGAGTGTGAGTTCGTTTTGAGTTAAAGTTATGCTACTTAAGTTGAAAATGCCCTCCCCTACCACCGCCGGGGTTTTCTGGTGTCTGGTTCCTCCTCTTCTCCCCCTCTTATTCCTTCTTTCCTTTTTCTGGATGTGCGGGCCTGCTCCTGTTCTGGTTGTTCTTTGTCCCTCTGGGGTGTTTCCTCCCAGGGTGGTAGCAATTCGCTCTGTTCCTGCCGAAAAGGGGTAGTCGGAGAGGGGGAAGAGTATTCCTGAAGAGGGTCATATCTATTCCTCAACCTCCATTGGCCTGTAGGGCTTCTCACTGTCCTTCTATATTGTCGGTCTCTCAAGGGTAGGGGTTTGGGGCTTTTCAGGGTCCCTTTGGGATTCTGATACCAATCTGAATAAGGAGCATTCCTCCTATCCCTAAAGGGATAATGTACTTGGGAACCCTTCCCTCTTAAGGGGAATTGGTCCCTAGTGCCAGATCTAGAATGCATAGTGTGTTGCTCATAATTTGGTGATCGTTGTTTAGCTCTTTTAATTGTAGGACTGGTCCTTCTTAACCTATTTGTTGTAATATCAGGGGGTTGCTCAAAGCTTTTAGTTTGGGAAGGATTTGTTAGTTGTTGGCTCTGCCATCTGAAAACTCTATTGGTGGCATAATCATGTTGATCACGGTAGATTTTTTTAATTTCTCTATTCTTAATAAGACCCTCACTTAGGGTTAGGGTTACCCTAACCCTAACCCTCACTTTCTTTAATGAATGTGGATTAAAGCTAATAGAAAGATTAATCAATAAGAAAAAGGACCAATTAAGTAGCTTGACATCACAAAAGGAGGCACTAAAAGAACGATTAGTCCCCCTAAGTGCCACACAAGAATTCACCACGCGTTCAGTGGCACTGAGGGAGCGTTTAACAAAGGATGAGGGTCTTATTAAGAATAGAGAAATTAAAAAAATCTACCGTGATCAACATGATTATGCCACCAATATACCAGTTTTCAGATGGCAGAGCCAACAACTAACAAATCCTTCCCAAACTAAAAGCTTTGAGCAACCCCCTGATATTACAACAAATAGGTTAAGAAGGACCAGTCCTACAATTAGAAGAGCTAAACAACGATCACCAAATTATGAGCAACACACTATGCATTCTAGATCTGGCACTAGGGACCAATTCCCCTTAAGAGGGAAGGGTTCCCAAGTACATTATCCCTTTAGGGATAGGAGGAATGCTCCTTATTCAGATTGGTATCAGAATCCCAAAGGGACCCTGAAAAGCCCCAAACCCCTACCCTTGAGAGACCGACAATATAGAAGGACAGTGAGAAGCCCTACAGGCCAATGGAGGTTGAGGAATAGATATGACCCTCTTCAGGAATACCCTTCCCCCTCTCCGACTACCCCTTTTCGGCAGGAACAGAGCGAATTGCTACCACCCTGGGAGGAAACACCCCAGAGGGACAAAGAACAACCAGAACAGGAGCAGGCCCGCACATCCAGAAAAAGGAAAGAAGGAATAAGAGGGGGAGAAGAGGAGGAACCAGACACCAGAAAACCCCGGCGGTGGTAGGGGAGGGCATTTTCAACTTAAGTAGCATAACTTTAACTCAAAATGAACTCACACTCCTTGATAAAGGCTTAAAATTTGCGCCACCAAGGAATTTGAATAAATTTAATGTATATGTAGACCTCCAGAAATATATACGTAAGCTGAATATTAAGAAATATTTCTTAAATAAATCACCTTTAGAAGAGGCAAATAATTTGACAACAACCGTGTCCCAATCAGAAGCATATTCTCATACCAACTTGAGAAATAAATCATTATTTAATCCTCCAAACAGTAGCAATTCAGCAGTGGACACTTTTAAAACAGTAATGGCGAGAGATTTAAGAACTCTTGCAGTTAAGAAAAACAAATGGCCTTCCACCCTCTATAAAGGTTTTAAACAACTAGAAAGTAAGCATGATATAGTCATCAAGCCAGCCGACAAAGGGGGGGGACTGGTAGTGCTTGATAAGAAAGATTATCAGGAGGAGTTGGGAAGACTCCTTTCAGACACAGATACATACTTACCTCTAAAGAAGGATCCCACCTTGGAGTTTAGAGATGCCCTCATTACACTATTGACAGATGGCTTAGACCAAGGGATTCTTACAAAAAAAGAATATGAATATTTAATTCCTTTGACCCCACGCATCCCTACGATTTACCAAGTACCTAAAATTCACAAAAGTCTACATAAACCACCTGGACGACCCATTGTTAGTGGGATAGGCTCGGTAACATGTAGGCTTGGGGAATATGTGGATCAACATCTCCAGGTCTTGGTGACACAGCTTCCAACCTATTTAAAAGACTCAACCCAGGTGCTTGAATTATGTACTAATCAACGGGTGGGGGAAAATACCATCATGGCGACATCTGACATATCGTCCTTATACACGGTCATCCCCCACGACAAGGGGGTAGCGGCAGTTGAATATTTTTTAACTTCAAAATCCTCCCTACCATCTCAGCAGGCGGACTTTATAATAAGGTGTTTAAACTTCGCCTTACAACACAATTACTTCTGGTATGATCAAAGATTCTATCTGCAGAAGACGGGTGTAGCCATGGGGGCAAAATTTGCCCCCAGTATGGCTAACCTATATGTGGGATGGTGGGAGGAGCAGCACATCTTCAATCATCCCCAACCACAACTGCTAATTTGGAAACGCTACATAGATGACGTTCTATGTCTATGGGACGGAACGCAAGGCCAACTGGATAATTTTTTTCAAGGGGTGAATAGTAACACTTTTAATTTAACCTTCACTATGGAGAGTAGCATAAATTCAATTCATTTCTTAGACCTTACCATCAAAAAAGAGGGCCAAAATTTAGTGACTTCCACCTATTTTAAAGCCACAGATCGCAATGGCTATGTCCCTTCAACGAGTTGCCATCATCCAACCTGGTTGAAAGCCATCCCTAAGGGCCAGTTCATGCGCCTAAGACGCAACTGTACCTCACTGACAGATTATGATGTTCAATCTAATACATTGGCCCAAAGGTTTATAGATAAAGGGTATGAACAAGGGGAAATAGAAGCCCAAAAAATGGAAATAAGAGCAAGAGAGAGATAGGGGTCGATTCAAAGAAACATGTAACAGCTTTGATTTTGGTGCCGATCATCCTATTTTTCCCGAACGCTCGTGCGTTCGTATGAACTTGCGAGTGATTCTATAAGCTAATACGTTTCTATCCTAAAATGTACGTCCGTTCGTATGGCAGTTCGGGAATCAGACCTATGTCAGTTTCCATCCTGAATTTTCCGTTTCATTTCTCAGGTTGCAACATTGGTTTTGCCCTTTTTCCTTTTTTGTCTGGACGTAAATCCTTCTGATCTTGCAGCTGCGCACTACAAACTTACCTCATTAAAGTGCATTCTAAATATTTGGTCTTTTGTTTTTCTTTATTTCATTCATTTTGTAGTAACCAACCATTAATGAATGCATTTGCATAAGTAAATCTTACTTTGTTTAATTTTTAGTTAACTTGCATTTTTTACTTGTGGATTTAATTTTAATATTTTGGCTTCAAATGGTACAACTTTAAATTTTGTGTGTGGTTACCCACACCCTCTACATACAGATTGCTCTCAAATATTAAAAAACACCCAGCAACTTCTGCATGTTATGAGCCTAGAAACAGCCAAGATGGCGGGTCAGGTATTATCGGGCAGCCTGCAAACAGAAAGGGCCTTGTGACTGTGTTGCTCTGCATTCTTTGATTTCTGACCTTTCCGTGCCCCCAGCTCTGCTGTGTCTGTGCAAAATACAGCAGTAACCCACATCCTGCACTTTATCCCGCTCTCCTCTCCTCAGTAAGTGTGATGCATCTGACCAAAGATGTGCTTAAATAATTAAACAAAGCAAAGGTACACAACTACACCAATAAATGCAATCTAAAAATATTATTCTAGTACATCAATTTAAAAATAAATAACAAAGGACATAAGTTTCTTTAATTAACGCAAATATATTGCAAAATAAAGGTTTACATGCAAAGGACTAATTAAGGTCCACATTAAAATGCTTTTATAAGGCATACATGAATCAGGTATGCATTGCCATACAATTTATGGCCTCGGCCATGCTGATACATGCAGTTCATTGGAGCTCAAGACGCGCAGACTCCTCCACATAGCCAAAAAACCTGTTCAAGAACAGCAATCCGACTGCTAAAAGGTGTCGGAAGTGGCTTTCTATTAAAACGTCTTTAGAGGTTTGAAAACTGTTCTCTGAATCACACCTAAACACATTCGATTATCCTAAGTTTTACGTTTTGATCCTAAGTTTTAGGATTTGATCCTAAGTTTTACGTTTTGATCCTAAAATTTAGGAACGAACTTGCGATGATCGTAAGAGCATATACGCATTCGTACGTAGGCTCGTGCGAGTCGGAAATGGCCAAAAAAACAGGAAAAAATGACTAACACCCACCCAAACTTACGATTCTCGATCCGAAATCAATTAACTTTTGCTCTTTGAATCGAGGGGACTGTCTCTATTAGGGCCAAGCACCAACAAAGGAAAAAATAGCTCAAGTACAGAATTCTCATTCATAACGAACTATAACCTTCAACATAGGGATATAAAAAATACCATTTTGTGAATACTCACCTGTAAAATGGGTATTATAAGTATGTCACACACCCCACTTCAATCATTAATTATTACAATAGGGTAATACCTACCGCTAGGTGGCAGCGTTGCAGAGAATCTCCAAAAAAGCAACAGGCCCCTCCCGGTCTATACATACCTGGTACCTCCCAATAATCCCCCAGTATTAGAACAGCAGTAAGACAAGGTACCAGGAACAAACAAATGTAACCCTCAAACGTAAGGAACAAAACTTCACCATATAATAAGCCAGGATACCAAAAAGGGCGGGTGAAGTGGGGTGTGTGACATACTTATAATACCCATTTTACAGGTGAGTATTCACAAAATGGTATTATTCTAAGTATGTCACACACCCCACTTCAATCATTAATTATTACAATAGGGACATCCAACAGCAGTGTCCAGAAAAGGGCGGGTATCCAACCAGGCAATAATGCAGAAAACTCAAACCACTGCAGCCTGCAGAACCTTGCGGCCAAAAACAGCATCCGCTGAGGCCCGCACATCAACCTTATAAAACTTAGAAAACTTAGAAGTCGCAGCCTTACAAACTTGTTCAACAGAAGCCTGGTGCTGAAAAGCCCAGGACGCTCCAACCGCGCGAGTAGAATGAGCAGTAACACGAAAAGGGGGATCCTTCCCCTTGGCCGAATAGGCTCCAACAATCGCCTGACGAATCCATTTGCTAATGGAAGACTTAGCCGGAGCCAAACCCTTCCTAGGCCCACAGGGCACCACGAAAAAGGCATCAGTCTTACGAAAAGAAGACGTAGCACGTAGATAGTACCTGACACAACGTACAACATCCAAGCAGTGCAAAGCACTCTCCTTGACATTCTTAGGCTTAGGACACAAAGAAGGAAGAACAATGTCCTGGTTAAGATGAAAAGCAGAGACCACTTTAGGAAGAAAGTCTGACTTGAAGCGAAAAACCACTTTGTCCTGATGTTCCTCAAAATAAGGAGCCTGAATCGACAAGGCTGCCAACTCCGAAACACGCCGAACCGAAGTGATGGCCACCAGAAAGGCAACCTTCTGAGTCAAAGTGGACAGAGCAATATCCCGCAAAGGCTCAAAAGGAGGAGCCTGAAGAGCAGAGAGAACCAAATTTAAATCCCAAACCGGGAGCAACGGCTTCCTAGGAGGCCGCAGATGCGAAACCCCCTGGAAAAAAGTCTTGACCAAAGAATGGCTAGCAAAAGACCTCTGAAAAAAGATAGACAAAGCAGAAACCTGCCCCTTCAAAGTACTCAGCTGAAGACCGGAGTCCAGCCCTGATTGAAGAAATTCCAAAATCCTAGAAATAGAAAAGACCCGGCAAGGCAAAGACCTAGCCTCACACCAATCAATATAAGATCTCCAAGACCTATAATAGATGGAAGAAGAAGATCTCTTCCTGGCACTAATAAGAGTCCGAATGACCGAATCCGAAAGACCCTCCTCCTTCGAGATGGAGGTTTCAGCAGCCAAGCCGTCAAAGCCAGCGTTTGTAAACTGGGGTAACACAGTTGGCCCTGAGTGAGAAGATCCGGCCGAAGAGGCAGATCGAACTGATCCACTGCCAGACGAACGATGTCTGCGAACCACACCCGCCTTGGCCACCTTGGAGCCACGAGAATGGCGGGAACTCCTTCCAGAACCAACTTTCGCAGCACCCTGCCTAGCATGGGAATCGGAGGAAACAGATAAAGAAACCCCAGGTCCCTCCAGCTCAGGGCCATGGCATCCACCGCCAGAGCCAGAGGATCCCGGGACAGTGACACGAATGTCGGAAGCTTGTGATTGTGACGAGAGGCAAACAGATCCACCTCCGGCGTCCCCCATCTGAGAAAAAGCGACCGAAACACCTGGGGATGGAGAGACCATTCCCCCCGGCGAGACGCACACCGGCTCAGAAAGTCCGCCTCTGTGTTTTCCACACCTGGAATGTAAACTGCCGAGATGCAAGGGACATGAGTCTCTGCCCAAACTAGAATCAGAGACACCTCCCTGTGGGCACCCAGACTGCGAGTCCCTCCTTGGTGATTGATGTAAGCAACCGCCGTCTGATTGTCCAATCGAACCTGAACCGGCAGGCCCTGTAAATGATGCGTCAAGCGAGACAGAACCAACCTGATGGCTCGCAACTCCAGAACATTGATGGGCAAGTGGGCCTCCTGAGGGTCCCACTGCCCCTGAAACTGAAGATCCTTCCAGAAACCTCCCCATCCTGACAAACTGGCATCCGTGGTGACAGTTTCCCAAAGCGGGGTCAGAAACGACCTGCCCTTCAGAAGGTTGTCCGAGGCCAACCACCACAGAAGGGACTGCCGAACCCGAGGGGACATCCGGAAGGACCGATCCAACGACCTCGGACGCCGGTCCCAAGACGCCAAAAGATGAAGCTGAAGCGTCCTCGTATGAAACTGCGCAAAGGGAACTGCCTCGAACGAGGCCACCATCAACCCCACCAGTCTCATCCCTAGCCGAATGGACGGGCGAGGATGGGAGAGAAGAAGCTGAGCCAATTCCTGAATCAACAGAACCTTGGCCTGAGGGAGAAACACTCTGTGCTGGCAGGAGTCCAACGACATCCCCAGAAAGGTCACCACCCTGGCCGGAACCAGAGAGGACTTGGGGTAATTGATCACCCAGCCGAACCTCTCCAGCATAGACCACCATGCTGGTGTCCCCCTCTGCT
Organism: Gastrophryne carolinensis; assembly: GCA_027917425.1. Lineage (NCBI taxonomy): Eukaryota > Metazoa > Chordata > Amphibia > Anura > Microhylidae > Gastrophryne > Gastrophryne carolinensis. Next base: position 139,255 of record JAQIHN010000022.1, on the reverse strand, counting down.
TGACTGAAGGAAGGCGCCATGATGAGAAGATCGTCCAGGTAAGGCACAATGCGAATCCCCTGAGCTCTGAGCAGGGCCATCACCCCCACCTTGGTGAACACTCTCGGAGCAGAGGTGAGGCCGAATGGAAGAGCTACAAACTGGAAATGCCGATCCTCCACCACAAAACGAAGGAACCTCTGATGAGCTGGGAAGATCGGAATGTGAAGGTACGCATCCTTGATGTCTATGGACGTCATAAAGTCTCCCTGCCGAAGCGAACCGATCGCAGACCGCAGGGTTTCCATGCAGAACGTCCGGGGACGAATAAATCTGTTGAGAAACTTCAAATCCAGAATCGGACGGAAGGACCCGTCCTTTTTGGGGACAGTGAAGAGATTGGAATAAAACCCGCGCCCTACCTCCGAAGGAGGAACCGGGCAGACGACTGCTAATTCCAGAAGATTCCTTACCGCCGCCAGGAGCCCCTGCGCGGCCAAAGGATCCGAAGATACCCGAGACCTGAAGAACCTTGGAGGAGGACAGGACTCGAACTCTAACTTGTAACCGGCCGACACCACCTCCCGGATCCACCTGTCCGAGACCTCCTGGTCCCATACCGGGGAGAAGAGTCGCAACCGTCCCCCCACCCGTACGGGTGAGGGCGCCCCCTCATTGCTGAGCGGGCTTGGCAGCTGGCTTGGGCTTGGCGCCCCAGACGTAAACAGAGCGGCCACGGCCTTTACCCCTATTCCAACTGGCGCCCCTGGAGGCCGAGAAGCCCGCACCCCTGCCGGCTCTGGCTCCCCGAAAGGACGGATTGAAGGAGACCGTCCCCCGAAAGGAACGGCAAAATTTCTTGCGCTGAGGTAACTTACCTCCCTTGGCAACAGAATCCAGCCTCTCACCAAACAGCCTCAAACCCAAAAAGGGAAGAGCCGTGAGCGATCTTTTAGAATTAAAATCAGCCGTCCACTGTCTCAACCACACACAGCGACGGATAGCTACCAGCAGGGCAGTAGCCCTGCCACACATCAACATGGCATCCTCCTGAGCGGCCAGAATAAACGACAAGAAGGAATCACAGCGCTTAAGCGCGAGAGACTCATCACTGGTAGGCTCAAGATCCACACCTAAGTCCCTGACAATAGACCTAACCGCCAAAGTCAAAAGAGCCGAAGCACAGACAGGCCTTAGCACCGAACCCGCACATACAAAACCATGGCGGGCCAGCTGATCAATCCGGCGATCCTCGCCGTCCCTGAGCGAAGTCGTGTCAGGAGAATGTACAACCGCCGTGTTGGACAGTCCCAAGACCGGAGTGTCTACCTCAGGAGGGACAGACCAAGGCTTCATCAAGTCCGCCGGAAAAGGATACTTTCTATCCCAGCTGGGCGGAACACCGACGAGACGCGTAGGTTGCTCCCATTGCTTAAGTACAACCTCTTCAAAATGCTGTTGACTGGGAAACTCCAAGCGCTGCTTGGACACCCCAAAAAGCTGACCCTTAGGCCTAGGAGCAACTGCCGGAGGATCCAAATCCAAAACCTCAAACATTTGAGCCAGAATAGTAGACGAATCGAGAGGGGGGCCCTCAGCCTGGTCCCCCTCAGCACCCAGCAACTGCTGAACCTCGGAATCCTCTTCCTCAACGAGCTCACCCTCTTCAAGGGGACGATCTGACCAATCCAGGTCCCCAATAACTTCCTCATCTGAATCCGGCGGAGGCGGAGACAGATGCTTCCGCTTAGCTGGAGCCTTCTGAGCGACCACTGCGGAAAACATTTTCTCTAGGCTGGCCAAACGGGCGCATACCTCAGATTGCGAATCCCCACCCATGACGTCACACGGGGTCCGGAACAAGCGAGGGGGAGAGGGAGATGGCGCGGCCGATGAAGTGCTAGGCACCGGAGTGCTGGACTGCCGCTCAATGTTCCGCTGTGCACATGGAATACATAAAATGACATCATCCCCCTGGAGCGGAGCCCCACAACCCCCACACACCTTGGATTGTCCCGAAGGACCGTTTCCGGTATCTTTGGCAGCCTCCATATGGTGAAATTTATGGTATTCGCAGAACCCAGGGATTTACGCAATAAGCGACCCGGGATGCCCCTTTAATATCTATAAAATTCTTTAAAAATCCTGACCATGGGAATTTAGCATAAAAATGACCCAATAAATGGAACAATGGCCTAGAAACAACCCCCACTAGCCAGGTATATAAGACCGGGAGAGCCCTGAAAGATGGGGGTCCCAGGATCTGAAAAACAAAACAAGAACACAATAATTTCAGCACAACAGCACCCATGTCAAAATACAGTGCTATAAACAATAAGGCCGTCTCCCCCCCCCCTTTAACCACAAGCCCTGGGCTGCTGGATAAACAGTCAGCCAAACAGCGGGATCGGGGCGAGGAGGAGGGGATGGGGGAAAAAGAGAGAGAGAGAGAGAGAAGCCAAAAAGTACAGACACAGTTAAAATATATGTGCAAAAAAGGATATAATAATAAACGCGGCGGTGCTGCCGCAGGCCCTAATGTCAAAACCAAGAAGGAGGGTACCTCAGATTTCCTACTGCCCGCGGGACCACTTCAGATCAAGATGGCGGCCCCAGCCAATAAGAACAGCCCGCGCCGTCCAGGAGAGGGTAGAAGAAAGGCGGTCCCATGGAAGCGCGGGAGCCGCGATAACCCCGCCCCTCCCCAAGCGCCAATCACAGAGCGGGCCGCGCAAGACGCGGACCCGCCCCCAACTGTGCTGCTTCCCCCATGACCGGACCGGCGGAACAACCGCCCGGTCCCCCCGACGCAGCCGGAGACACGCCGCAGCGAGCGCCGACCTCGGCGCTCCCCGGTCAGGCGGCCCGCGGCGCAGAGCGCCGCCCGGCCCCGCCCACCGCCCCCGGCGGGACGAACGAGCTGACAGGGGAACCGCGCCAACGGCGCACCATGACACCCAGGGAGCCACACAAACGACGGGCAGGCAGTAAACGCCCGGCCCGCCCGCAATAAGAAACATAGGCCCAGTGAAATGAAATAAAGTATAGCAGCCCCTGCCACCCGTCCCAGCACACACTACACAACACACAGCCACACAAAAGGGGCAGTAAGCTGGGAGGAAAGGGCATACCTAACGTGCAGACTGACAGGCTCGCTAGATGAGCCAGTACCTAACTGCCATGTAATTAGGGGCATCCCACGTCCGGATCACCACTCCGGAATCCCGTTATGCCCCATAATATGGGGTCGAACGGAGGAGCTAATCTCCTAGGCACTCAAGGTGCCATCTACCCTTGCCCAGCCTACAGCCCAAGCTGGGAGGCTGCCAGTTATACAGGGGGAGAAAACCAAAAGAAGCTGGGCAGAAATAGACCGTAAGGGGGGGGGCCGGGGTGAAAGCAGGAGACTTCTTTCTTCTGTCTTGTCGCCACCTTGCAGAGAATAACACTGGGGGATTATTGGGAGGTACCAGGTATGTATAGACCGGGAGGGGCCTGTTGCTTTTTTGGAGATTCTCTGCAACGCTGCCACCTAGCGGTAGGTATTACCCTATTGTAATAATTAATGATTGAAGTGGGGTGTGTGACATACTTAGAATAAACTCCTTTACAAACATTGGCATATACTCAAAAGTGACAATATATTGGGACCAGCATTACCAGAACATCCAAGAGTAATTTACCGTAAGGCTCCTAATCTGCAGGATAAATTAACAATGAGTTATTTAGGCCCTCCAAAGAAGGTAACTTTAGTTAATAATCCCTTACAAGGATTCTATAGATGTGGGATATGCATGGGATGTAGGACATGCAACCCCATAGAAAAACCAAAAAGGACCTTCACAGATATAACATGTACTATGGAATTTAAAATGTCTACGTCCATTACATGTAATACAGAAGGGGTGGTTTACCTTATTTGGTGCCCATGTGGCCTACAGTACATAGGTAGAACCACTCGTCCACTCAAAGTACGCATACGGGAACATCTTTATAATATAAGGAAGGGTCTAGAAACACACAGCCTTTCTGCACATTTCAAATACAGTCACTCGCAAGACCCCAAATGTTTATCATTTATGGCGATAGAACGAGTTGTCTGCCATTGGCGAGGATCCAATCTAACCAGGCAATTATCACAAAGGGAAAGTTATTGGATATACACGTTGAACACTCTCACACCTCATGGCCTAAATGTTTAGTTTGATCTCAACTGTTTTATAGACACGTCCTAATTATTTTTATCATTTCAGTACTATATTGAGTTAGCCTTAGCCCCTCCCTCATTATTTCCTATACACTATTTTATTTTTTTCTTCACATTTATTCTTACACCAAGGGTAAGGCTAACATTAGGATTGTTAGTTCACCACATCACATTTCAATTATGACCTCTAATATCCCTTTAATGAGGGATGTTTGTCACTAACAGCTCACATCACACAAATAGGATTGAACACATAATGGTTGGGGTACCCCTTTATTCTTATACCACCACTGCAGTATTATCCCTACACCTGTTAACTTCGTGCAGGATGACATATATGTTTAGTCTCTTAATTACCAGTAAGGCTGGAGTTGTCATTGAAGCCATTAAGGGCTAGATATCTTCAAGCATATATATCAAACCATCTTAGTTAGAGACCTTCCCCTCGATTCAAAGAGCAAAAGTTAATTGATTTCGGATCGAGAATCGTAAGTTTGGGTGGGTGTTTGTCATTTTTTCCTTTTTTTTTGGCCATTTCGTATTCGCACGAACGTTCGCGCAAAGACGTATATGAACATACGCTTTCCGGACGTCAATCGTATATTTTGCGTTAGTTCGTGTGTTTTTCCCGTCCAAATCGTATTTTTTAGGTCCGATCCTATTTTTTACGTGCTTCACATGGGCTTGCGACCAATTCAGAGAGGTGATTGCTAATTGTTTTGAAGCCCATTAAAGAGCTGTTTCCCGAAATGTTTGCCGGCAGCTATTTGGCCTTGGGAGTAGGATGGAGAGGAGCGAGTTTGTGGCACATCAAGGGCTTATGCTTTTTGGCATCGATTTGATCCGGATGTCTGAGAGCAGATTGCCCCTGCGTCGTCGCATGAACATCGATAGCATGAATGATGTTGAGCTGTTTGAGCTGACCAGGCTTAATCGCGCTTCCCTCCATAAATTATATAGTGAGCTGCGGCCATGGTTAGCCCGCACCACAAGGAAGGGGCATGCAATTTCAGGTATGACCAAGATGCTTGGCTGCCTGCAATTTTTGGCGAACGGCTCGTTCCAGAGGCTGGGTGCCCTCTCCGTGGGGATGTCCCAGCCTACGCTGAGCCGCGCACTCTCTAAATTTTTGGAAGGCATGGCTGCCATAACTCTCAAATATATTTTTTTCCCGGATGATATGGCAGCCAGAAACGCCATTAAGCTTGGTTGTTATAATGTGGCCGACATGCCCAACGTAATTGGTGCTGTTGACTGCACACATGTGGCACTCGTACCTAGGGCATCCGACGAATATATATATAGGTATATATTTTGGGTTTGGGTTATTATGGGGCCCAACGTGTAATGTAACCTATTTTCCTTGGCGGCAGCATATTTTTGTTTGGACTTTTGTGTACATGCCTTATTTAGGCTTCTCATTTGTTGTTTGAATTTGTGTGCAGACATGTTTTTTTTTCTAAATGTTTTTTGCCCTTATCACTTACCCTTTTTTTTTGTTTTTGCCTTAAGGAATCGAAAAATGGGACACTCCCTTAATGTCCAGGCCGTGGTGGGGCCGGACATGCGTTTCCTGAGTGTCCTTGCCGGCTACCCTGGATCGTCGCACGACTCCTATATCCTGAGACGATCTGGTTTGTTTAGGAGATTTGAGTCTGGGGAATTTTCGGGTGCATGGCTGCTTGGCAAGTGTGTCCTATTTTTGGTTACTGATATTTCCCAGGAATCTGTATTGTTTGCCTATTTTAGCTTTATAATTCTTGTCAGAAAAACGAACCAGCATTTTTGGGGGGGGGGGGCTTTTGTGGATTGTATTTTGTTTTTCAACCAAACGCTTGGCTCCCTTTGTGCTTCGGTTTTTTTTTTAACTTTGGTTAGGATGTCTGTAACTTCCATGTCCCAAAATATATTGGGTAGCAGATTGTCCCGAAGTATCTGCTAGTTTTTTGTCCTTTTGTAGTATTGGTCTTGCAACGCCAAAGTGGACTTAAACTGCATACAGTGCATTCTTTATCAAAATGGTGTGGGCCCCTCAGCAGCATCCTAATTGTAACATTTGCGAAGCCAGAATCAAAAACATATTTCTAAAAAGCCTTGTCCGTGCAGATGTTTTTTCATTCTTGGCTTTATTTAAGCTGCATTTTTAGTTATGTACTACATTTGGCCCAATAGTGTTTTTTCTAATGTGCCCTGGGTGTCTTTTTTGGCCCTTTAGCTTACCTCATTTTGATATATGTCAAATTGTTTGTGTTTGTTGTCTTGCAATGTGTTAATTTTTGTTATTTAATTGTCTTGTTAAGGTGATTCCGGTTACCCACTTCTCCCCTGGCTCATGACGCCTGTGCTGCAGCCCCAGGATGCCTCTCAGGAAGCCTACAATCGTGCGCACCGCAAGACCAGGGCTGTTGTTGAGAGGGCATTTGGACTGTTGAAGACACGTTTTCGTTGTTTGGACCATACCGGGGGCGCCCTGCAATATACTCCTAACAAAGTGATAGACATCATAATGGCATGTGCTGTTCTGCATAATTTTGCCATTCAAGAACGTGTCCCCCGTTATGTGGATGTTCTGCCCTCTACAGGCCGAGAAGATGATGTTGACAATTATGTGGGCCCACCCAGTGAGTCTGGCCAATCAGTGAGAGCAAATTTGATATTGAAGCATTTTAGTTAAAGCCTTTTTTTGGCTTGCCATTCTGTGTGTGTGTATTTGCCTTTATTTTCAAATATTTGTTTGGCCGTAATGTGGCATTACCTTAAATAAATACACAATTTCCCTTAATTGTTGCCTAATGTTTTTCCTGGTGTTTACTTAGATTGATCTTTGCATTTTTACATCTCTTAACCAAAAATGTATCTGCTTTAGCCCAAGGTGATGTTAAATGTGTTTCAACTCAAAACGCAACAAGTATTGTAAGTTTGAAATGTTTTTACTTTTTGCACTTTGTTTGGTGGTGCACGCTTGGCTCCCTTTGTGCTTCGGTTTTTTTTTTAACTTTGGTTAGGATGTCTGTAACTTCCATGTCCCAAAATATATTGGGTAGCAGATTGTCCCGAAGTATCTGCTAGTTTTTTGTCCTTTTGTAGTATTGGTCTTGCAACGCCAAAGTGGACTTAAACTGCATACAGTGCATTCTTTATCAAAATGGTGTGGGCCCCTCAGCAGCATCCTAATTGTAACATTTGCGAAGCCAGAATCAAAAACATATTTCTAAAAAGCCTTGTCCGTGCAGATGTTTTTTCATTCTTGGCTTTATTTAAGCTGCATTTTTAGTTATGTACTACATTTGGCCCAATAGTGTTTTTTCTAATGTGCCCTGGGTGTCTTTTTTGGCCCTTTAGCTTACCTCATTTTGATATATGTCAAATTGTTTGTGTTTGTTGTCTTGCAATGTGTTAATTTTTGTTATTTAATTGTCTTGTTAAGGTGATTCCGGTTACCCACTTCTCCCCTGGCTCATGACGCCTGTGCTGCAGCCCCAGGATGCCTCTCAGGAAGCCTACAATCGTGCGCACCGCAAGACCAGGGCTGTTGTTGAGAGGGCATTTGGACTGTTGAAGACACGTTTTCGTTGTTTGGACCATACCGGGGGCGCCCTGCAATATACTCCTAACAAAGTGATAGACATCATAATGGCATGTGCTGTTCTGCATAATTTTGCCATTCAAGAACGTGTCCCCCGTTATGTGGATGTTCTGCCCTCTACAGGCCGAGAAGATGATGTTGACAATTATGTGGGCCCACCCAGTGAGTCTGGCCAATCAGTGAGAGCAAATTTGATATTGAAGCATTTTAGTTAAAGCCTTTTTTTGGCTTGCCATTCTGTGTGTGTGTATTTGCCTTTATTTTCAAATATTTGTTTGGCCGTAATGTGGCATTACCTTAAATAAATACACAATTTCCCTTAATTGTTGCCTAATGTTTTTCCTGGTGTTTACTTAGATTGATCTTTGCATTTTTACATCTCTTAACCAAAAATGTATCTGCTTTAGCCCAAGGTGATGTTAAATGTGTTTCAACTCAAAACGCAACAAGTATTGTAAGTTTGAAATGTTTTTACTTTTTGCACTTTGTTTGGTGGTGCATAAAAAATAAAAATCCACATACAACTGTGGCTCAAAAACAAAGAAGGTATTAACATTAAATCTACCACATCTACACCTGGAAGAGAGTGGCACAACCAAACAAGGACACCCAGTCCAAAGGCCAGCCTAGTCCAGTCATTAATATTGCCTGTGCCAAGGGATATTTGGGCATGGCCATAATGTCACACAAACATGTCTGCAAACAGGAGGAGCACAAACCAACAAACCAAACAAATGTCAAAAGCCATAATTGGCACATGATAGTTGCCAACTAGACAGCACATAGACCTATGGCATTGGCTAGTGGCCTTAATCATTACTCTAAGGAGCTCTATGGGAGCAAATACAAAACACAACCTGCATGTGAAACACAAAATGGATTGTTTGAAACCTCAAAGGACAAGTAAATACAGTGGGGGGGAAGAGAAAAGATGTCCCACACATTCATGGATTAATAGGGTGGCTGCCCATAAAACCCAGGTGGAGGTCCGTGGGGATGGGACCTAGCCTGGGCCATGGTTGCATTGTGAATTTGCAACTGCTCCATAATGTTTCTCTGCATATTGGTCATCTCAGCCATGGCTGACTGGATGCCATTACTTGCATTGACCATGTTGCTGTTGAGGGTCCGAAACTCCGCGAGGATGCCCTGTAAGGTGTTAGTTAGGTTGACCATATCGGCATGCCTTTCCTCCCGCTCAGTTACGAGCTGTGCCTCAAAAGAGTCCCTCTCTTGGTTCCATAAATCAAGCAGGGCACTGTGCCTCCCCTGGGAAATTGTGCGGCGGCGTAATGGAGTCCACCGCACAATTACCCTGGCTCTTGGGCGTGCCCTGCCGCGTTGTGTCGTCCCCTCAACAGCAACAGGCATGCTTGGCAAATCCTCAGCAGCAGAGTGAACACTGGGGACTGTTGTGTCAGTCTCCCCATGTGCATGCACAATGGATGCAGATTCACTCTGCTGCTGAGGATTGGCCAGAGAAACATTAGGGAGCAGTTGCAGATTGGGACCCAGGGGGAGGTCATCGGACGTGGCCAGCAGGGATACATCATCTTCCTCCATTTCCTGGATCTCTTCCATGAGTGTGTGGGTCTGTAGGGACATAGAAAAAAAAAGGTTAAGTTGGCGTCCCAAATTAGGATTACATCAGTTTAACACATGCTTAAGCACTTGGTAGTATTTTGGGTACTAAATAAACTTACCGGAAAACTCGGATCTGGGCTCCTATGCTGTACGGACCTGGTAGGCATAATCAAACTGGGGGGTGAGTTTACACTTGCTGAGGGGTCATGCTGGGCTGAAGAAGAGAAAACAAAACAAGGTAAACACACACATAAGCATTGTTTGGGTAGGTAATAAAACAAGCCACTATTTCTAATATTAAGCAACTCTACAGCAATGGGTCCAATTGGTAAAATACACTTAATTTAACATATGTGCAATGGATCGAGTAAACTGCTAACTGACCTCAGTTCGAAGTCAGGAAGTGTACCCAGTCAGCATACAACTTGCAGAGCAACTATTTTGAGTTTGACTACCATTCTCTAGGTCAGGGGTACTCAACCACTTCTTGTAAAGGTCCATTTAAAGGTATCCGGTGAGAGGTGTCTAGTTAGAAATCAGCACACTGGGGGAGGGGCTAGAGATTGCCAAGTGCAAACTAATAAAGGCTGCTTGCCCTTGCTGGGCTGGATGGGGCAGAGCTGAGGGGACAGGGATTGGATGGCTAAAGCTGGGAGGACAGGAATGGATGGTGATGGGATGGATGGAGCAAATCTGTTAGGAATGAATGGGGCTGATGTGGGGGGGGGGCAGATGGTGGGACAGGGGCAGATGGGGCAGAGCTGGGGCAGCGGGACAGGATTGGACAAAGAGAATGATGCACCAAGTTAGTGTGTACCTTGCAATGCCACTTCCTGTGCAGTACTTCATATTGCAATGCTAGGTTTCATGGAGCCATGACATTGGCCAGGAGACCAACCACTACATCGCAGATCAAGGGGGCAGCTCTGAGCACGTCAACACAGAAGTAACTGAGTGCAGGGCTGTCTGGGCAGGGGTCTGGGAATCTGGTGGCAAGGTCCGCATTGGGACCCCGGGCCGCCAGTTGAGTATCACTGCTCTAGGTCAGATATGTTTGGGGGTGTTGAATTAAATTGTTACCTCAAACACAACTCACACAACAAATAGCCAACACATCCCTAATGATGTGTGTTTTGTGATTGAGTCCAAATATATCACTTTTCTTCATAAACTTCGTTACTTCACACATAATTAGTGTTAATTGTTCTTTTACATAATGTATGTGGTCCAAAATGTGTGATTCACAGGGACCAAAACAGGACACAAACAGGCACAGTAGTGCGAGGCCAAGCAAGCCACACCATAGGGCCATAACGTCATCTTGGTACTAGTGAACTTTAATTTTCTGGGCAAACAGGCAAACATGCAGATTAAGAGTACTCACCTTGTGTACGGGTCGGTGAGTCTGTGTCCCTTAGACCCGCATGGCCACCGACCGCGACAGGATGGAGAAGGCCCAGCACAATCTCCTCAGCAGGTGTAAACTCCAGTTTGGTTGGAAAGCCACCTCCAGTTTTCATGCTGAAATGAAAAAATAGTTTGGTACCCAGAAAAGGTGCATACAGTACATCCTAATCATTACATTTGGAGACATCATTTATTTACCTGTAATTATGCCTTTTAATTTCTTTTTGACGTACAGCATATTTGAGATCCGAAATTTTCTTCTGGATTTGTCCAACATCTTTCCTCTCTTCCCCCGCTGCATTTACTTGTCGTAGGATGGTTTCAAACAATTCCATCTTGCGCTGCTTAGTGGTGTGTTTTGATTTGCTCCCATAGAGCTCGTCATAGTATAATGTAAGGCCACTAGCCAATGCCATATTTTGGTCATGGGAGAATCTCCCACTCAAATGTCCGCGCCGCAATGTGCGGACAGATGGTTGGCTTGGGTGCTCCTCCATGTGTGCAGACACATGTGGTGACATTATGGCCTGGGGCTGGGTAGGGGAATGGAAGGATTGCTGGCTTCCCAATGACTGGACTGGACTGGCCAAGGGACTGGGTGTTCTTGCGTGGCTGGCCACCGAACTTCCAGGTGTAGATGTGGTCCGGGTGGCCATTCTTTGGCCTCTTGGGGGGCTCTGTTCCCGGCTGGTGCCAGGTCGGGGGCTATGTTCCCGGCTGGTGCCAGGTCGGGGGCTATGTTCCCGGCTGGTGCCAGGTCGGGGGCTATGTTCCCGGCTGGTGCCAGGTCAGGGGCTTCGGGCCCTGCTGCGGGGCCTGGATGCTCTTCGGGCCCTGCTGCACGGCCTTGCTGGGCTTCGGGCCCTGCTGTGTTGCCTTGCTGGGCTTCTGGCCCTGCTGCGGGGCCTGGATGGTGTTCTGGGCCTGCTGTGTTGCCTTGCTGGGCTTCTGGCCCTGCTGTGGGGCCTGGATGGTGTTCTGGCCCTGCTGCGGGGCCTGGATGCTCTTCGGGCCCTGCTGCGCGGCCTTGCTGGGCTTCGGGCCCTGCTGTGTTGCCTTGCTGGGCTTCTGGCCCTGCTGTGGGGCCTGGATGGTGTTCTGGGCCTGCTGTGTTGCCTTGCTGGGCTTCTGGCCCTGCTGTGGGGCCTGGATGGTGTTCTGGCCCTGCTGCGGGGCCTGTATGGTGTTCTGGGCCTGCTGTGTTGCCTTGCTGGGCTTCTGGCCCTGCTGTGTTGCCTTGCTGGGCTTCTGGCCCTGCTGTGTTGCCTTGCTGGGCTTCTGGCCCTGCTGTGTTGCCTTGCTGGGCTTCTGGCCCTGCTGTGGGGCCTGTATGGTGTTCTGGCCCTGCTGCGGGGCCTGTATGGTGTTCTGGGCCTGCTGTGTTGCCTTGCTGGGCTTCTGGCCCTGCTGTGTTGCCTTGCTGGGCTTCTGGCCCTGCTGTGTTGCCTTGCTGGGCTTCTGGCCCTGCTGTGTTGCCTTGCTGAGCTTCTGGCCCTGCTGCGGGGCCTGGATGGTGTTCTGGGCCTGCTGCGGGGCCTGGGTTGGCTAAGTGCCCGGCTTGAAAGCATGGGTGGTGTGGGCTCCCTTGGGCGGCCTCTTCTGGGGGCAGAGGTGGTGGTGGCTGCTGTGGCCTGTTTTTTGGCCGCAGGGGCACGTGCCTTTGGGGCCCTTTTTTGGGAAAGGGAGGGTCCAGTGTCCCTTGGTGGGGCCGAGGTGGTACTTGCCTTCTGGGCCTTTAGCTTCTTGGGTCCTTGCTGGGACCTGGTGGTTGGGCCCTCAGAGGTCTGCCTTGGCTGGGCGCGTTTAGCTGCTGCCTTTTTGGGTGCCATTTTCGCAAAAAGCTCAAAGAGAATGAGCTTTGGGTGCAGGGACCTTTAAATCATGCGCCCAGCGTCTGACGCCTATGCGCACGACTACGCGCTCGTACGGACGTACGTTCGTGCGGAACCAGGAAACCGCTGGGGTTTCACTTATCTGCTGCCTTGAAGAAGCCTGAAGATGGCGCCCACTATCTTCACCCGCCAACAGGAAGAGATCCTCATGCTGGTAAGTGCCTTGCTCTGCCTTTTAAGCTAATACTGACTGATGTACTAAATGTAAATGATGCGTTTGGAACTAGTTTTGGGGATCTTAATGTTTAAGAACAGGCTCCTCACACTTCATCCTCAAGGGCTGAGCCAGGCCACGTTTTCACCTCTCTATGCTGATGTCCTAATTAGGGCAATTGCTCTGGCTTAGCACCAGTTAATTAACCTGTGGAGTAGCGTGGCTAGCTGTCAAACCTGGCCTGTCTCGGACCTTGATGCGGATGTTTGAGGACCACTGTTTGCCTAAGACATCAAAACACAACGGCAAGCCACACACGTGGGCAAAAAGCCTAAGCATAAGCCGACATCTTGGATGTTCAAACCATCCTAACATGCCATAGATGCAGGTGGCCTGATTTGTAATGTTGGCTAGCTGTATGTACATGGTGTGTGAAACATATAACATAAGACCAGACTCTGAATCAGAGTGAACGTCCGCTTTAAGGCACTCCCCAAAAATGGCTGGCACTCTAAATGTGTGTGTTAATGACATGACATTCGCTACTTGTGATGCAACACATATGCCTCTGTGTGTAAAAGTAAAAGCTCTGTGTCCATTATGTTTTTCAGATCATGCTTCAGCGCCGGTATGACTTCGCGCCCAAGGGACATCGCCCGGGAGATCATCGCGGAAATCCACCGTGTGACCAGCACCACCTTCACTCACACCCAGATAATGCAGCATTGGTCGGACCTGAAATGTCTGCACATGCCCCGGGTGCGGAGGTTTTTTGGGATCCATTTCCCAAGTAAGTACAAAGCGATAGCATGGTATATGTTCCAAATGTATAAGTTATGCCTTTATTATTATGACTTTTCTTTGTTAATGTTGGAAATGGATTTCAGAATTCGCCGCACCCGGAGGCGCACAGGCCGACCAGTGCTGCATGATTCTGCATCTGTGAGTGAAGGTGGTGGATCTCCCGGGCGACGGACCTCTGTAGCCTCCTCAGACCAGCCCCTGGACCATACCACAGAGGAGGGGCCCAACCGCGTGGGCGTGGAGTCATACCCGGCCAGGCATGGGGAAGGCTCTGGTATGTCACTCTTCATGTATATGCACAAAGATATACATGCCAGGCCAAAAACTAAGTGCTCCTTTATTATGTATTTGTAGAAGCTTCGGGAGCGGGTGAGATAGTGAAGGAGGAGGCAGCAGAGATGCTGGAAGTTGATCCTGGCGAAGGTGAGTGATGTCAGCCAGACTGGGAGCCAGATATGTTGGGAATAGTGACTCTATACAACTACTAACCAAATGTCACATGTTTCTCCAGGGACTTCTTCACAGCATAGTCAGGACCAAGGGCATCCTGTTGGCCCCAACCAGCCATCTGTCGGCCACCAACAAAGTAAGTAGCCATGCCATTATTCATATTTATGTGTTTTTAGCTAATAACACACACATAACTAAAGGCGTAGCCAATGTATAGTTAACACTTTCATGTGGGCACTTCGTTAGCTTAAAGCGGACCCTAACTCGTATTAAGAGCCTAGCTAATAATTATCCCACACACTGTACATACAGATTGCGAACATTCAAAAACAGGCTACCGGCATCTAATGCATGTTAGGAGCCTTTAAACATCCAAGATGGCGGCATATGGAATGCGCAATATTTACAGGCAGCATGGCATACAGATTTAAAAAAGTAAGGTGCTGCCATGCATTGTGGGACTGCTGACCTTTCCCTGAACCCAGCTATGCTCTGTATTACCAAAGCACAACTGTAACCTACTCCCCTGTACTTTATCCCACTCTCCTCTCCTCATTAAGTGTTATGCTTCTGAGTCCAGATGGCGGCGCAGTAATCAAAAATCCACCAAAATGTACTTCGATCTGGTGCAGAATCATTTGGGAATAGTTATTGATTTTCATTAAATAATGTTGAAGGTCCGGTTTAAGGAGTTTCAATACTTACCTGTGGGAAATGCATTTACTTTATCCCTTGGAAGAATGACATATGTCATGCATTTACATGTATTTGATTAACCCAAAATCTATTCCCAGCCTACAAACCGGTCTGGTACTCCTATTTATGTTTATTTCTCTATTGGTTACAGGGATGATCCCAAAAACATTGGAGGGGAAAAAAAAAAGAATCAAGGAGTTGGTGGCCGAGCTGCTGGCCATACAGGCGACGTTGGGGCCAACAGAAGAAGAAGAGGAGGAGGATTAGTGCCCTTGGTCCTGGCTCATTTTGTAAAATAGTTTTAAACTAGCTTTTATTGAACCAAATTTTATTGTTTTAAAAACAAAAAACAAAAAAAATTTTAACATTTTACAATGTTTTAAAAAAACAAAAACCAACCAAAAAAAAAAAAATATAATAAATAATATTTTAAGCCTTTATAAATGTGTCATTTCTAATATGCGCCCAAAAAGACATTTACACAAACACGAAAATACATGCTTAGAAACATATAGACATATGTACATTATGTGGTTTGGGTAAGTTTTAGGGTCGTCCAAATGAAGAAGGATGCAAGCGCTAAGGGGTTTGGGTAAGTTTTAGGGTCGTCCAAATGAAGAAGGATGCAAGCGCTAAGGGGTTTGGGTAAGTTTTAGGGTCGTCAACATGAAGAAGGATGCAAGCGCTTAGGGGTTTGGGTAAGTTTTAGGGTCCGAGAAATGAAGAAGGATGCAAGCGCTAAGGGGTTTGGGTAAGTTTTAGGGTCCGAGAAATGAAGAAGGATGCAAGCGCTAAGGGGTTTGGGTAAGTTTTAGGGTCCGAGAAATGAAGAAGGATGCAAGCGCTAAGGGGTTTGGGTAAGTTTTAGGGTCCGAGAAATGAAGAAGGATGCAAGCGCTAAGGGGTTTGGGTAAGTTTTAGGGTCGTCAACATGAAGAAGGATGCAAGTGCTAAGGGGTTTGGGTAAGTTTTAGGGTCCGAGAAATGAAGAAGGATGCAAGCGCTAAGGGGTTTGGGTAAGTTTTAGGGTCGTCAACATGAAGAAGGATGCAAGCGCTAAGGGGTTTGGGTAAGTTTTAGGGTCCGAGAAATGAAGAAGGATGCAAGCGCTAAGGGGTTTGGGTAAGTTTTAGGGTCCGAGAAATGAAGAAGGATGCAAGCGCTAAGGGGTTTGGGTAAGTTTTAGGGTCGTCAACATGAAGAAGGATGCAAGCGCTTAGGGGTTTGGGTAAGTTTTAGGGTCCGAGAAATGAAGAAGGATGCAAGCGCTAAGGGGTTTGGGTAAGTTTTAGGGTCGTCCAAATGAAGAAGGATGCAAGCGCTAAGGGGTTTGGGTAAGTTTTAGGGTCGTCCAAATGAAGAAGGATGCAATCGCTAAGGGGTTTGGGTAAGTTTTAGGGTCGACAACATGAAGAAGGATGCAAGCGCTTAGGGGTTTGGGTAAGTTTTAGGGTCCGAGAAATGAAGAAGGATGCAAGCGCTAAGGGGTTTGGGTAAGTTTTAGGGTATGAGAAATGAAGAAGGATGCAAGCGCTAAGGGGTTTGGGTAAGTTTTAGGGTCCGAGAAATGAAGAAGGATGCAAGCGCTAAGGGGTTTGGGTAAGTTTTAGGGTCCGAGAAATGAAGAAGGATGCAAGCGCTAAGGGGTTTGGGTAAGTTTTAGGGTCGTCAACATGAAGAAGGATGCAAGCGCTTAGGGGTTTGGGTAAGTTTTAGGGTCCGAGAAATGAAGAAGGATGCAAGGGCTAAGGGGTTTGGGTAAGTTTTAGGGTCGTCAACATGAAGAAGGATGCAAGCGCTAAGGGGTTTGGGTAAGTTTTAGGGTCCGAGAAATGAAGAAGGATGCAAGCGCTAAGGGGTTTGGGTAAGTTTTAGGGTCCGAGAAATGAAGAAGGATGCAAGCGCTAAGGGGTTTGGGTAAGTTTTAGGGTCCGAGAAATGAAGAAGGATGCAAGCGCTAAGGGGTTTGGGTAAGTTTTATGGTTCCTAAAGGTAAGTGGTAGCCTGGCGCGAGGCAGTAGTGGTGAGATTGGTAGTGTCAGATAGGGCCCACATTGGTTTGTGGAGTGTAGCTTGGATCGCGCATGCGCAAGACCTTATATACATACGAACGAACGAATATAAGAGGCCAAAAACCATTGAAAACCAGAGGCAAACGCAAGTAATAGGAAGAGGTGGACGATGGAAGCGGCCGAAAAAACAGGCAGCCGCCGCAACAAGTGATCACATCAACCTGTTTTTTACGATTGACAACTGACTGAGGCAAGTTCGAGAGATAACATACGAACGGACGTACATTTTAGGATAGAAACGTATCTGCTTATAGAATCACTCGCAAGTTCATACGAACGCACGAGCGGACGGGAAAAATAGGATGATCGGCACCCAAATCAAAGCTGTTACATGTTTCTTTGAATCGACCCTCTTGTGTACTAAACCAGTATAGTATACTGCTTATTAATGTGAATGGGCACAGCCTTTATCCTAATCCTTTAAAACACAACCCTCAGGGCATCTTGGCTATAATATAGCCACATCTGACCCTGAAGGCTAAAAGCACACTGCTGAATTTGAAATAATATATATACCACTGTACTACTTTATAGTGCACTCGATGACATTGATGTGCAGTGAGTGTACACATGTCCGGAGCAGTGGGCTGCCCTAATAATGGTGCCCGGGGAGCAGTTGGGGGGTTAGGTGCCTTGCTCAAGAGCGGTTCAGTCATGTTCCAGGACCGGGATTTGAACCTGCCACCCTCTGGTTGCAAGTCTGCTCCCTTACCTCTAGGCCACAACTGCCCCTTCCTGTGCAGGCTCCTGACGGTGTAAGCTTCGGCGTGGGCCTTGGCCAGTGTATTCACCTTTCCTATTGACAGCTTACTGCTATGTGTTCAATACAGGCTCTCTTCAGCCTATCATCAAGCGGTTTGTGCACCGCCACCAATAGCAGAGCCTGAATTACTGGTCTATGATAGGCTCTTAAACTGATGACGCCTGTAGTAAACAAAGTAGCTGATAGGCTAACTGATACAGCCATCGTCAGAAGGATTTCCTGCTGTGGCCGCCCCGCCCAAACCGCATATTATAAAGAGCGGCTTTCACCGCCGCGCCGCCAGTCTTGAAAAAGTTGCTGATAGCAATGAAACGTTGACGGCGGCTGGGCGGTTTTATCATTGCAGCAATCTTCTTTTAAACAGTGTCAGCGGACAGCCTCTTCCACCCCATATAGCATCACTGGCCAGGACGCAAAGGGAGCAGGATGAAGGCTGTTGCCTAAACACTGAATAGAAGCTGTATTTTAATCAACTGAAATGTGAGTGCACACTTTTAACAACTTTTTAAGAAAATATATTAAAACGGTGTTACACTAGATATCTTTTATGCTTTTATTTTTATGGCAATATGCCTTGATATTCTTACACTAACCACGTTTGGGAGCAATATTGCTGGATAAGGATTAAATGTTGTGGAAAGAAGGAAATCTACACAGCAGCAGAACCAAAGCTTCATTTGGAGTATTTTACCATCTGGTAAGAGTAATTTAAACAGGTGGTGGGCACGTGGTGGAAAATTGAAGTGGAGTAATTGTAGCTACTACCAACAGCACAGTACCAGTGCATGCATTTTGGGATACCCACTTTGGACTTAGATGGAAGCCTTTTGACATTACACTGTTAGAGAACAGACAGTGGATGATCTATTGCCTTGGACTTTAACCACAATTGTTATAAGTTTGCTCTGTGTTTATTTATTTTCATAGGATTGTATAACTGTTTTGGGAGGGGGGGAGTACACACACTGGTGTCCCTGAGCCTATCCATGGCTCTCATTACCACCCATGCAGTAACCGTAGGGAGATGAATGTCCGGGGACGACCGGACCTGTTGGTCATATGATCCGCCTGCGGCCTGCGCTGTGCAGAATGGCTGCCGCTGACACGGTGAGGTCTGCAGCCGGAAGCGTTCACTGGCTCCCTAAGGCCATTTTGTCATTAGTTGCCGGGCAGACCCCTGAGTCCTCCTGATGGGGATGCCTTACCCAGACACAGGCGGAGGGACGGTGGGGCGGGCTGCATAGCAAACCGCCTGCCGGGATCCCAGCAGTGACAGAAGCTCTGCTCGGCGGCTATCCGCCATAGCGGAGCTGAGGGGGATGGGAAACCATGGTTCAAATTGGGGCGCACCTGCTCTTTATTGCTTGTATACATTTATTCCTTGCATACTTTTCTACTGTTTGACTGTGTTTGTATATTACTGACACTATAGGTAAATGTTTAGTGACCCTCTGGCATCACTGATGATTTCTGGTTGACCTTTGACCATTTAAACTCTATGGGCTGTACACTCTTTTTGTTTGTTGTTATCTTGTTGTGTTGGTCCCTGATGAAGGGGCATTAAAGCCCCAAATGTTGGACTTACTGACAAGCAACGTCGCATTCCAACTTATGGATTTGTATTTATTTAATGGACTTTTGCATAATACAAGCTTTCATGAACTAAGGAGTTGCTGGCTTTTTTGTTACTTCAAGGATAAGCGGTGCCACCGCTAGTCATTGCACCCGGACATAATACTTGGTAAGAGTGCCTCTATCGGTACATATTTATTTGTGATTCTGGATTCCCTGGAACAAAAAGACTCTCTTACCTCTACTTTCTTTTCACAGGCACCCCTGCACTCGTTCCAGGTCGGTGACCGGGTCATGGTAAAACAGCTCAACCCTGCCAAGAAGCAAGAGTTCCCTTTTGGGCCTGAGACTAGAGTGATAGCTGTGTCGCACACTGCCGTGCTTGTGGAGAATTGCCAGTAATGGATACACCCCTCTCGAGTAAAGAAGATACCAGACCCTCTACCTAGAGAGGAAAGTAGGAGGGCCCCTGCTAAGGATGATCAAGGAGACTCAGACGCTCTACCAAGAAAGCAGTGGAGAAATGAAGGAGAAAATGAAGAAACCTCTCTGAAACTAGCCCACCCTTTGACTGGGTGGCTGGATTCTGGACTTTTCTGCAAAGCAATGACTGTGATGTTTATGTTAATCACTGTGATGTGGGTCTTGCTTCACTGTCAGTATGATCAAAGTGTCCTAGGGCCAGTAGCTAAAATATGCTGGAATCATGGGATAGTCACCGCCTTCCTCTCATGCCCTTCGCTTAAGGAGAGAAGCAGACACACATCACCTACATTTTCTTTTTCTTAAATTTAAATATGCTTATGCTCGCAGATCAGGCTTTGAGAAATGTTGGATATGTAGTAAGCTGCATCTGTCTTCTGCTAGAATACCTCTCATAGCTGTCCCTGTTAACCTCACTGATTTATTGAGGGTTAAGTTTAACCCTAACCCAGAAGTAGAATTGAATCTACTAATGTGAACAGTTCCTCTAATGAGACTGTAGAATTTACCATAGTGGCCCACTCCCATATCCCAAGATGGTTTATCCTCCTGGGTAATAGTATTAATTATACAAGAGGTGGAAAGGTATGTACTCAAAGTGAACTAAATATTACAGATCAAAAAGTGTCACATAGGCAATGGGACTGTAGTAAAGATAATAACAGTGTCGAAAGGTGTTATGAGAGCTGGCAAACGACAAATGATTTCCTAAGAGATCTAACCATCAAGGCCATGATGGATATAAATGGAACCACTGGGGTGGCCCTATCTACAAGGGATTTCTTGCATAAGCTGCTTATTGGGACCAATGATAAGGGAAAGTAGCCAAAGGACTCATATAGGGTAGTAATATGTATATTTGTTGTGGAAA
Organism: Gastrophryne carolinensis; assembly: GCA_027917425.1. NCBI lineage: Eukaryota > Metazoa > Chordata > Amphibia > Anura > Microhylidae > Gastrophryne > Gastrophryne carolinensis. The sequence continues at coordinate 118,735 of JAQIHN010000022.1, read as the reverse complement.
AATGTGTTACCCATGGATTCCCCCAGAATGCCATGGGTGGTGTTATTTACCATCCCTTATTCTAGCTATAGGAGTAGTGGGTGAACATGGTGCTTATAAGATTGAAGCAAGCCCTCACACCAAGTACCCCTTGAAGGCCCTTAGAAATGAAGAGAGGTCTTTACTAAGAATGATATGGCATGGGCGTGGTTTCCCTCGTGGACAGGCTGGGGTATTGATATAATGAAGTAGATTAATAATTACACAGGCCTCATGCAGAATATGGTCACTGATAACTCCGAGGATATAGAATCGGTATCGGCTGCGCACTCTTTTGTGACATGTATAAATTGAAGCTACGCAACTAATAACCAACCCAGGTTGCCTTGCTTGAGTAAAGGTTGTGTCAGACGCATAGACAGGGGTCTGAGATACCCCCCCAGAGAAAGATCCCAACACCTATCACTGACCTCTGCACAAATTGAGTATTTGGCCACATATTTCAAAGAGGATATTGAACACATCCAGCAAAAAATTGGCTCCCAGCAAATGTAACTGATTGTCCTCCTTACTGCACCTCATCTAACTCACTCTCCATATTCGACCCAATTACAGAAGTCTCCACACTCTTCTCTTACTCTCGCCTACAACATGCACCTCTGACCCAATTTTATCAAACCACCTCCAGTCTTACCCCCCTGCTGCCACTTCACCTCTGCCTTAATGCAGAGCCTTAACCAGTGACTGTCTTTCTGTTGTTTCTGACATCATGTCCTCTCTTTGAAGCTACACCTTTTAAAAACTGAGATACTTGCGTTTTCACCATCTACTAACCTACCTAAACCTGACATCCCCCTCTCAGTGCATGGCTCTACCATAACGCAAGGTGTTGCGTTTGACCCTGATCTGTCATTCACTCCCTAAATGCAATTGCTTTCCCGCTCATGCACATGCACCTTAGAAACATCTCTACAATCTTATTGTTGCCCTGATACATTCTGATATGTATTACTGTGACACATTACTAACCAGTCTAAATTCTCCCCCTTCAATCCACCCTGAATGCAGCATCCGGCTCATCTATCTAAGTGTAACTCTGACACCTCCACCCTATGCCACTCATTGCACTGGTTATTCATAGATACATTTTAACTTTCTCATTCTCAGCCACACAGAGCTCCATGGTGCTGCACCCCCTACATATCCTCCATAAACTGTTTACCACCCTACCCATGCCCTGTGCTCTGAAAGCATCTACAACTTACATCTATCTTAGTTTAAACCTCCCACTCCGGCCAAAAAGATTTCTCCAAATTTAAACTAATTATCTGGAATGTCCATCCTCTTAAATTGTAAGCTCGAAAGCAGGGCCCTTATTCATTTTGTTTCAATGGATACCTATTTTGTTGCTATTTTATTTATAAATGTTTGTACATGGGCCCTCTGATTGTACAATGCTATGGAACATGTTGGTGCTAAATAAATAACAATGATTATTATAAGAATCCAAATCTAATGAATATCCTGACATGGCGGTTAAAAGAATTTATTTCCACACAATTACAATTGCGCCCGGAAGACTTTTCTCACATTCAGAACTAGACTATGGCCTTGTTCCTGTATGAAATCTTTCATGTCTGATAAGGGCTGATTTGTAAGAGAAACATTTCCCACATTCAGAACAAGAATATGGCTTCTCCCCTGTATGAAATGTTTCATGTGTGATAAGATGCGATTTGTACGAGAAACATTTCCCACATTCAGAACAGGAATATGGCTTCTCTCCTGTATGAATTCTTTCATGTGTGATAAGGGCTGATTTGTGAGAGAAACATTTCTGACATTCAGAACATGAATATGGCTTCTCTCCTGTATGACCTCTTTCATGTGTGATAAGAGTAGATTTATGAGAGAAACATTTCCCACATTCAGAACATGAATATGGCTTATCCCCTGTATGAACTCTTTCATGTCTGATAAGGGCTGATTTCTGAGAGAAACATTTCCCACATTCAAAACAGGCATATGGTGTCTCCCCTGTATGAACTCTTTCATGTGTGATAAGGTCTGTTTTCTGAGAAAAACATTTCCCACATTCATAACAGGAATATGGCTTCTCTCCTGTATGAACTCTTTCATGTGTGATACGGTCTGATTTGTGAGAGAAACATTTCCCACATTCAGAACATGAATATGGCTTCTCTCCTGTATGAACTCTTACATGGCTGATAAGGGCTGATTTGTGAGAAAAACATTTCCCACATTCAGAACAGGAATATGGCGTCTCCTCTGTATGAATTCTTTTGTGACTGATAAGGTGTGATGTCTGAGAAAAAGTTTTCCCACATTCAGAACATGAATATGGCTTCTCCCCTGTATGAACTCGTTCATGTGTGATAAGCTGTGATTTCTGAGAAAAGCATTTCTGACATTCAGAACATGAATATGGCTTCTCTCCTGTATGAACTCTTTCATGTGTAATAAGGTGTGATATGTGAGAGAAACATTTCCCACATTCAGAACAGGAATGTGGCTTCTCAACTGTATGAACTCTTTCATGTGTGATAAGGTGTGATATGTGAGAGAAACATTTCCCACATTCAGAACAGGAATATAGCTTCTCTCCTGCATGAACTCTTTCATGTGTGATAAGGTTAGATTTCTGAGTAAAACCTTTCCCACATTCAGAACATGAATAAGGCTTCTCTCCTGTATGAACTCTTTCATGTGTGGTAAGGGCTGATATCTGAGCAAAACATTTTCCACATTCAGAACATGAATATGGCTTCTCTCCTGTATGAATTCTTTCATGTCTGATAAGATGCGATTTCTGAGAGAAACATTTCCTACATTCAGCACAAGAATATTGCTTCTCTCCTGTATGAATTCTTTCATGTCTGATGAGGGCTGATTTCTGAGAAAAACATTTACCACATTCAGAACAGGAATATGTTGTTTTAAAACTATGAGTTGAATCATGGGAGAGGACATCCATAGAACACTCCTGTGTCTCAGAGGAGTAAGACGAGGGATGTGCGAGGTGCACATGTTGGTGTGATGTAGTTAGTTCTTCTGTAGACTTGGCTGTGGTTTCATCTTCTCTTTTAGCATCTGTAGAGATAACAGCATGTTTGGCAGAATTGTTTTGGCTGGATCTTCTACCTGCAGGAGAAACAAAGGGAAAAACTGAAGGTTGCATTTCAACTCTTTCAGCTCAATTTCACATGCTGGGCATAAAACAGGGTCTGCTGAAATCACTTACAAAGAACATCATCCAATTAATGTAAGCACGGAGCATGAATACATTCAACAGTCTTATAAAAAGTCTCCAGGTTGGAACAAAAAATCTCTTATTCTCCACGATATGTAGTCTTCACACTTATACACAATAGGATACCTGTTACCCGGAAAACTGCAATTATCTATTGATGACAAGTACCGGTATTTGTACAGATCTCCAGATATATAAAATTGCAACATCCTAAAATAAAAATGTAATCCTTTCTTTCCTCTTTAGAATGAGGTCAAAGGCATGGATTGCATAAAGTAACACATAGCATAAAACGGTCTTAAAATATATTGCACTTATAACATGTCCAGTTAATTCAGGCTTTAATATGGACCTCATTGATCTCAAATTATCTCACATTGGACAAGCCATGTTGTGGACATCTACAACAGGTGATTGATTGATTGTCCCACTCAGCAGGAGGTTATTCCAATTTTTTCACTGAGGTGATTATTTCTTCGTTTGTTTTGCATTTTTTTGCACATACACATTCAGCACTTTAATATTGCACATAGGCACTTTAGGATTACTTAGATAGATGCATCCTTGTGATGCTAAAATAATGTGGATAAGTACAAATAGTTAGGATTAATTGGGTTTCTCTTGCTGGGTTGGGCTGTGTATTGGTATGTGTTTTTTAAATGTTTGTGATGGTTAATGTATTAATCAGTGATGGTGTTGGTCTATTAGTTGAGGAGGAGTGGTGCCTTTTTTGCTGGATGCCTGTTCTTGTGGTGTACTAGGCCACAAGGTGTTTCGTTTAGTATACTGTGTAGTTGGGACGTTTAAATTGGCACACTCTTATATATATATGATTATGCATTTGATTTAGATGGTGCTGAACCAGGTGCACTTTGTGCAGGTTTACATGGACAATCAAGTGTACACACTTCCAGCTTAAACCATCGCATTCCCCTGCAGCTGTTAGGATTAAAGAGGTTCGGCTTTATTTAAATCACACAGTCCCACAGTGTTCATGCGTTTCGTGCAATGAAAAGCACTTTAACTTTGGGTTTCCAGATGCGGGCAAACAAGTAGACACCCCCCATCTAATTGGGTGAAGGTGTCTGCTCACGTCTGGCTGGGTTTAAAGTCTGCCCTAGGCTTAGGGTGACGGGATAAGTAGGACCTCCCGGGTGCTTTGTCTTTAAGTCTGCTGAGTTTCTGTCTTGGCTGGATTCACCATTTCCGAGTCTGCGAAAGGGATAAAAGGTAGGTCCCCTTTAGCCTTGTCTGGCTTTCTTCAACTGCGGCAGTCTCGTACTCTTCTTGTTGCGCTCGACTAACTCAAGACCACTGCAGACCACTGTTTTAAACAGAAAGTGCAATTCAGAGTTTCTGATTACTGGCAAGCAGTTTAGCCATATTTCATAGCTGCTCTAGCAAATTTAATGAGAGTGTGTAAAATTTCCTGTATCTCATTGGCGGCACCCCACTCTTTTAGAAGTGAGAAAAAAGCTAGGAAGAACAAAGAGGTAGTGCAGATGGGACGCAGAGCTGCCCCTTTGCCTGCAAACAAGTCCATTTTCCTATCGACCATGTCTTTCCGAGAAGTACTTTTGGTAGGGAAAATCAAGGTGTGCCTTGCCAGATAAGTAGTGGGGTCATCCACAGGAGGAGGGTGAGCCTATTTTTAATGAGAATGGATAATGGATTTCCAGAGTCTTTATCCAGAATCTGATTAAAGTACCATTGATCTGGAAAAATCCCATGAGCAGGATCGGTCTTATAGGCATCTGGCTCCTCATCTGAAGCTACAGAAACCAGAGTAGGTCAGAGCCCAAAGGATTCTTTAATCCTTTGAATTTTCCTACTCAGTATCAGATGATGAGAGGTTCTGATTCCTCTTCAACCCAAGTCAGGATCTCTTATGCCAATAAATTCGTCCTATGGCTTGGAGTCGGCTGAGGAAAAAAGAGAGGTATGTTTTCGTATTTTGGTAGCCCTCATTCCTGATGGGACCTTTAGAATTGTCTCCCATCCAAGGAGGTCCTTTAATTTGGTCATGAGAAAATCACAGTCTCTGTGACCCGAGTTCCTGAAGGAGAGGAGTTTAGATCAGAGGGTGAGGTTCTGAAGTCCTTAGGCCCTCCGAGACTGTTTTGATTGAGGCACAGGAGTATTAAATATAATCCTCAGAGAGCGCAGTAAGTACAATCCCTACAGATAAGACCCTCTAACAGTTCTGGCCAACCTTTGTACCCTAGATCAGTCATTGAATTGTCCTGGATTCTTTAATGTTATCCAATGCCAAAGACATGATTACACTATCACAATCATATGTTTAATCACATAATGTCTAATGACATTTATTATTTAGAAAAGCAACAAAGTTTAAAGAATTAAAAAAAAATTTTTTTAACACAAAATATTATGAAAGCAATAACTTAAAAAAACAAAAACAAGCTCAAACTAAAAAAATATATAATATTTTCCTGAAAAATCCTGCAAAGAATCAGTTAAAGTTATACTAAAGGCGAGCGCCTGATTGTTGTCCCATTGTCTCGGGCTACACGTTGCACTGTCCTAGACTTCCCTTTTCAAGTATTAGAGTATTGGAGATGCAGAGAATAAATATGGAGAAACAGTGGGCATCAACAGCGATGTGATGTGAATGCACTGTGTGCTTTACTTATATCATAGGAAAAAAATAAGTGGACAGGTGCAGAAAGTTGTTGAAGCCAGCCTGGCAAACAAGTCACATGGCCCTGGACTAGTGGGGGGGACATTCCAACCTCTTTGTAGGTTAGCGCCTGGATATAATATTTAGACCCTCCTTCCAAGAGAAAGCTCTCAGCTGAATCAGCAGGCCTCAATCTCTCCCTTTCATATTTTTCAGCTAAAGCGGAACAGAACCCTGGAGTATGTCGGTGTGCTTCCTGACTAAGTCTCATCTGCTGCTCCTGTCTATGACCCGGCTGCTTCCCGACTACATCTCATCCTCTGCTCCTGTGTATGACCCGGCTGCTTCCTGACTAGGTCTCATCCTCTGCTCCTGTGTATGACCCGGCTGCTTCTTGACTAGGTCTTATGCTCTGCTCCTGTTTATGACCCGGCTGCATCCTGACTACGTCTCATCCTCAGCTTCTGTGTATGACCCGGCTGCTTCCTAACTACGTCTCATCCTCTGCTCCTGTGTATGACCCAGCTGCTTCCCGACTACATCTCATCCGCTGCTCCTGTGTATGACCCAGCTGCTTCCCGACTACATCTCATCCTCTGCTCCTGTGTATGACCCGGCTGCTTCCTGACTACATCTCATCCGCTGCTCCTGTGTATGACCCAGCTGCTTCCCGACTACATCTCATCCTCTGCTCCTGTGTATGACCCGGCTGCTTCCTGACTACATCTCATCCTCTGCTCCTGTGTATGACCCGGCTGCTTCCTGACTAAGTCTCATCTGCTGCTCCTGTCTATGACCCGGCTGCTTCCCAACTACATCTCATCCTCTGCTCCTGTGTATGACCCGGCTGCTTCCTGACTAGGTCTCATCCTCTGCTCCTGTGTATGACCCGGCTGCTTCTTGACTAGGTCTTATGCTCTGCTCCTGTGTATGACCCGGCTGCATCCTGACTATGTCTCATCCTCAGCTTCTGTGTATGACCCGGCTGCTTCCTGACTACGTCTCATCCTCTGCTCCTGTGTATGACCCGGCTGCTTCCCGACTACATCTCATCCGCTGCTCCTGTGTATGACCCAGCTGCTTCCCGACTACATCTCATCCTCTGCTCCTGTGTATGACCCTGCTGCTTCCTGACTACATCTCATCCGCTGCTCCTGTGTATGACCCAGCTGCTTCCCGACTACATCTCATCCTCTGCTCCTGTGTATGACCCGGCTGCTTCCCGACTACATCTCATCCTCTGCTCCTGTGTATGACCCGGCTGCTTCCTGACTATGTCTCATCCTCTGCTCCTGTGTATGACCCGGCTGCTTCCCGACTACATCTCATCCTCTGCTCCTGTGTATGACCCGGCTGCTTCCTGACTACATCTCATCATCTGCTCCTGTGTATGACCCGGCTGCTTCCCGACTACATCTCATCCGCTGCTCCTGTGTATGACCCGGCTGCTTGCTGACTTCATCTCATCCTCTGCTCCAGAGTAAGACCCGGCTGCTTCCTGAACACATCTCCTCTGCTGCTCCTGTGTATGACCCGGCTGCTTCCTGACTAGAGACTTAAAGGAGCCGCAGCACTCAACCCTGTTAGCTTGCAGACCAACCTATAATCTGTCTCTAAATCTGGTAGAAACAGAGGCTCGGTCACACACATCTGCAGAGGTATGCTAAGCTGCACCACCGCGCCAAGGTGCCTTTATGGGTGCAGTCCTAACTCTGCTTCCTGACTAGGTCTTATGCTCTGCTCCTGTGTATGACCCGGCTGCATCCTGACTACGTCTCATCCTCAGCTTCTGTGTATGACCCGGCTGCTTCCTGACTACGTCTCATCCTCTGCTCCTGAGTAAGACCCAACTGCTTCCTGACCACATCTCATCTGCTGCTCCTGTGTATGACTCGGCTGCTTCCTGATGTCTCATCCTCTGCTCCTGTGTATGACCCGGCTGCTTCCTGACTACGTCTCATCTGATACTCCTGTGTATGACCCGGCTGCTTCCTGACTGCGTCTCATCTGATACTCCTGTGTATGACCCGGCTGCTTCCTGACTATGTCTCATCCTCTGCTCCTGTGTATGACCCGGCTGCTTCCTGACTACTTATCATCCGCTGCTCCTGTGTATGACCCAGCTGCTTCCTGACTACATCTCATTCTCTGCTCCTGTGTATGACCCGGCTGCTTCCTGACTACGTCTCATCCTCTGCTCCTGTGTATGACCCGGCTGCTTCCTGACTACGTCTCATCCTCTGCTCCTGTGTATGACCTGGCTGCTTCCTGACTGCGTCTCATCTGATACTCCTGTGTATGACCCAGCTGCTTTTTGACAACGTCTCATCCTCTGCATGACCCGGCTGCTTCCTGACTACATCTCATCCGCTGCTTCTGTGTATGATCCAACTGCTTCCTGACCACATTTCATCCTCTGCTCCTGTGTATGACCCTGCTGCTTCCTGACTATGTCTCATCCACTGCTCCTGTGTATGACCCGGCTGCTTCCCGACTACATCTCATCCACTGCTCCTGTGTATGACCCGGCTGCTTCCTGACTACGTCTCATCCACTGCTCCTGTGTATGTCCCGGCTGCTTTCTGACTACATCTCATCCTCTGCTCCTGTGTATGACCCGGCTGCTTCCTGACTGCGTCTCATCTGATACTCCTGTGTATGACCCAGCTGCTTCCTGACTATGTCTCATCCTCTGCTCCTGAGTATGACCCGGCTACTTCCTGACTACATCTCATCCTCTGCTCCTGTGTATGACCCGGCTGCTTCCTGACCACGTCTCATCCTCTGCTCCTGAGTATGACCCGGCTGCTTCCTGACTACATCTCATCCTCTGCTCCTGTGTATGACCGGCTGCTTCCTGAGTACGTCTCATCCGCTGCTCCTGTGTATGACCCGGCTGCTTCCTGACTAAGTCTCATCCTCTGCTCCTGAGTATGACCCGGCTGCTTCCTGAGTACGTCTCATCCTCTGCTCCTGTGTATGACCCGGCTGCTTCCTGACTACGTCTCATCCGCTGCTCCTGTGTATGACCCGGCTGCTTCCTGACTAAGTCTCATCCTCTGCTCCTGTGTATGACCTGGCTGCTTCCTGACTGCGTCTCATCTGATACTCCTGTGTATGACTCGACTGCTTCCTGACTACGTCTCATCCTCTGCTCCTGTGTATGACCCGGCTGCTTCCAGACTACATCTCATCCTCTGCTCCTTTGTATGACCCGGCTGCTTCCTGACTACATCTCATTCGCTGCTCCTGTGTATTACCTGGCTGCTTCCTGACTACATCTCATCCTCTGCTCCTGTGTATGACCCGGCTGCTTCCTGACTACATCTCATCCTCTGCTCGTGTGTATGACCCGGCTGCTTCCTGACTACGTCTCATCCTCAGCTCCTGTGTATTACCCGGCTGCTTCCTGACTATGTCTCATCCTCTGCTCCTGAGTATGACCCAGCTGCTTCTTGACTACATCTCATCCTCTGCTCCTGTGTATTACCTGGCTGCTTCCTGACTACATCTCATCCGCTGCTCCTGTGTATGACCCGGCTGCTTCCTGACTACATCTCATCCTCTGCTCCTGTGTATGACCCGGCTGCTTCCTGACTACAGCCTCGATTCAGGGACACATTCGTCCGGACTTCCGTAGCTGTCTGTGAAAGTTTTGGTGGGTGTTTGTCATTTTTTTGCTTTTTTTCGTTCATTTTTCATTCGTATGAACGTTCGGGAATGCGCTTTCGATGAACGGAAGCAAATCGGAACATTTCCGTTAGTTCGGATCATTTTCCAAATAAAATGGAAATTTTCCGTTCGTTCAGAAAACTTCCGTTGCTGGGATGGGTTTCTGTCTGATTCAGAGAGCTGATTTCCGACGGACCACCACCCTATAAATCCGTTTCATTTCCGATCCACTTACGAGACCTCTGAGGGCTCGGATTGCTATTGTTGAACATGTTTTGCGGCTATGTGGAGGAGTCTGCGCGCCTTTAGCACCAAGGCACTGCATGTATCAGCATGGCCGAGGCCATAAATTGTATAGCAATGCATACCTGAATCAATACATTTCATGTATGCCTTACAGAAGCATTTTAATGCTGACCTTAATTAGTCCTTAGCATGTAAACATTTATTTTTCCACACATCCATATAATTGCTATATTTTTTTAGACTTATGTCCTTTGTGAATTATATTTGGATTGTTGAACTTGAATCTTAATTTGTTGTAGGAGTTATTGTTTTAGTTGGTTACCTTTGCTTTGTGTAATTATTTTATATTTGGTTGCAGGAACTGCAAGATGTGCCACTCGCCCTTGCTCCTGATGCCCGTTCTTTGCCTGCAGAATGCGGGCCAGGGGTTCTATAATCGGGCACTATGCAAAACCCGGGCCGTGGTGGCGAGGGCCCTCTGGCTTTTGAACTCCAGATTTAGGTGTTTGGACCATACGGGGGGGGGGGGGGCACTGCAGTATGACCCCAACAAGGTTATACCAAAATTTTATGGAGGACAGTGCTAAGTGGTTTGGGTGAGCTTTAAGGGTCCAAAAGGGAAGATGGAGGATAGTGCTAAGTGATTTAGCTAAACATTGTAGTAGAAGTGAGGGTGGCAAATATGTAGGCGAGCACTTTAACGAGTTAAGTTTGTAGTGCGAAGGCGCAAGATCGTAAGGATTCCGTCTGGACGATTATTTTTTGTAAAATGGAAACAGAATCTATAGGGAAATGTAAAGGATTCGTTGGAGAATACGATGGGAAAAGGGCAAAAACGAAAGCCTACATTGTAACATGTGGAAATGAAACGGAAAAGGGGGGGCGCTAGGGATCAGCCGATGAAGATGGCAGCAGCCTAACTCGGTTCCTTGCTGCACAGGGATGCAGAGCTACTAGAGAGATTCCAGGCTGTGCTGCATCAGGAGCTGGAAACAGCTACTGAGAAAATCTCAGCCACCTTTAAAGCTGACGTACTTCCAAATTGGAGCAGCAGATAAATTGCACTACCACTGTGCTAGAGGAGCACGAATCAAAGGTCCAGCATATTAAATCAGTCCTCTCTCTGGCCCATCAAAAAATAGAGGATCTTGAAAATCGATCCAGGCGTTGCAATCTGAGATTAAGAGGGTTGCCAGAATCCATCGTTGATCTTAAATCCACAGTGACAGCCCTGGTGCAGGAGCTCACCCCATCAATCCCTATCGAGCGGCTGGAGAAGGACAGGATCCATCGAGCCTTAGGCCCACCCCGAGCAGATGGCCAACCCAGGGACAGTGTAGTCAAGTTCACATTCTATAATACCAAAGAGATGATGGCTCAGGCAGCTCGGTCGCGCCCTAATCTGATCTTCCAAACCCACAAGCACCAGGTTTACTCTGACCTGGCCCCAGCTACCCTGCAGAGGCGGCGCCAACTAAAACCATGCCTGCTCACCCTCCAGTCGCATCAAATCGCCTACAGATGGGGCTACCAGTTTAAATTGATTTTCACTTTTGGGGGCCGCACCCACACAATAACGGGCCCTGAAGATGCAACGGAGACACTCCATCGCCTCAACCTAACTAGGCCCGTTGACCACCCACCCTCAGCAGACCTACCTCAGGAGCAACGTTCCAGACCCACCCGAAGGGACCAGAGGGCTGGTGACCAGAGACCCTATCCTGCACCCACACCCACCCGGGCATCCAGAAACCGTCAGTTGGAGATTGGATGAAAGCCACCGATTGACTGCGTCCCTCTTCTTCATGTTTAACCCCATATCACCGTAGTTGGGATACCCCGGGACGCTTTGAAGTTTTGAGAGATAACACCTCTCTCCCTCTTTGCACCGCCCTAGGGCATCACCAGATAAGTTGTGTTGATATGTTTAAGCTAAGCCTGATTGGGACGCGCGTCGCCCGTTAGGGTGAGAGAACTTTTTCCCTTTTTTTTTTTTTTTTTCTTCTTCTCTCCTCTCGCCAGTCTGGTGGGCCACGGGCGTCCCTTATTGGTTAATAGATACTTTACAGCTCATTTCATAGGATGGTTTATACGATGTTGTCTTGAGTGACCGGGTCCTGAGCCCCCCCGTGGTAGAGGCTCGGTCGGATAGCTGGTTCCTCCCAGGACCGTGGCTGACCCGACAATTTGTGGAGGGCCACCACGGGCAGGGTTGGAGCTGTCTTGTTTTGTCTGTGGGTGCCCCCCCCCTCGGCCGGAGAATTCCCCCTGCGGGCACAGGCCGTACGGGCGCGTCTGCGGGGGGTGGTCCGGGTGACGGGGGGCAGCTCCTACTGTTCTCCTAATTGGGGCTTGGCCCCGTTAGTGGGATTGTGAGATGCCATTGGAACCGCTCGGTTTGCATACTTAGCGCATCTCTGGCAATAATTAAATTTCAGGTTGCACTGTTTCATAGAGTTTTGTTAAGCGTCTCAGTTCTCAAGTCTTTTTCGTAGGTTATGTTAGCGCAATGGTTATAGGTCTTCATAGCATGGGCCTTGCGGGAGAGTATTTTTACGTTGGGACACTTGCCCGCAACGCAGAACCCAGCGCAACAACTTAGTAGGGGCAATGAGAGTACAACCCCTTCTCCCCCATAGGATCACCAACTACGCTAATTTCGCCATAGTATGTAACACTAGCGGAGGCGATGCCCCGTGCAGAGGCGAACCCCTTCAGACACCTAAGACTTCGGGTTGTGAGGTTTTTCCCCCCGGAAGGCAAACTACTGACTGTAAGTAGTCAGTACCCATCTAATACCTTCCCCTGCCTTGTGCGGCAACTCGTTTCGGCTGCCCTGTGGAGGGGCCGCTGTTCCTGCTCTCGATACTCATAGCATTTGGATGTTAAATACCTACGCTATCTTAATTCTACTACGTGGTAAGCACAATAAATACTTAGTACTTTACTTGTCAAAAGGAGTTACGCTATGTGCATTGTTCTTTGCTTTTCCCTCACTTCTTACTAAAACGTATGGGGAAATCATATACGGAGACATATGTGTTTGAAGATATCGGTGTTATTATAAAAGGAAAGCGGTCTGAGGAGATTGTTTAGAGCCTATAAGCTTTACCTAAAGAAGCTATCTGGTACGTGCACTTAAAGGTCTGGTGTTGGGATACACTGTTTGATTGAAGAGCACAGCCGGTGGAAATTTCATTAGAGTTATAAAGACTGAAGATATAATTTTGCTTTATTGTTACCAATCCCGCGGAGTCTTGCTATTTATTTAGCTTTATTTGTCTATTGTTTAGACTGCTCTGATACAGTCTTTGACCCCTGCGCTGGACATTCTAATTGGTTATATCGAATTGCTGCATAATTAGCGCGGCTTTTTTTAGTCTGTGGGGGTGGCGCATCCAGCCTGCCTCCCTTCTCACTATCGTGTGTGCATTTAGTAGAATAGATCACATCTTGGCCACACAGAACCTAGTCCCCATGGTCCAAAAATGCCAAATACTATCAGCGCCCTGGTCAGACCACACACCGGTTTCGATGAGTTTTAGTACTTCCCCCCCAGTCCTTTTAAATGGAAGATCAATGATTCCCTGCTATCAGACAAAGATACCCAAGAGCAAGTTCTTCAATCTATAAAAAACTATTTCGCAACCAACAAAGGCACTGCCACAGCAGTGAATATTTGAGAAGCTCATAAGGCAGTCATGCGGGGCAATCTTATCGCGCTGGTCTCGGCCATCAAAAAGCGTAGAAATGACAAAGTGACCCAGCTTACCACACAGCTGGAGCAGTTGCGCAGGGATTGGGCGGCGAATCCGACAAGAGATCTTAAGAAGAAGGTGGATACGGCCAGTTTACAGCTTAACATGGCATTGGACGAGATGGCGGAAAAGAGGCTTAGATGGGGCAAACAGAGGTACTATGCGAGAGCTAATAAACCTGACACCCCCCTGGCAAGCAGATTACGATGCTCGTGGCCGAGGCAGTCCTTGGTCTCGCTCAAAACTCCTGAGGGGAACCTCACAGCCAAACCTCTCAAGATTATACAGATATTCAGAAGCACATTAAGCAAGCTTTACAAGCCCCCCCATGCGTTTCCCCGAGAGGAAGCGGACAGATTTCTAGATTCAATCTCACTCCCTAAACTGCAAGACACTCATAAGGAACGTCTTGAGGCAGAAATCACGGCCCCAGAAGTATTGAGGGCCATTAAGAGCCTTAAGACATCCAAAATGCCCAGACCAGATGGATTTTCATCCCTATACTTCAAGAAATATGCCACAGAACTGGCCCCCTACTTAACCGCTATGTTTAACTCCCTTAAAGAACAGGGTTCTCTACATCAGTCATCCCTGGAGGCCTACATAAGCATGATTCCAAAGCCTGACAAGGACCACTCAGACGCACAAAATTATAGGCCTATATCATTACTTAATGTTGATGTCAAAATTTTAGGGAAAGTCCTGGTTACCAGGATCAATAAATTCCTGGGTACTATAATAGGCAAAGACCAGGTGGGATTTATCCCATATAGGCAGGCCTCGGATAACATCCGTAGTCTGCTTCACCTGATTGAGCTGGCTCAGCAAAGGGACATCCACAGCCTTCTCTTGTCTTTAGACATGCAGAAGGCTTTCTATTCCCTCTGGTGGGATTACATGAACTGCGCTCTTCAGAAGTGGGGCTTCGGAGATAACTTTCTCGCCTGGATCCGCTCTATTTACTCCTCCCCCTCAGCTAGAGTGCAATACAGAGGTTACCTTTCTGAGCCATTCTCGATTGGTAGAGGCACCCGCCAGGGATGTCCGCTCTCTCCGGTATTATTTGTGCTGGCATTGGAGCCTTTGGCCCTTGCTATTCGGGCAAATCCAAATATAAAGGGCATTGAAATGGCAGGGCATCACCATAAGGCGTGCCTTTTTGCCGATGATATTCTGCTGATCCTTTCGCAGCCCCACACTTCGCTGCCTAACTTGCTCCAGCTTTTGGATACTTTCTCGAAGATCTCGGGCCTCAAGGTCAATAAGGAGAAATCAGTGGGACTCAACATAAATATCCCCACCCCAGCCCTAAACGTCCTTCAACACAACTTCCAATTTCGATGGGCCCCGGGAGCCCTATCCTACTTGGGCGTCAAAATCACGCCGCATTACCAGTCTTTATATCAGGCAAACTACCCTCCCCTTTTTAGAACGTTAAAGACAATGCTGGACACCTGGCGAGGTCATGAGATATCCTGGATCGGAAGGATAAACGCAATAAAAATGACCCTGCTTCCGAAGCTTTTATATCATTTTAGAACTCTCCCGGTACACATCCCACAGTTTCAGATTAAAAGCATACAAAACAGCATAATGAAATTCGTCTGGGGGAAGACTAGGCCGAGAGTAACTAGAGCTACCATGACTAGGCACAGGAAAGAAGGAGGCTTGGGGGTTCCGTGCATTTACAGATTACCACGCAGCCCAGATAGGGCAGCTCCATCAGCTACATGTTCAATGGGAAACCCCTTTGTGTGTAGCGCTAGCAGCCTCGGCGTGTGACCCAATTCCGGTGGAGAGTTTGATGTGGATACCGCCGCAATGTAGACCACGAGTCTTATGCCCAATCCTAAACCACTCCCTCCGAGTCTGGGATGGGACAAAATATTCAGGGAATTTAATTTCGCCACACCTCCCATTAATGCGAATCACCAAAAATCCGATGTTCCCTCCGGGGCTGGATCCCAAAATGTTCAGCTGGTGGGAGCGCGTAGGGATTAGCAAACTCCGCCACCTTCTAATTAAAGACGATCCCCTGGCCCACGTTACAGGAAAGGGAAAATGCACCGCCTTCGGAGCACTTCAGGTATTTACTACTCCGTCATTGGGTTGCGCCCCTGCTTAAAAATAAGATTAAGGACTTGAACATGACTCCTTTTGAGAAACTTTGCACGCGGGGGACTCCCACTGCAGGTCTTGTGTCCACTATCTACTCGCACCTCATGGCGTTGCCCGCCAATTCAAAACATGGGTACATGGCCAGGTGGGAGGCTGACCTGGGTCTGGTGAGAGATAGGACAGACTGGGTAGAGATATGGTATCTGGTGCCGTTGCGTATAGCTAAGGCGATCCCGGGCTACCCAGCACATTGCTTTAGAGCAGTAGTCCTCAAACTTCCTCCTCAAGGGCCAAGACAGGCCAGGTTTTGGAGCTCTCCACGCTACTCCACAGGTGAATTAACCGTTGCTCAGACAGCACTATAGCCCTAATTACTACATCTGTGCATCAGCATAGAGAGCTGCAAAACCTGGCCTGTCTCGGCCCTTGAGGAGGAAGTTTGAGGACTACTGCTTTAGAGGCTGTCCCTTGGAGGGTTCTGTTTTGCATATATGGTGGGAATGCTCCAAGGTCAGAAGATTTTGGTCGAGGGTTTTTGGTCTGCTGAGCACTCTCTTGCAAACTCACATACGCCAAGACCCTTGGGTGGCCCTACTACATGTGAAGCCGGAGGGTGTCACCAGAACCCAACATACCCTACTTACTCAGCTTATGTTGGCAGCAAAACTAACGATCGCTAGCTCCTGGAGGAAGCCGGAAATCTCCTTCCAGGCAGTTAAAGACAGGCTTAACGGCATCTTGATTAATGAGAAGTTGACCAGTATTCTGAGGGACACACACACTAAATTTACCAAAACATGGAGACCTTGGGTGGAATACGCCTACTCGGAAATATGCAACACCTTGTTACAATAATCAATGATCTGTCTTTCCCTCTTTTTTTTTCTCTTCTTTTTCTCTCCCTTTCTTTCCCCCTCTCCTCCCCCCCAACTTTATCTTAGGCCACTCCCTCCCCCACCTCCCTACCCCCCCCATCCCCCCCTCCCCGCATTCATCCTCCCCCTCCCCGCATTCATCCTCCCCCTCCTCCTACCTGGCTTAAATGTAATATTGGATCCTTACGTACACTAAGCTAGGAAGCGGGAGGACAACACCCAGTGCAAAAGATGCTGCTGGAGTTAGGCCACTTAGGCAGACGCGCTGGTGCTAGACAAATAGCTAAGTTGTGCAAATACATTTATAGATGTAGTAAATACTTTATTGTTATGCTGAAATGTTTACAATGTGTCAGTTCTGTGAAAGTTGAACACCTTTATGCTGTACAACAATCTTATGCCATTGTCATTTGTATACCTTTAAGAAAAGAAATCTCAATAAAAAGATTGAAAAAAAAAAAAAAATGAAACTGAAAAGTCTAGATGGAAAATGACATCCTCGTAATTCGTAATCTGCCGTACGAACGGACGGAAACTTTACAGAAGGTTTTCAATGCATGCATAGAATCGCTCGTACACTCATACGAGAACGAAAACATTTCACAAAAAATACCATTTTGTGAATACTCACCTGTAAAATGGGTATTATAAGTATGTCACACACCCCACTTCATTTATTAAACATTACACTAGGGGTTTATGCACCGCTAGGTGGCAGTGTTGCAGAGATCTCCAAAAAAGCAAGCAAGCAAGCCCCTCCCGGTCTATACATACCTGGTACCTCCCAACAATTCCCCAGTGTTCAAACAGCAGTAAGACAAGGTACCAGGAACAAACAATTGTAACCCTCAACTGTAAATAACAAAACTTCACCATATAAAGAACCAGGATACCAAAAAGGGCGGGTGAAGTGGGGTGTGTGACATACTTATAATACCCATTTTACAGGTGAGTATTCACAAAATGGTATTATTCTAAGTATGTCACACACCCCACTTCATTTATTAAACATTACACTAGGGACATCCAACAGCAGTGTCCAAAAAGGGCGGGTATCCAACCAGGCAATAACGCAGATAAAACTCAAACCACTGCAGCCTGCAGAACCTTGCGGCCAAAAACAGCATCCGCTGAGGCCCGCACATCAAACTTATAAAACTTAGAGAAAGTGTGAACCGAAGACCAGGTAGCAGCCTTACAAACTTGTTCAACAGAAGCCTGACGCTGAAAAGCCCAGGACGCACCAACCGCACGAGTAGAATGCGCAGTAACACGAAAAGGGAGATCCTTCCCCTTGGCAGAATAAGCTCCAACAATCGCCTGACGAACTCATTTACTAATGGAAGACTTAGCCGAAGCCAAGCCCTTCCTAGGCCCACAGGGCACCACGAAAAAGGCATCAGTCTTACGAAAGGAAGCCGTAGTACTCAAATAGTACCTGACACAACGTACAACATCCAAGCAGTGCAACGCACTCTCCTTGTCATTCTGAGGCTTAGGGCACAAAGAAGGAAGAACAATGTCCTGATTAAGATGAAAAGCAGAGACCACTTTTAGGGAGAAAGTCTGGCTTCAAACGAAAAACCACTGTGTCCTGATGCTTCTCAAAATAAGGAGCCTGAATCAACAAAGCTGCCAACTCTGACACACGCCGAACCGAAGTGATGGCCACCAGAAAGACAACCTTCTGAGTCAGAGTGGACAGAGCAATATCCTGCAAAGGCTCAAAAGGAGGAGCCTGTAATGCAGAAGGCACCAAATCCCAAACTGGGAGCAACGGCTTTCTAGGAGGCCGCAGATGCGAAACCCCCTGGAAACAAGTCTTGACCAAAGAATGGCTTGCAAAAGACCTCTGAAAAAAGATAGACAAGGCAGAAACCTGCCCCTTCAAGGTACTCAGCTGAAGACCAGAATCCAGCCCTAATTGACGAAATTCCAAAATCCGAGAAATTGAAAGACCCGGCAGGGCAAAGATCTAGCCTCACACCCATCAATATAAGATCTCCAGACCCTATAATACACGGAAGAGAAAGACCTCTTCCTAGCACTAACAAGAGTCCGAGTGACCGAATCCGAAATACCTTCCTCCCTCAAGATGGAGGTTTCAGCAGCCAAGCCGTCAAAGCCAGCGTTGGTAAACTGGGCTAACACAGTTGACCCTGAGTGACAAGATCTGGCCGAAGAGTCAGAGCGAACTAATCCACTGCCAGACGAACGATGTCTGCAAACCACACCCGCCTTGGCCACCTTGGAGCCACGAGAATGGCGGGAACTCCTTCCAGAACCAACTTTCGCAGTACCCTGCCTAGCATGGGAATCGGAGGGAACAGATAAAGAAACCCCAGATCCCTCCAGCTCAAGGCCATGGCATCCGCCGCCAGAGCCAGAGGATCCCGAGACAGAGACACGAATGTCGGAAGCTTGTGATTGTGACGAGAGGCAAACAGATCCACCTCCGGCGTCCCCCACCGAAGACACATTGACCGAAACACCTGGGGATGGAGAGACCATTCCCCCCGGCTGGACGAACACCGGCTCAGAAAGTCCGCCTCTGTGTCCTCCACTCCTGGAATATAAACTGCCGAGATGCAAGGGACATGAGTCTCTGCCCAAACTAGAATCAGAGACACCTCTCTGTGGGCGCCCAGACTGCGAGTCCCTCCTTGGTGATTGATGTAAACAAACGCCGTCTGATTGTCCGATCGAACCTGAACCGGCAGGCCCTGTAAATGATGCGTCAAGTGAGACAGAACCAACCTGATGGCTCGCAACTCCAGAACATTGATGGGCAAGTGGGCTTCCTGAGGGTCCGACTGCCCCTGAAACTGAAAATCCTTCCAGAAACCTCCCCATCCTGACAAACTGGCATCCGTGGTGACAGTTTCCCAAAGCGGGGTCAGAAACGACCTGCCCTTCAGAAGATTGTCCGAGACCAACCACCACAGAAGGGACTGCCGAACCCGAGTGGACATCCGGAAGGACCGATCCAACGACCGCGGTCGCCGGTCCCAAGACGCCAGAAGATGAAGCTGAAGCGTCCGCGTGTGAAACTGCGCGAAGGGAACTGCCTCGAACGAGGCCACCATCAACCCCACCAGTCTTATCCCTAGCCGGATGGACGGGCGAGGATTGGAAAGAAGAAGCTGAGCCAATTCCTGAATCAAAAGAACCTTGGCCTGAGGGAGAAACACTCTGTGCTGGCAAGAGTCCAACGACAACCCCAGAAAGGTCACCACCCTGGCCGGAACCAGAGAGGACTTGGGGTAATTGATCACCCAGCCGAACCTCTCCAGCATAGACACCACCATGCTGGTGTCCCCTTCCGCTTGACTGCAGGAAGGCGCCATGATGAGAAGATCGTCCAGGTAAGGCACAATACGAATCCCCTGAGCTCTGAGCAGGGCCATCACCCCCACCAACACCTTGGTGAACACTCTCAAGGCAGAGGTGAGGCCGAATGGAAGAGCTACAAACTGAAAATGCCGATCCTCCACCACAAAGCGAAGGAACCTCTGATGAGCTGGAAAGATCGGAATGTGAAGGTAAGCATCCTAGATGTCTATGGACGTCATAAAGTCCCCCTGCCGAAGCGAACCGATCGCAGACCGCAGGGTTTCCATACGGAACTTCCGGGGACGAATAAACCTGTTGAGAAACTGCAAATCCAGGATCGAACGAAACGACCCATCCTTTTTGGGTACAGTGAAGAGATTGGAATAATACCCGCGACCCACCTCCGAAGAAGGGACCGGGCAGATGACTGCCAATTCCAGAAGATTCCTTACCGCCGCCAGGAGCCCCTGCGCGGCCAAAGGATCCGAAGGTACCCGAGACCTGAAAAACCTTGGAGGAGGACGGGAAACGAACTCCAGCTTGTAACCGGCCGACACCACCTCCCGGATCCACCTGTCCGAGACCTCCTGGTCCCATACCCGGGAGAAGAGTCGCAACCGTCCCCCCACCCGAACGGGTGAGGGCGCCCCCTCATTGCTGAGCGGGCTTAGCAGCTGGCTTGGGCTTGGCGCCCCAGACGTGAACGGGACGGCCACGGCCTCCACTCATATTCCAACTGGCGCCCCTGGAGGCCGAGAAGCCCGCACCCCTGCCGGCTCTGGCTCCCCGAAAGGACGGATTGAAAGAGACCGCCCCCCGAAAGGAACGGCAAAATTTCTTGCGCTGAGGCAACTTGCCTCCCATGGCAACAGAATCCAGCTTTTCACCGAAAAGCCTCAAACCCAGAAAGGGAAGAGCCGTGAGCAATCGTTTAGAATTAAAATCAGCCGTCCACTGTCTCAGCCACACTGAACGAATAGCCACCAACAGAGCCGTAGCCCTGCCACACATCAACATGGCATCCTCCTGAGAGGCCAGAATAAACGCTAAAGAGCAAGAAACTCATCACAGGTAGGATCAAGATCCACACATAAGTCCCTGACCATAGACCTAACCGCCAATGACAAAAAAAAAAAAAAAACCGAAGCACAAACAGGCCTCAAAAACCGAACCCGCACAGACAAAACCATTGCGGGCCAACTGATCAATCCGGCGACCCTCGCCGTCCTTGAAAAAAGTAGTGTCAGGAAGATGAACAGCCGCCGTATAAAACAGTCCCAAAACCGGAGCATCCACCTCGGGAGGGACAGACCATCGCTTCAGCAAGTCCGCCGGAAAGGGATATATCATATCCCAGCTAGGCGGTACCCCAACGAGCCGTGTAGGTTGCTCCCATTGCTTAAGGATAACATCCTCAAAATGCTGTTGACTGGGGAACTCCAAGCGCTGCTTGGTCCCCCCAAAAAGCTGGCCCCTAGGCCGAGGAGCAGCCTCGGGAGGGTCCAAATCCAAAACCTCAAACATTTGGGCCAAAATAGAAGGCGTATCAGGGGCGGGACCATCAACCTGGACCCCCTCAGCGCCCAGCACCTGCTGGCCCTCTGAATCATCCAATTCCTCTTCAAGGGAACGATCTGACCAATCCAGATCCTCAACAACCTCCTCATTAGAGTCCGGCGGAGGAGGAGACAGGTGTTTACGCTTAGCTAGCCTTCTGAGCGGACATAGCGGAAAACATTTTCTCGAGGTTGGCCAAGCGAGCGCACACCTCAGATTGCGAATCCCCACCCTTGACAACGTCACACGGGGTCCGGAACAGGCGAAGAGGAGAGGGAGATGGCGCGGCCGATGAAGTACCAGGCACCGGGGTGCCGGACTGGCGCTCAAAGTTCCGCTGTGCACATGGAATACATAGAATGACATCATCCCCCGGGAGCGGAGTCCCGCAACCCCCACACAACCTGGATTGTCCCGAAGGACCGTTTCCGGTATCTTTTGGCAGCCTCCATAAGGTGAATTTTAAGGTATTCGCAGACCCTAGGGATTTACGCAGTAAGCGACCCGGGATGCCCCTCTCAGATTTCAATAGAAAAATATATCTATATATGAAATATTACAACAGCCCTGACCGGGGAATATAGGCCCAAGGGACACTAAGCCAACCCCCCTAGCCAGGTATACAAGACCGGGAGAGCCCATGACTGATGGGACCCCGGGATCTGGAAAAGAAAGGAAACAATCAATCCAGGCACACACAAAAAGGCACAGAACTTACAGGCCAATAATATAACTAGGTATAAGTCCCAAGACACCTCCAGCCAGCATACCCAAAGTCCGGCTGAAGCACCCTGCCGTTGCCCCCACGGGAGGGGGGGGGAGGGGAGGGAGGCACAGACCATGTCCTAACTTAAAGACAGTTAGCCTAGGTTAGCACTAAGGAAGATCACTGTTACCCCCCTTAATCTAACGCTCACTCTGAATTAGCATTCGGTGCGATGTAATAGCAGTGAACAAACACAAAACAAAGGGGGGGGGCAGCCTACCTTAAGCCCCGCGAGAAAATGGCACCAGCCAGAATACATCAGCGACGGAGAACCAGAGGCGGAGACGAGGGGCGGGCCCGCCAGAAGCGCGGGACCGCTGTAGCCCCGCCCCTCCCTAACCGCCAGACACAGTGCGGGCCGCGCCATACGCGGCCCGCCCACCTAAAGCCGCATAGCGAGCGGCGGGCGCTGCATAGTAAAGACGCCCACAGAGGCATGTCGGGCGGACCGGGAGCCGCAAGCCGCCCGGTCCCGCCCGCCTAACAGCTAACTAGCGGGGCGCCACGGAACCACTGCGCCCGGCCCCGCCCACAGAATCCACTTTGAGGTGAACGCTCGTCAAAGACGGGCGCCCCAACATGGCGCCCGCCCACCGCACCGGGCGGCGGGCCGATGGACTCCCCGCCACACATAAAGCGCAGAACACACAGGAGCCCCCAAACACACCAACGCCGCACAGGCCGCCTGTCCCTGCCCCAAAGCACGCTAGCACACAAGTGAACACACACACACTCCAGAATGGGAAATAAAAGATAGGGGGAAAACCTAATGAGGGGCATGAAGGCTGGGGCATCCCATGTCCGGATCACAAAAAAACCGGATCACCGCTATGCCCCATAATATGGGGTCGAGTGGAGGAGCTAATCTCCTAGGCACCTAGGGTGCCATCTACCTTTACCCGGCCTACAGCCTAAGCTGGGAGGCTGCCATTAAACAAGGGGATAACACAAAAGAAGAGCCAGGCAGAAATAGACCATGGGGGGGGGGGGGGCGGGGTGATACCCCGGCTACCTGCAACCAGGAGACTTCTTTCTTCTGTCTTGTCGCCACCTTGCAGAGAACAACACTGGAGAATTGTTGGGAGGTACCAGGTATGTATAGACCGGGAGGGGCTTGCTTGCTTGCTTTTTTGGAGATCTCTGCAACACTGCCACCTAGCGGTGCATAAACCCCTAGTGTAATGTTTAATAAATGAAGTGGGATGTGTGACATACTTAGAATAAAACAGATCGGCACTAAAACTGAAGTTTTTTTTTTGTCTCTCTGAATCGAGGCTTACGTCTCATCCTCTGCTCCTGTGTATGACCCAGCTGCTTCCTAACGTCTTATCTGATGAAACAAAGGAGGGGTGGCAGCCGCTCAGACCAGGGAGGTGCACATTAGCAGGGCAATTAGAATACAAAAGTCTTAAAGGGGCCACAGCACTCAAACCAGTTAGCTTGCTGACCAACCTACAAACTGTCTCTAAACTAGGTTAAAAACAGGGGGCTCGGTCACACACATCTGCAGAAGTATGCTTAAGCTGCACCACCAGCGCCAAGGTGCCCCTGTGAGGTGCAGTCCTAACTCTAGTACTAATTCTAGTCTCTAAGAGCCCCATTTGGGACATACAATGCAATAGATAAATTGGGAGCAGGCTTACCTGAGGTTGCCCTAAACCTCAAGTGCAAGCCATGGGGTGGAAGGGTCAAAGACCTTGCAATACAGCCTAGACCCCACACTCCATGTGCTTGCACAAATTCAAATGAAACAAAGGAGGGGTGGCAGCCGCTCAGACCATTTTATAACTAACCAGGGAGGTGCACCACGTCTTATCTGATACTCCTGTGTATGACCCGGCTGCTTCCTGACTACGTCTCATCCGCTGCTCCTGTGTATGACCCAGCTGCTTCCTGACTAAGTCTCATCTGCTGCTCCTGTGTATGACCCAGCTGCTTCCTGACTATGTCTCATCCTCTGCTCCTGAGTATGACCCGACTGCTTCCTGACTGCATCTCATTCTCTGCTCCTGTGTATGACTCGGCTGCTTCCTGACTACATCTCATCCTCTGCTCCTGAGTATGACCCGACTGCTTCCTGACTACATCTCATCCTCTGCTCCTGAGTATGACCCGACTGCTTCCTGACTACATCTCATCCTCTGCTCCTGAGTATGACCCGACTGCTTCCTGACTACATCTCATCCTCTGCTCCTGTGTATGACCCGGCTGCTTCCTGACTATGTCTCATCCTCTGCTCCTGAGTATGACCCGACTGCTTCCTGACTGCATCTCATTCTCTGCTCCTGTGTATGACTCGGCTGCTTCCTGACTACATCTCATCCTCTGCTCCTGAGTATGACCCGACTGCTTCCTGACTACATCTCATCCTCTGCTCCTGAGTATGACCCGACTGCTTCCTGACTGCATCTCATAGTCTGCTCCTGTGTATGACTCGGCTGCTTCCTGACTATATCTCATCCTCTGCTCCTGAGTATGACCCGACTGCTTCCTGACTACATCTCATCCTCTGCTCCTGTGTATGACCCGACTGCTTCCTGACTACATCTCATCCGCTGCTCCTGTGTATGACCCGGCTGCATCCTGACTACGTCTCATCCTCAGCTTCTGTGTATGACCCGGCTGCTTCCTGACTACGCCTCATCCTCAGCTTCTGTGTATGACCGGCTGCTTCCTGAGTACATCTCATCCTCTGCTCCTGAGTAAGACCCGACTGCTTCCTGACCAGATCTAATCTGCTGCTCCTGTGTATGACCCGGCTGCTTCCGGACGTCTCATCCTCTGCTCCTGTGTATGACCCGGCTGCTTCCTGACTACGTCTCATCCTCTGCTCCTGTGTATGACCCGGCTGCTTCCTGACTACGTCTCATCCGCTGCTCCTGTGTATGACCTGGCTGCTTCCTGACTACATCTCATCCGCTGCTTCCTGACCACATTTCATCCTCTGCTCCTGGTATGACCCTGATGCTTCCTGACTATGTCTCATCCTCTGCTCCTGTGTATGACTTGGCTGCTTCCTGACTACGTCTCATCCGCTGCTCCTGTGTATGACCCGGCTGCTTCCTGACTACATCTCATCCGCTGCTCCTGTGTATGACCCGGCTGCTTCCTGACTACGACTCATCCGCTGCTCCTGTGTATGACCCGTCTGCTTCCTGACTACATCTCATCCGCTGCTCCTGTGTATGACCCGGCTGCTTCCTGACTACGACTCATCCGCTGCTCCTGTGTATGACCCGGCTGCTTCCTGACTACGACTCATCCGCTGCTCCTGTGTATGACCCTGCTGCTTCCTGACTACGTCTCATCCTCTGCTCCTGTGTATGACCCGGCTGCTTCCTGACTACGTCTCATCCCCTGCTCCTGTGTATGACCCGGCTGCTTCCGGACTACATCTCATCCTCTGCTCCTGTGTATGACCCGGCTGCTTCCTGACAACGTCGCATCCTCTGCTCCTGTGTATGACCCGGCTGCTTCCGGACAACGTCGCATCCTCTGCATGACCCGGCTGCTTCCGGACTACGTCTCATCCTCTGCTCCTGTGTATGACCCGGCTGCTTCCTGACTACATCTTATCCTCTGCTTCTGATTATGACCCAGTGGCTTCCTGACTATGTCTCATCCTCTGCTCCTGTGTATGACCCGGCTGCTTCCTGACTATGTCCCGGCAGCTTCCTGACTATGTCTCATCCTCTGCTTCTGTGTATGACACGACTGCTTCCTGATTACGTCTTATCCCCTGCTCCTGTGCATGACCCAGATGCTTCCTCACTACGTCTCATCTGATACTCCTGTGTATGACCCGGCTGCTTCCTGACTATGTCTCATCCGCTGCTCCTGTGTATGACCCGGCTGCTTCCTGACTATGTCCCGGCAGCTTCCTGACTATGTCTCATCCTCTGCTTCTGTGTATGACACGACTGCTTCCTGATTACGTCTTATCCCCTGCTCCTGTGCATGACCCAGATGCTTCCTCACTACGTCTCATCTGATACTCCTGTGTATGACCCGGCTGCTTCCTGACTACGTCTCATCCGCTGCTCCTGTGTTTGACCCGACTGCTTCCTGACTACGTCTCATCCGCTGCTCCTGTGTATGACCCAGCGGCTTCCTGACAATGTCTCATCCTCTGCTCCTGTGTATGACCCGGCTGCTTCCTGACAATGTCTCATCCTCTGCTCCTGTGTATGACCCGGCTGCTTCCTGACTACGTCTCATCCGCTGCTCCTGTGTATGACCCAGCGGCTTCCTGACAATGTCTCATCCTCTGCTCCTGTGTATGACCCGGCTGCTTCCTGTCTACGTCTCATCCTCTGCTCCTGTGTATGACCCGGCTGCTTCCTGACTACGTCTCATCCGCTGCTCCTGTGTATGACCCGGTTGCTTCCTGACTACGTCTCATCTTCTGCTCCTGTGTATGACCCGGCTGCTTCCTGACTACATCTCATATTCCTGACTACATCTCATTCGCTGCTCCTGTGTATGACCCGGCTACTTCCTGACTACGTCTCATTCGCTGCTCCTGTGTATGACCCAGTTGCTTCCTGACTACGTCTCATCTTCTGCTCCTGTGTATGACCCGGCTGCTTCCTGACTACATCTCATATTCCTGACTACATCTCATTCGCTGCTCCTGTGTATGACCCGGCTACTTCCTGACTACGTCTCATTCGCTGCTCCTGTGTATGACCCGGCTGCTTCCTGACTACGTCTCATTCGCTGCTCCTGTGTATGACCCGGCTACTTCCTGACTACGTCTCATTCGCTGCTCCTGTGTATGACCCGGCTACTTCCTGACTACGTCTCATCCTCTGCTCCTGTGTATGACCCGGCTGCTTCCTGACTACGTCTCATCCTCTGCTCCTGTGTATGACCCGGCTGCTTCCTGACTACGTCTCATCCTCTGCTCCTGTGCATGACCCGGCTGCTTCCTGACTACGTCTCATCCGCTGCTCCTGTGTATGACCCGGATGCTTCCGGACTACGTCTCATCTGATACTCCTCTGTATGACCCGGCTGCTTCCTGACTATGTCTCATCCTCTGCTCCTGTGTATGACCTGGCTGCTTCCTGACTACGTCTCATCTGATACTCCTCTGTATGACCCGGCTACTTCCTGACTACATCTCATCCTCTGCTCCTGTGTATGACCCGGCTGCTTCCTGACTATGTCTCATCCTCTCCTCCTCTGTATGACCCGGCTGCTTCCTGACTACGTCTCATCCGCTGCTCCTGTGTATGACCTTGGGCAGCCATATTGGGGCACAAAGGAGAGAAATCCCTGATGCCTAACAGCCACTCGAGTGGTGCTGACAGCCGAGGAAGGACGTGGCAGAGTGAGGTGAGTGTTCAACATCCTAGTAGAGATTCATTACCTCAAGTTCAGATGTACGAGACACACAGCACATGTGGAGAAGCCCAATAGAGGGAATATTACTCACCTGGGCTGATCTGTAGAGGAACTTCCTCCTCCTTGGTCTCCACCGATCCTTCTCCCTTCTCCTCAGTTTTCATATTTGTCACTATAGAGTCTCCGGGGTCTGTGAATAAAAATGAGAGGGAGGCCATGAGAAGGTACAAGTGTGGCACTGTAGTGGCCCCGCCTCTTACCCTGTGATGGGAGGAGCTGCTGCGCCTCCATCATGGTGTCCCCCCTGTAGAGATGTTGGGGTCCCCATACTCCCCCTGTGATCAGATATAGCCCCGCCTCTTACCCTGTGATGGGAGGAGCTGCTGAGCCTCCATCATGGTGTCCCCCCTGTAGAGATGTTGGGGTCCCCATACTCCCCCTGTAATCAGATATAGCCCCGCCTCTTACCCTGTGATGGGAGGAGCTGCTGAGCCTCCATCATGGTGTCCCTCCTGTAGAGATGTTGGGGTCCCCATACTCCCCCTGTAATCAGATATAGCCCCGCCTCTTACCCCGTGATGGGAGGAGCCACTGAGCCTCTATCATGGTGTCCCCCTGTAGAGATGTTGGGGTCCCCATACTCCCCCTGTAATCAGATATAGCCCCGCCTCTTACCCTGTGATGGGAGGAGCTGCTGAGCCTCCATCTTGGTGTCCCCCCTGTAGAGATGTTGGGGTCCCCATACTCCCCCTGTAATCAGATATAGCCCCGCCTCTTACCCTGTGATGGGAGGAGCTGCTGAGCCCCCATCATGGTGTCCCCCTTGTAGAGATGTTGGTGCCCCCATACTCCCCCTGTAATCAGATATAGCCCCGCCTCTTACCCTGTGATGGGAGGAGCTGCTGAGCCTCCATCATGGTGTACCCCCCTGTAGAGATGTTGGGGTCCCCATACTCCCCCTGTAATCAGATATAGCCCCGCCTCTTACCCTGTGATGGGAGGAGCTGCTGAGCCCCCATCATGGTGTCCCCCTGTAGAGATGTTGGGGTCCCCATACTCCCCTCCTGTAATCAGATATAGCCCCGCCTCTTACCCTGTGATGGGAGGAGCTGCTGAGCCTCCATCATGGTGTCCCCCTTGTAGAGATGTTGGTGCCCCCATACTCCCCCTGTAATCAGATATAGCCCCGCCTCTTACCCTGTGATGGGAGGAGCTGCTGAGCCTCCATCATGGTGTCCCCCTGTAGAGATGTTGGGGTCCCCATACTCCCCCTGTAATCAGATATAGCCCCGCCTCTTACCCTGTGATGGGAGGAGCTGCTGAGCCTCCATCATGGTGTCCCCCCTGTAGAGATGTTGGGGTCTCCATACTCCCCCTGTAATCAGATATAGCCCCGCCTCTTACACTGTGATGGGAAGAGCTGCTGAGCCTCCATCATGGTGTCCCCCCTGTAGAGATGTTGGGGTCCTCATACTCCCCCTGTAATCAGATATAGCCCGCCTCTTACCCTGTGATGGGAGGAGCTTCTGAACCTCCATCATGGTGCCCCCCCTGTAGAGATGTTGGGGTCACCATACTCCCCCTGTAATCAGATGTAGCCCCGCCTCTTACCCTGTGATGGGAGGAGCTGCTGAGCCTCCATCATGGTGTCCCCCCTGTAGAGATGTTGGTGTCGCCCCCCCTCTGTCCGCTCTGTAGGCGTTGCTCTGGAAGACATGAGATGTGACATCAGTGATATGGGAGGAGCCAGGTGGGGACATATCCCAGCAGCACACACACAGATGAGGGGGCGGAGCATGCTCGGCCATCAGGGGAGAATTTAGGGTCAGCAAACTCAGAATTACACTACATTGTTCCCATGACGACTCTATGATGGATCCTCAGTATGAAGGAGAAGCAAAAAAACAAGAGAGCTGAGGGACTGAAGACTAGAAAACAGGTGGGGTGGGGCGGGAGGGGAACCAAAGAGGAAAAGCCGAGGGGGGGGGGGGGGGGGCAAAGAGAAGGCGAGAGGCCGGGGGTAGAAGAGAGCTGAGGAGGTGAAGAAAACACTAGAAGACAGGTGATGAGTAGAAGTAGAAAAGGTGAGGATGGAGCAAAGAGAAGGCTAGAGGCAGAGGATTGGAGAGAGCTGAGGAGGTGAAGAAAACACTAGAAGACAGGTGACAAGCAGAAGAAGAAGAGGTGAGGGTGGAATAAAGAGAAGGCGAGAGGCAGGGGGTGGGAGAGAGCTGAGAAGGTGAATAAAACCCTAGAAGACAGGTGATGAGAAGAAGTAGAAGAGGTGAGGGTGGAGCAAAAAGAAAGCGAGAGGCAGAGGATGGGAGAGAGCCGAGGAGGTGAAGAAAACACTAGAAGACAGGAGATGAGGAGAAGAAGTAGAAAAGGTGAGGGTGGAGCAAAGAGAAGACGAGAGGCAGAGGATAGGAGGGAGCTGAGGAGGCGAGGAAAACACTAGAAGACAGGTGATGAGAAGAAGTAGAAGAGGTGAGGGTGGAGCAAAAAGAAAGCGAGAGGCAGAGGATGGGAGAGAGCCGAGGAGGTGAAGAAAACACTAGAAGACAGGAGATGAGGAGAAGAAGTAGAAAAGGTGAGGGTGGAGCAAAGAGAAGACGAGAGGCAGAGGATGGGAGAGAGCTGAGGATGTGAAGAAAACACTAGAAGACAGGAGATGAGGAGAAGAAGTAGAAGAGGTGAGGGTGGAGCAAAGAGAAGGCGAGAGGCAGGGGGTGGGAGAGCCGAGAAGGTGAAGAAAACACTAGAAGACAGGTGATGAGGAGAAGAAGTAGAAGAGGTGAGGGTGGAGCAAAGAGAAGGCGAGAGGCTGAGGATGGGAGAGATCTGAGGAGGTGAAGAAAACACTAGAAGACAGGTGACGAGGAGAAGTAGAAGAGGCGAGGGTGGACTAAAGAGAAGGCGAGAGGCAGGGGATGGGAGAGAGCTGAGGAGGTGAAGAAAACTCTAGAAGACAGGTGATGAGATGAAGTAGAAGAGGTGAGGGTGGACTAAAGAGAAGGCGAGAGGCAGGGGGTGGGAGAGCCAAGAAGGTGAAGAAAACACTAGAAGACAGGTGATAAGGAGAAGAAGTAGAAGAGGTGAGGGTGGAGCAAAGAGAAGGCGAGAGGCAGAGGATGGGAGAGAGCTGAAGAGGTGAAAAAAACACTAGAAGACAGGTGAGGAGAAGAAGTAGAAGAGGTGAAGGTGGACTAAAGAGAAGGTGAGAGGCAGAGGATGGGAGAGAGCTGAGGAGGTGAAGAAAACACTAGAAGACAGGTGACGAGGAGAAGAAGTAGAAGAGGCGAGGGTGGACTAAAGAGAAGGCGAGTGGCAGAGGATGGGAGAGAGCTGAGGAGGTGAAGAAAACACTAGAAGACAGGTGATGAGGAGAAGTATAAGAGGTGAAGGTGGACTAAAGAGAAGGCGAGAGGCAGAGGATGGGAGAGAGCTGAAGAGGTGAAAAAAACACTAGAAGACAGGTGATGAGGAGAAGAAGTAGAAGAGGTGAGGGTGGAGCAAAGAGAAGCGAGAGGCAGAGGATGGGAGAGATCTGAGGAGGTGAAGAAAACACTAGAAGACAGGTGACGAGGAGAAGTAGAAGAGGCGAGGGTGGACTAAAGAGAAGGCGAGAGGCAGGGGATGGGAGAGAGCTGAGGAGGTGAAGAAAACTCTAGAAGACAGGTGATGAGATGAAGTAGAAGAGGTGAGGGTGGACTAAAGAGAAGGCGAGAGGCAGGGGGTGGGAGAGCCGAGAAGGTGAAGAAAACACTAGAAGACAGGTGATAAGGAGAAGAAGTAGAAGAGGTGAGGGTGGAGCAAAGAGAAGGCGAGAGGCAGAGGATGGGAGAGAGCTGAAGAGGTGAAAAAAACACTAGAAGACAGGTGAGGAGAAGAAGTAGAAGAGGTGAAGGTGGACTAAAGAGAAGGTGAGAGGCAGAGGATGGGAGAGAGCTGAGGAGGTGAAGAAAACACTAGAAGACAGGTGACGAGGAGAAGAAGTAGAAGAGGCGAGGGTGGACTAAAGAGAAGGCGAGTGGCAGAGGATGGGAGAGAGCTGAGGAGGTGAAAAAAACACTAGAAGACAGGTGACGGGGAGAAGAAGTAGAAGAGGTGAGGGTGGACTAAAGAGAAGGCGAGAGGCAGAGGATAGGGAGAGAGCTGAGAATGTGAAGAAAACACTAGAAGACAGGTGACGGGGAGAAGAAGTAGAAGAGGTGAGGGTGGACTAAAGAGAAGGTGAGAGGCAGAGGATGGGAGAGAGCTGAGGAGGTGAAGAAAACACTAGAAGACAGGTGACGAGGAGAAGAAGTAGAAGAGGCGAGGGTGGACTAAAGAGAAGGCGAGTGGCAGAGGATGGGAGAGAGCTGAGGAGGTGAAGAAAACACTAGAAGACAGGTGATGAGGAGAAGTATAAGAGGTGAAGGTGGACTAAAGAGAAGGCGAGAGGCAGAGGATGGGAGAGAGCTGAAGAGGTGAAAAAAACACTAGAAGACAGGTGATGAGGAGAAGAAGTAGAAGAGGTGAGGGTGGAGCAAAGAGAAGCGAGAGGCAGAGGATGGGAGAGAGCTGAAGAGGTGAAAAAAACACTAGAAGACAGGTGAGGAGAAGAAGTAGAAGAGGTGAAGGTGGACTAAAGAGAAGGTGAGAGGCAGAGGATGGGAGAGAGCTGAGGAGGTGAAGAAAACACTAGAAGACAGGTGATGAGGGTGGAGAAACAATGAGAAGGGGCCAACAGAGACTCCACCTCCCTGTACACAAGCCCCTCCCCCTTGGCTCCACCTTCGCAGAGCTGCTGCCCTGTGTGGGGCCCCTGCTGTGTCCCAGCTTCTCCATCTTGTTCTGGTCAGGGGAGTGTCCCCGGGGTTGTGGCTGTGGCGTCCCGGGGTTGTGGCTGAGGGGTCCCGGGGTTCAGGGTCCCGGGGTTGTGGCTGAGGGGTCCGGGGGTTGTGACTGAGGGGTCCCGGGGTTCAGGGTCCCGGGGTTGTGGCTGAGGGGCCCCGGGGTTGTGGCTGAGGGGTCCCGGGGTTGTGGCTGAGGGGTCCCGGGGTTGTGACTGAGGGGTCCCGGGGTTGTGACTGAGGGGTCCCGGGGTTGTGACTGAGGGGTCCCGGGGTTGTGGCTGAGGGGCCCCGGGGTTGTGGCTGAGGGGTCCCGGGGTTCAGGGTCCCGGGGTTGTGGCTGAGGGGCCCCGGGGTTGTGGCTGAGGGGTCCCGGGGTTGTGACTGAGGGGTCCCGGGGTTGTGACTGAGGGGTCCCGGGGTTGTGGCTGAGGGGCCCCCGGGGTTGTGGCTGAGGGGTCCCGGGGTTGTGGCTGAGGGGTCCCGGGGTTGTGGCTGAGGGGTCCCGGGGTTGTGGCGGAGGGGTCCCGGGGTTGTGGCGGAGGGGTCCCGGGGTTGTGGCGGAGGGGTCCCAGGGTTGTGGCTGAGGGGTCCCAGGGTTGTGGCTGAGGGGTCCCGGGGTTGTGGCTGAGGGGTCCCGGGGTTGTGGCTAAGGGTCCCGGGGTTGTGGCGGAGGGGTCCCGGGGTTCGGGGCTGAGGGGTCCTGGGATTGTGGTGAAGGGGTCCCGGGGTTGTGGAGGAGGGGTCCCGGCGTTCGGGCTGAGGGGTCCCGGGGTTCGGGGTCCCAAGGTTGTGGCGGAGGGGCCGGGGCTGAGGGGCCCCGGGGTTGTGGCTGAGGGGTCCCGGGGCTGTGGCTGAGGGGTCCCGGATTGTGGCTGAGGGGTCCTGGGGTTCGGGGTCCCAGGGTTGTGGCTGAGGGGTTCCGGGGTTGTGGCTGAGGGGTCCCGGGGTTTTGGCTGAGGGGTCCCGGGGTTTTGGCTGAGGGGTCCCGGGGTTGTGGTGGAGGGGTCCCAGGTTGTGGCTAAGGGGTCCCGGGGTTCGGGGTTGTGGCTGAGGGTCCGGGGTTGTGGTGGAGGGGTCCCAGGTTGTGGCGGAGGGGCCCCGGGGTTCGGGGCTGAGGGGCCCCGGGGCTGAGGGGCCCCGGGGTTGTGGCTGAGGGGTCCTGGGGTTCGGGGTCCCAGGGTTGTGGCTGAGGGGTCCCTGGGTTTTGGCTGAGGGGTCCCGGGGTTGTGGTGGAGGGGTCCCAGGTTGTGGCTAAGGGGTCCCGGGGTTCGGGGTTGTGGCTGAGGGTCCGGGGTTGTGGCTGAGAGTCCGGGGTTGTGGGGTCCCGGGGTCCCAAGGTTGTGGCGGAGGGGTCCCGGGGTTCGGGGCTGAGGGGCCCCGGGGTTGTGGCTGAGGGGTCCCGGGGCTGTGGCTGAGGGGTCCCGGATTGTGGCTGAGGGGTCCTGGGGTTCGGGGTCCCAGGGTTGTGGCTGAGGGGTCCCGGGGTTGTGGCTGAGGGGTCCCGGGTGCACTTGGCTTAGGGGGACCCCTCCCATGTTCCTGAGGCCAGAGCAGGTGGTAACGTCTCTCCTCCCCCTATTGAGTAACTCCCCTGAGGAGCTGGACACCCCTCCCCCTATTGAGTAACTCCCCTGAGGAGCTGGACTCCCCTCCCCCTATTGAGTAACTCCCCTGAGGAGCTGGACACCCCTCCCCCTATTGAGTAACTCCCCTGAGGAGCTGGACTCCCCTCCCCCTATTGAGTAACTCCCCTGAGGAGCTGGACTCCCCTCCCCCTATTGAGTGACTCCCCTGAGGAGCTGGACACTCCTCCCCCTATTGAGTCCCTCCCTTGAGGAGCTGGACACCCCTCCCCCTATTGAGTGACCCCCCTGAGGAGCTGGACTCCCCTCCCCCTATTGAGTGACTCCCCTGAGGAGCTGGACACTCCTCCCCCTATTGAGTCCCTCCCTTGAGGAGCTGGACACCCCTCCCCCTATTGAGTAACTCCCCTGAGGAGCTGGACACCCCTCCCCCTATTGAGTGACATCCCTGAGGAGCTGGACACCCCTCCCCCTATTGAGTAACTCCCCTGAGGAGCTGGACTCCCCTCCCCCTATTGAGTGACATCCCTGAGGAGCTGGACACCCCTCCCCCTATTGAGTCCCTCCCTTGAGGAGCTGGACACCCCTCCCCCTATTGAGTGACTCCCCTGAGGAGCTGGACACCCCTCCCCCTATTGAGTGACATCCCTGAGGAGCTGGACACCCCTCCCCCTATTGAGTGACTCCCCTGAGGAGCTGGACACCCCTCCCCCTATTGAGTAACTCCCCTGAGGAGCTGGACTCCCCTCCCCCTATTGAGTAACTCCCCTGAGGAGTTGGACACCCCTCCCCCTATTGAGTAACTCCCCTGAGGAGTTGGACACCCCTCCCCCTATTGAGTGACTCCTCTGAGGAGCTGGACACCCCTCCCCCTATTGAGTAACTCCCCTGAGGAGTTGGACACCCCTCCCCCTATTGAGTGACTCCTCTGAGGAGCTGGACACCCCTCCCCCTATTGAGTACCTCCCCTGAGGAGCTGGACACCCCTCCCCCTATTGAGTACCTGCCCTGAGGAGCTGGACTCTCCTCCCCCTATTGAGTGACATCCCTGAGGAGCTGGACACTCCTCCCCCTATTGAGTCCCTCCCTTGAGGAGCTGGACACCCCTCCCCCTATTGAGTGACTCCCCTGAGGAGCTGGACACCCCTCCCCCTACTGAGTGACTCCCCTGAGGACCTGGACACCCCTCCCCCTATTGAGTAACTCCCCTGAGGAGCTGGACACCCCCCCCCCTATTGAGTGACTCATCTGAGGAGCTGGACACCCCTCCCCAGACACGGATGGGGGGGGGGGTAAGTGTACAGGTCAAGGAGTCCATCAGCCCCTTTAGGCCCAGGAAAATCATCACCATATGACAGAGAAGTATAAATACACAATATAATATATATTGGGGCCTCTCCTGTGTCAGGATAACAGTAAGTAAATAATTATATCACAGCAGGGGTCGGGTGATATTATCAGTAGGGAGATGAGGGCCACACATACCGCACACACAGATGACGAGAACCTCGGCTTCAACAAAATGGCCACCCCACTCGCTCATGCAGAAAACGCAGGCTAAAGGAAAATGGCCGCCGCAGCTAGTGACGACATCAATTTTACTACAAATTAAATTAAAATTAAAAAAATTAAATGGCCGCCTATGCCGCAGGGGACACCTTTCTTTCACAACATACGTGGCGGGCTACGAGAAAATGGCCGTCTCGGCGCTTTTTAAAACGCGCTTAAATCTATTGTTCAGTTGAGACATAAGAAACCCACAGTCCGCCTCCCGATCTCCTCCTCCTCTGTGTGTGCGAGGAATTCTGGGTAATCTTTTCTGTTACTGGAGGGATGTTCCCTATTGACGGTAAAGTGTCCCCCATGCAGCGTGGCTGGCGGCCATTTTGCTGTAGCCTGCGGCCATTTTGGTAGCGACCTAAGCGACGTTGGAGAAACAGCGGCGTGTAAGAGCTCGGGTGACTATTATTTGTCTTATTTTCTGGTTTGAAAGATAGAGGGGGAGGGGCTTATATTCTGCTCACTGACCACCGCTGGGTTACCATGACAACCGCAGCGCCATGTTTTGTCTATTGTGGCCTCTGGTCCCCGGAGCCATTGCGTGACCCGCCCCCAGGTCACCCCTAGAACTCACCTCTATATCACCCCTATAACTCACCTCTGGTGGCATCATCAGCCAGATAAATAAACAGCTATACTCACCTATTCTCCCCAGCTGAAGACGTGAGGGACGCTCCATCCTAGAGTAATAGGCCGATATCTCGGGGTCCATCCTAGAGTAATAGGCCGATATCTCGGGGTCTATCCTAGAGTAATAGGCCAATATCTCAGGGTCCATCCTAGAGTAATAGGCCGATATCTCGGGGTCCATCCTAGAGCATACCTCCCAACTTCTCAAAACGTGAAAGCGGGACAAGCCATGTTCCCGGCCACACCCCCGTCACGCCCCGGCCACGCCCCCCGTCACGCCCCGGCCACGCTCTCCAGCTCCAGCAATGTCGGCTGCCTTCACCCCTGCATGCGGTACGTATCCCCAAACCAGCATACCGCCCGCCCCCCCACCCCGTGCGCCTGCCCACCCACTCCCATTAACAGTTCAGCGAGCCAGCAAACAGCCTCACTGCCCGATCTAACTCCGCCCCCAACCCCCTGCAGCTGCCCCGGCACCGCCCCTTTCTCTTCCAGCTCTTACGCCGCACAGAGAGCTGCAACCTCCTGCCCGGTGTCCCAGCCGCCGCCGGATTCCGGGACATGTTGGGGCCCTGCGGGACAACGGGACAAGGGCCCCAAAGCGGGATTGTCCCGCCCAAATCGGGACAGTTGGGGGGTATGTCCTAGAGTAATAGGCCGATATCTCGGGGTCTATCCTAGAGTAATAGGCCAATATCTCAGGGTCCATCCTAGAGTAATAGGCCGATATCTCAGGGTCCATCCTAGAGTAATAGGGTAATATCTCGGGGTCCATCCTAGAGTAATAGGCCGATATCTCGGGGTCTATCCTAGAGTAATAGGCCGATATCTCGGGGTCTATCCTAGAGTAATAGGCCGATATCTCGGGGTCTATCCTAGAGTAATAGGCCGATATCTCGGGGTCTATCCTAGAGTAATAGGCCGATATCTCGGGGTCTATTCTAGAGTAATAGGCCGATATCTCGGGGTCTATCCTAGAGTAATAGGCCGATATCTCGTGGTCTGTCCTAGAGTTATAGGGTAATATCTCAGGGTCTATCCTAGAGTAATAGGCCGATATCTCGGGGTCCATCCTAGAGTAATAGGCCAATATCTCGGGGTCTATCCTAGAGTAATAGGCCGATATCTCGTGGTCTGTCATAGAGTAATAGGGCAATATCTCGGGGTCCGTCCTAGAGTAATAGGCCGATATCTCGGGGTCCATCCTAGAGTAATAGGCCGATATTTCGGGGTCTATCCCAGAGTAATAGGCCGATATCTCGGGGGCTATCCTAGAGTAATAGGCCGATATCTCGGGGTCTATCCTAGAGTAATAGGCCGATATCTCGGGGGCTATCCTAGAGTAATAGGCCGATATCTCGGGGGCTATCCTAGAGTAATAGGCCGATATCTCGGGGTCTATCCTAGAGTAATAGGCCGATATCTCGGGGTCTATCCTAGAGTAATAGGCCGATATCTCGGGGTCTATCCTAGAGTAATAGGCCGATATCTCGGGGTCTATCCTAGAGTAATAGGCCGATATCTCGTGGTCTGTCCTAGAGTAATAGGGTAATATCTCAGGGTCTATCCTAGAGTAATAGGCCGATATCTCAGGGTCCATCCTAGAGTAATAGGCCAATATCTCAGGGTCCATCCTAGAGTAATAGGCCGATATCTCGGGGTCTATCCTAGAGTAATAGGCCGATATCTCGGGGTCCATCCTAGAGTAATAGGCCGATATCTCGGGGTCTATCCTAGAGTAATAGGCCGATATCTCGGGGTCTATCCTAGAGTAATAGGCCGATATCTCGGGGTCTATCCTAGAGTAATAGGGTAATATCTCGGGGTCCATCCTAGAGTAATAGGGTAATATCTCGGGGTCCATCCTAGAGTAATAGGCCGATATCTCGGGGTCTATCCTAGAGTAATAGGCCGATATCTCGGGGTCCATCCTAGAGTAATAGGCCGATATCTCGGGGTCTATCCTAGAGTAATAGGCCGATATCTCGGGGTCTATCCTAGAGTAATAGGCCGATATCTCGGGGTCTATCCTAGAGTAATAGGCCGATATCTCGGGGTCCATCCTAGAGTAATAGGCCGATATCTCGGGGTCTATCCTAGAGTAATAGGCCGATATCTCGGGGTCTATCCTAGAGTAATAGGCCGATATCTCGGGGTCTATCCTAGAGTAATAGGGTAATATCTCGGGGTCCATCCTAGAGTAATAGGGTAATATCTCGGGGTCCATCCTAGAGTAATAGGCCGATATCTCGGGGTCTATCCTAGAGTAATAGGCCGATATCTCGGGGTCTATCCTAGAGTAATAGGCCGATATCTCGGGGTCTATCCTAGAGTAATAGGCCGATATCTCTGGGTCTATCCTAGAGTAATAGGCCGATATCTCGGGGTCTATCCTAGAGTAATAGGCCGATATCTCGGGGGCTATCCTAGAGTAATAGGCCGATATCTCGGGGTCTATCCTAGAGTAATAGGCCGATATCTCGGGGGCTATCCTAGAGTAATAGGCCGATATCTCGGGGGCTATCCTAGAGTAATAGGCCGATATCTCGGGGTCTATCCTAGAGTAATAGGCCGATATCTCGGGGTCTATCCTAGAGTAATAGGCCGATATCTCGGGGTCTATCCTAGAGTAATAGGCCGATATCTCGTGGTCTGTCCTAGAGTAATAGGGTAATATCTCAGGGTCTATCCTAGAGTAATAGGCCGATATCTCAGGGTCCATCCTAGAGTAAT
Source organism: Gastrophryne carolinensis (assembly GCA_027917425.1). Classification (NCBI taxonomy): domain Eukaryota; kingdom Metazoa; phylum Chordata; class Amphibia; order Anura; family Microhylidae; genus Gastrophryne; species Gastrophryne carolinensis. Next base: position 79,826 of record JAQIHN010000022.1, on the reverse strand, counting down.
AGGCCGATATCTCGGGGTCTATCCTAGAGTAATAGGCCGATATCTCAGGGTCCATCCTAGAGTAATAGACCAATATCTCAGGGTCCATCCTAGAGTAATAGGCCGATATCTCGGGGTCTATCCTAGAGTAATAGGCCGATATCTCGGGGTCCATCCTAGAGTAATAGGCCGATATCTCAGGGTCTATCCTAGAGTAATAGGGTAATCTCTCGGGGTCCATCCTAGAGTAATAGGGTAATATCTCGGGGTCTATCCTAGAGTAATAGGCCGATATCTCGGGGTCTATCCTAGAGTAATAGGCCGATATCTCGGGGTCTATCCTAGAGTAATAGGCCGATATCTCGGGGTCTATCCTAGAGTAATAGGCCGATATCTCGGGGTCTATCCTAGAGTAATAGGCCGATATCTCGGGGTCTATCCTAGAGTAATAGGCCGATATCTCGGGGTCTATCCTAGAGTAATAGGCCGATATCTCGGGGTCTATCCTAGAGTAATAGGCCGATATCTCGGGGTCTATCCTAGAGTAATAGGCCGATATCTCTGGGTCTATCCTAGAGTAATAGGCCGATATCTCGGGGTCTATCCTAGAGTAATAGGCCGATATCTCGGGGTCTATCCTAGAGTAATAGGCCGATATCTCGGGGTCTATACTAGAGTAATAGGCCGATATCTCAGGGTCCATCCTAGAGTAATAGGCCAATATCTCGGGGCTAATCCTAGAGTAATAGGCCGATATCTCGGGGTCTATCCTAGAGTAATAGGCCGATATCTCGGGGTCTATCCTAGAGTAATAGGCCGATATCTCAGGGTCCATCCTAGAGTAATAGGTCAATATCTCGGGGCTAATCCTAGAGTAATAGGCCGATATCTCGGGGTCTATCCTAGAGTAATAGGCCGATATCTCGGGGTCCATCCTAGAGTAATAAGGTAATATCTCGGGGTCCATCCTAGAGCAGTCAGGGTAATATCTCGGGGTCCATCCTAGAGTAGTCAGGGTAATATCTCGGGACCCATCCTAGAGTAATAGGGTAATATCTCAGGGTCCATTCTAGAGTAATAGGGTAATATCTCTGGGTCCATCCTAGAGTAATAGGGTAATATCTCGGGGTCCTTCCTAGAGTAATAGGCTGATATCTCGGGGTCCATCCTAGAGTAGTCAGGGTAATATCTCGGGGTCCATCCTAGGGCAGTCAGGGTAATATCTCGGGGCCCATCCTAGAGTAATAGGGTAATATCTCGGGGTCCATCCTAGAGCAATAGGGTAATATCTCGGGGTCCATCCTAGAGCAATTGGGTAATATCTCGGGATCCATCCTAGAGTAATAGGGTAATATCTCAGGGCCCATCCTAGAGCAATAGGGTAATATCTCGGGGTCCATCCTAGAGTAATAGGGTAATATCTCGGGGTCCATCCTAGAGTAATAGGGTATTATCTCGGGGTCCATCCTAGAGTAATAGGGTAATATCCTGGTATCCATCCTAGAGTAATAGGCCAATATCTCGGGGTCCATCCTAGAGTAGTCAGGGTAATATCTCTGGGTCCATCCTAGAGTAAAAGGGTAATATCTCGGGGTCCATCCTAGAGTAATAGGGTAATATTTTGGGGTCCATCCTAGAGTAGTCAGGGTAATATCTCGGGGCCCATCCTAGAGTAATAGGCCAATATCTCAGGGTCCATCCTAGAGTAATAGGGTAATATCTCGGGGTCCATCCTAGAGTAATAGGGTAATATCTCGGGGTCCATCCTAGAGTAATAGGGTAATATCTCGGGGTCCAAATATCTCGGGGTCCATCCTAGAGTAGTCAGGGTAATATCTCTGGATCCATCCTAGAGTAGTCAGGGTAATATCTCGGGGTCCATCCTAGAGTAATAGTGTAATATCTCGGGGTCCATCCTAGAGTAATAGGGTAATATCTCGGGATCCATCCTAGAGTAATAGGGTAATTTCTCAGGGTCCATCCTAGAGTAATAGGGTAATATCTCGGGGTCCATCCTAGAGTAATAGGGTAATATGCTGGTATCCATCCTAGAGTAATAGGCCAATATCTCGGGGTCCTTCCTAGAGCAGTCAGGGTAATATCTCGGGGTCCATCCTAGAGCAGTCAGGGCGATATCTCGGGGTCCATCCTAGAGTAGTGAGGGCGATATCTCGGGGTCCATCCTAGAGCAGACAGGGTAATATCTCGGGGTCCATCCTAGAGCAGTCAGGGCGATATCTCGGGGTTCATCCTAGAGTAGTCAGGGTAATATCTCGGGGTCCATTCTAGAATAGTCAGGGCGATATCTCAGGTTCCATCCTAGAACAGTCAGGGTAATATCTCAGGGTCCATCCTAGAGCAGTCATGGCGATATCTCAGGGTCCATCCTAGAGTACTCAGGGTAATATCTCAGGATCCATCCTAGAGTAGTCAGGACGATATCTCGGGGTCCATCCTAGAGCAGTCAGGGCAATTCCTCGGGGTCCATCCTAGAGTAGTCAGGGTAATATCTCGGGTTCCATCCTAGAGTAGTCAGGGTAATATCTCGGGGTCCATCCTAGAGCAGTCAGGGTAATATCTCAGGGTCCATCCTAGAGTAGTCAGGGTAATATCTCGGGGTCCCTCCTAGAGTAGTCAAGGCAATATCTCGGGGTCCATCCTAGAGTAGTCAGGGCAATATCTCGGGGTCCATCCTAGAGTAATAGGGCAATATCTCGGGGGTCCATCCTAGAGTAATAGGGTAATATCTCGGGGTCCATCCTAGAGTAATAGGGTAATATCTCGGGGTCCATCCTAGAGAAATAGGGTAATATCCTGGTATCCATCCTAGAGTAATAGGCCAATATCTCCAGGTCCATCCTAGAGCAGTCAGGGTAATATCTCGGGGTCCATCCTAGAGCAGTCAGGGCGATATCTCGGGGTCCATCCTAGAGTAGTCAGGGTAATATCTCGGGGTCCATTCTAGAATCGTCAGGGCGATATCTCAGGTTCCATCCTAGAACAGTCAGGGTAATATCTCGGGGTCCATCCTAGAGCAGTCAGGGTAATATCTTGGGGTCCATCCTAGAGCAGTCATGACGATATCTCGGGGTCCATCCTAGAGTAGTCAGGGTAATATCTCGGGGTCCATTCTAGAATCGTCAGGGCGATATCTCAGGTTCCATCCTAGAACAGTCAGGGTAATATCTCGGGGTCCATCCTAGAGCAGTCAGCGTAATATCTCGTGGTCCATTCTAGAGCAGTCAGCGTAATATCTCGTGGTCCATCCTAGAGTAGTCAGGGTAATATCTCAGGGTCCATCCTAGAGCAGTCAGGGTAATATCTTGGGGTCCATCCTAGAGCAGTCATGACGATATCTCGGGGTCCATCCTAGAGCAGTCAGGGTAATATCTCGGGGTCCATCCTAGAGCAGTCAGCGTAATATCTCGTGGTCCATCCTAGAGCAGTCATGGCGATATCTTGGGGTCCATCCTAGAGTAGTCAGGGTAATATCTCGGGGTCCATTCTAGAGTAGTCAGGGTAATATCTCGGGGGCCATCCTAGAGCAGTCAGCGTAATATCTCGGGGTCCATTCTAGAGCAGTCAGCGTAATATCTCGTGGTCCATCCTAGAGCAGTCATGGCGATATCTTGGGGTCCATCCTAGAGTAGTCAGGGTAATATCTCTGGGTCCATTCTAGAGTAGTCAGGGTAATATCTCTGGGTCCATCCTAGAGCAGTCATGGAGATATCTCGAGGTCCATCCTAGAGTAGTCAGGGTAATATCTCGGGACCCATCCTAGAGTAATAAGGTAATATCTCAGGGTCCATCCTAGAGCAGTCAGGGTAATATCTCGGGATCCATCCTAGAGTAGTCAGGGTAATATCTCGGGGTCCATCCTAGAGTATTCAGGGCAATATCTCGGGGTCCATCCTAGAGAAGTCAGGGTAATATCTCGGGCTCCATCCTAGAGTAGTCAGGGTAATATCTCGGGGTCCATCCTAGAGTAGTCAGGGCAATATCTCTGGATCCATCCTGGAGTAGTCAGGGTAATATCTCGGGTCCATCCTAGAGCAGTCAGGGTAATATCTCTGGGTCCATCCTAGAGCAGTCAGGGCAATATCTCGGGGTCCATCTTAGTGTAGTCAGGGCAATATCCCTTATCCTTGAAGCAGCATGGGGGCTGCGTGCGCGGATATTTTTCATTGAGGTTGGCCTGACTGTTGCCCTGGGTGTTATCTTATGACGTGAGATCTAGCCATTTATTTTCTCTGCTGGCACCTGTATTTATATCATATATTGTTATTGTCTGCACTTTAAGTTCTATTGGAATGGGTTTCCCTGTGTAATATTAGGTAGTGTTTCAGGTTTATGTGATTTTCATGCACTTACACTTTTTATATACTGATATTTATGTATTTTTGTTTATATTGATTATTGTATAACACTTTTTTGCATATATTTTTTCTGTATATATTATTAATATTTTTGTAGCATTGTATTTATGAAATTGCACATATATTTACATGTGGTTAGGATTTTTTGTGCCGGCACAAAAAGGATTGGTTATTACCATTCAGGGATAATTTATATTATTCACCCATAGGGCAGTTATTTAGGAGGCCCTTAGGGGCCATATATATTGATATAGATACATTTGACCATACTGGTTGTTTTTAAATTTGTCTTGTTGTGTATGTATTTTAATTCTTGTTTTTTTTGTACTAATAAAATAATTAATATATACTGTGGATTGTAGTGGTGCTTCCTTTGGGAGATTGGTGTGTTTATTGCACGCCCACTCCCAAGTTTTTGTGGATTTCATTTTTGTTATGGGTGAGCACACAGGTATATATATTTTGTAGATATATTTGGGCGGTGCACCCTTTGTTAGTAAATAGTCAGGGCAATATCTCGGGATCCATCCTAGAGTAGTCTGGGCAATATCTCGGGATCCATCCTAGAGTAGTCTGGGCAATATCTCGGGATCCATCCTAGAGTAGTCTGGGCAATATCTCGGGATCCATCCTAGAGCAGTCAGGGCAATATCTCGGGATCCATCCTAGAGCAGTCAGGGTAATATCTCGGGATCCATCCTAGAGTAGTCAGGGTAATATCTCGGGGTCCATCCTAGAGTAGTCAGGGCAATATCTCGGGGTCCATCCTAGAGCAATAGGGTAATATCTCGGGATCCATCCTAGAGCAGTCAGGGTAATATCTCGGGATCCATCCTAGAGTAGTCAGGGTAATATCTCGGGGTCCATCCTAGAGTAGTCAGGGTAATATCTCGGGATCCATCCTAGATCAGTCAGGGTAATATCTCGGGGTCCATCCTAGAGCAGTCAGGGTAATATCTCGGGGTCCATCCTAGAGTAGTCAGGGCAATATCTCGGGGTCCATCCTAGAGCAGTCAGGGTAATATCTCGGGATCCATCCTAGAGCAGTCAGGGTAATATCTCGGGGTCCATCCTAGAGCAGTCAGGGTAATATCTCGGGGTCCATCCTAGAGTAGTCAGGGAAACACCATCTATGGTTTGAGTAATTTTGAGGCTTCCTAATTTTGCAAATGTCATCCCGGCCTCCCCAGATTTGTATGGGTGCTGTTGGGATATCTTGCTATCTGGCGGGTGTTGCTGGGATATCTTGCTATCTGGCGGGTGCTGCTGGGATATCTTGCTATCTGGCAGGTGCTGCTGGGATATCTCACTATCTGGCGGGTGCTGCTGGGATATCTTGCTATCTGGCGGGTGGTGCTGGGATATCTCGCAGTCTGGCGGGTGCTGCTGGAATATCTGGATATCTGGCTGGCTGCTGCTGGGATATCTGGCGGGTGCTGCTGGAATATCTGGCGGGTGCTGCTGGGATATCTGGCTATCTGGCGGGTGCTGCTGGGATATCTGGCTATCTGGCGGGTGCTGCTGAAATATCTGGCTATCTGGCTGGGTGCTGCTGGGATATCTGGCTATCTGGCGGGTGCTGCTGGGATATCTGGCGGGTGCTGCTGGGATATCTGGCAGTTGCTTCTGGGATATCTGGCGGGTGCTGCTGGGATATCTGGCTGTCTGGCGGGTGCTGCTGGGATATCTCGCTGTCTGGCGGGTGCTGCTGGGATATCTCACTTTCTGGCAGGTGCTGCTGGGATATCTGGCGGGTGCTGCTGGGATATCTGGCGGGTGCTGCTGAGATATCTGGCAGGTGCTGCTGGGATATCTGGCAGGTGCTGCTGGGATATCTGGCGGGTGCTGCTGGGATATCTGGCGGGTGCTGCTGGGATATCTGTCTATCTGGCGGGTGCTGCTGGGATATCTCACTATCTGGCGTGTGCTGCTGGGATATCTCACTATCTGGCGGGTGCTGCTGGGATATCTCACTATCTGGCGGGTGCTGCTGGGATATCTCGCTATCTCTGTGGCCCCAGAGGGTGATGTCACGTCTTATTTGCATGTCTACCAGTGGGACCAACAAGGATACAGACACTGCAGAAGAGGACGAAATATAGGAACATCAATATGGAAAGTCAGCAGCTCCTCCCAGCACAGGGTAAGTAATGGCTTTATGTGACTCACTGACCCCATCACCACCCTCCCATATCACCAGTCACACATTATAATGTCCTCTCTGTCTCTCCTCTTTATTCACAGACCCCGGAGACTCTAATATAAGAAATGTGAAGACTGAGGAAGAAACATGTGTGAAGAATGAAGAGGTGGACGTTCCTCTACAGATTAACCAAGGTGAGTAATAAACCTGAAATAGAAAATCTACCACTATTGCTCCTGTTTAATCCAAAGGGACTAAAACATACCCCAAAGTCTTCTTTAGCTACATAAACCATAAAAGATATAAACCTGTAAGTGTGGCCCCTGAAAAGCAAAGGGGGGGGGGGGGTGCAGCCAAACCCAATGTACTAAACATCTTCTTTGCTTCCATGGTCACAGAGGAGTGAGATTTTCCAGGTGAAATGCAGAGCAATAACCCAAACTCTATTAAATGTCACATGACTAACCAAGGAGGAAGTGCACAACCACAGAAAGCAAATTAAAATGGACAAAGCCCCAGGACCAGATGGCATTTATCCCTGTGTTTGAGAGGAATTATATACAGTAATAGACAAAGCCCCAGGAGCAGATGGCATTCACCCCTGTGTTTTAGGGTAATTATATACAGTAATAGACAAAGCCCTAGGAGCAGATGGCATTTACCCCTGTGTTTTAGGGGAATTATATACAGTAATAGACAAAGCCCCAGGACCAGATGGCATTCATCCCTGTGTTTTAGGGTAATTATATACAGTAATAGACAAAGCCCTAGGAGCAGATGGCATTTACCCCTGTGTTTTAGGGGAATTATATACAGTAATAGACAAAGCCCCAGGAGCAGATGGCATTCACCCCTGTGTTTTAGGGTAATTATATACAGTAATAGACAAAGCCCTAGGAGCAGATGGCATTTACCCCTGTGTTTTAGGGGAATTATATACAGTAATAGACAAAGCCCCAGGACCAGATGGCATTCATCCCTGTGTTTTAGGGTAATTATATATAGTAATAGACAAAGCCCTAGGAGCAGATGGCATTTACCCCTGTGTTTTAGGGGAATTATATACAGTAATAGACAAAGCCCCAGGAGCAGATGGCATTCATCCATGTGTTTTAGGGGAATTATATATAGTAATAGACAAAGCCCCAGGACCAGATGGCATTCATCCCTGTGTTTAAGGGGAATTATATACAGTAATAGACAAAGCTCCAGGACCAGATGGCATTCATCCCTGTGTTTAGGGGAATTATATACAGTAATAGACAAAGCTCCAGGACCACATGGCATTCATCCTTGTGTTTTAGGAGAATTCTATACAGTAATAGACAAAGCCCCAGGACCAAATGGCATTTATCCCTGTGTTTCAAGGGAATTATATACAGTAATAGACAAACCCCAGGACCAGATGGCATTCATTCCTGTGTTTTAGGGGAATTATATACAGTAATAGGCAAAGCCCCAGGACCAGATGGCATTCATCCCTGTGTTTTAGGGGACTTATATACAGTAAGAGACAAGCCCCAGGACCAGATGGCATTTATCCCTGTGTTTTTGGGGAATTATATACAGTAATAGACAAAGCCCCAGGACCAGATGGAATTCATCTGTGTTTTAGGGGAATTATATATAGTAATAGGCAAAGCCCCAGGACCAGATGGCATTCATCCCTGTGTTTTAGTGGAATTATATACAGTTATAGACAAAGCTCCAGGATGAGATGGCATTCATCCCTGTGTTTAGGGGAATTATATACAGTAATAGACAAAGCCCCAGGACCAGATGGCATTCATCTTTGTGTTTAGGGGAATTATATACAGTAATAGACAAAGCCCCAGGACCGGATGGCATTCATCCCTGTGTTTTAGGGGAATTATATATAGTAATAGACAAAGCCCCAGGACCACATGGCATTCATCCCTGTGTTTTAGGAGAATTATATGCAGTAATAGACAAAGCCCCAGGACCAGATGGCATTCATCCCTGTGTTTAAGGGGAATTATATACAGTAATAGACAAAGCTCCAGGACCAGATGGCATTCATCCCTGTGTTTAGGGGAATTATATACAGTAATAGACAAAGGCCCAGGACCAAATGGCATTCATCCCTGTGTTTTAGGGGAATTATATACAGTAATAGGCAAAGCCCCAGGACCAGATGACATTTATCCCTGTGTTTCAAGGGAATTATATACAGTAATAGACAAACCCCAGGACCAGATGGCATTCATCCCTGTGTTTTAGGGGAATTATATACAGTAATAGGCAAAGCCCCAGGACCAGATGGCATTCATCCCTGTATTTTAGGGGACTTATATACAGTAAGAGACAAGCCCCAGAACCAGATGGCATTTATCCCTTTGTTTTTGGGGAATTATATACAGTAATAGACAAAGCCCCAGGACCAGATGGAATTCATCTGTGTTTTAGGGGAATTATATATGGTAATAGGCAAAGCCCCAGGACCAGATGAAATTCATCCCTGTGTTTTAGAGGAATTATATACAGTAATAGACAAAGCCCCAGGACCAGATGGCATTCATCCCTGTGTTTTAGGGGAATTACATACAGTAATTGAAAAAGCCCCAGGACCGGATGGCATTCATCTCTGTGTTTTAGGGGAATTATATACAGTAATAGATAAGCCCCAGGACCAGATGGCATTCATCCCTGTGTTTAGGGAAATTATATACAGTAATAGGCAAAGCCTCAGGACCAGATGGCATTCATCCCTGTGTTTCAGGGGAATTATATACAGTAATTGACAAAGCTCCAGGACCGGATGGCATTCATCCCTGTTCTAGGGGAATTATATACAGTAATAGACAAAGCCCCAGGACCAGATGCATTCATCCCTGTATTTTAGGGGAATTATATACAGTAATAGACAAATCCCCAGGACCAGATGGAATTCATCTTTGTGTTTAGGGGAATTATATACATTAATAGACAAAGCCCCAGGAGCAGATGGCATTCATCCCTGTGTTTAGGGGAATTATATACAGTAATAGACAAAGCCCCAGGACCAGATGGAATTCATCTGTGTTTTAGGGGAATTATATATAGTAATAGGCAAAGCCCCAGGACCAGATGGCATTCATCCCTGTGTTTTAGTGGAATTATATACAGTTATAGACAAAGCTCCAGGATGAGATGGCATTCATCCCTGTGTTTAGGGGAATTATATACAGTAATAGACAAAGCCCCAGGACCAGATGGCATTCATCTTTGTGTTTAGGGGAATTATATACAGTAATAGACAAAGCCCCAGGACCGGATGGCATTCATCCCTGTGTTTTAGGGGAATTATATATAGTAATAGACAAAGCCCCAGGACCACATGGCATTCATCCCTGTGTTTTAGGAGAATTATATGCAGTAATAGACAAAGCCCCAGGACCAGATGGCATTCATCCCTGTGTTTAAGGGGAATTATATACAGTAATAGACAAAGCTCCAGGACCAGATGGCATTCATCCCTGTGTTTAGGGGAATTATATACAGTAATAGACAAAGGCCCAGGACCAAATGGCATTCATCCCTGTGTTTTAGGGGAATTATATACAGTAATAGACAAATCCCCAGGACCAGATGGAATTCATCTTTGTGTTTAGGGGAATTATATACATTAATAGACAAAGCCCCAGGAGCAGATGGCATTCATCCCTGTGTTTAGGGGAATTATATACAGTAATAGACAAAGCCCCAGGACCGGATGGCATTCATCCCTGTATTTTAGGGGAATTATGTACAGTAATAGACAAAGCCCCAGGACCAGATGGAATTCATCCCTGTGTTTAGGGGAATTATATACATTAATAGACAAAGCCTCAGGACCAGATGGCATTCATCTATGTGTTTAGGGGAATTATATACAGTAATAGACAAATCCCCAGGACCGGATGGCATTTATCCCTGTTTTAGGGGAATTTTATACAGTAATAGACAAAGCCCCAGGACCGGATGGCATTCATCCCTGTGTTTTAGGGGAATTATATGCAGTAATAGACAAAGCCCCAGGACCGGATGGCATTCATCCCTGTGCTTTAGGGGAATTATATACAGTAACAGACAAAGCCCCAGGACCAGATGGCATTCATCCGTGTTTTAGGGGAATTATATACAGTAATAAACAAAGCCACAGCATTCATTCCTTGTGTTTAGGGGGATTATATACAGTAATAGACAAAGCCCCAGGACCAGATGGCATTCATCCCTGTGTTTTAGGTCAATTATATAGAAGTAATAGACAAAGCCCCAGGACCGGATGGCATTCATCCCTGTTTTAGGGGGATTATATACAGTAATAAACAAAGCCACAGCATTCATTCCTTGTGTTTAGGGGGATTATATACAGTAATAGACAAAGCCCCAGGACCAGATGGCATTCATCCCTGTGTTTAGGGGAATTATATACGGTAATAGACAAAGCCCCAGGACCAGATGGCATTCTTCCCGGTGTTTTAGAAGAATTATATGCAGTAATAGACAAGGCCCCAGGACCAGATGGCATTCATCCCTGTGTTTAGGGGGATTATATACAGTAATAGACAAAGCTCCAGGACCAGATGGCATTCATCCCTGTGTTTAGGGGAATTATATACAGTAATAGAAAAAGCCCCATGACCAGATGACATTCATCCCTGTGTTTTAGGGGAATTATATACAGTAATTGACAAAGCCCCAGGACCGGATGACATTCATCTCTATGTTTTATGGGAATTATATACAGTAATAGACAAAGCCCCTTGACCAGATGGCATTCATCCCTGTGTTTTAGGGGAATTGTATACAGTAATAGACAAAGCCCCAGGACCAGATGGCATTCATCCCTTTTTTTGGGGGGGGGATTATATACTGTAATAGACAAAGCCCCAGGACCAGATGGCATTCATCCCTTTGTTTTAGGGGAATTATATACAGTAATAGACAAAGCCTCAGGACCGGATGGCATTCATCCCTGTTTTAGGGAAATATATACAGTAATAGACAAAACCCTAGGAGCTGATGGCATTCATCTCTGTGTTTTAGGGGAATTATATACAGTAATAGACAAGCCCCAGGACCAGATGGCATTCATCCCTGTGTTTTTGGGGAATTATATACAGTAATTGACAAAGCCCCAGGACCGGATGGCATTCATCTCTATGTTTTATGAGAATTATATACAGTAATAGACAAAGCCCCATGACCAGATGGCATTCATCCCTGTGTTTTAGAAGAATTGTATACAGTAATAGACAAAGCCCCAGAACCAGATGGCATTCATCCCTGTGTTTTAGGGGAATTATATACAGTAATAGACAAAGCCTCAGGACCGGATGGCATTCATCCCTGTTTTAGGGGATTTATATACAGTAATAGACAAAGCCCCAGGACCAGATGGCATTCATCCCTGTGTTTTTGGGGAATTATATACAGTAATAGACAAAGCCCCAGGACCGGATGACATTCATCCCTGTGTTTTAGGTGAATTATATACAGTAATAGACAAAGCCCCAGGACCAGATGGCATTCATCCCTGTGTTTTAGGGGAATTATATACGGTAATAGACAAAGCCCCAGGACCAGATGGCATTCATCCCTGTACTTTAGAGGAATTATATACAGTAATAGACAAGGCCCCAGGATCAGATGGCATTCATCCCTGTGTTTAGGGGGATTATATACAGTAATAGACAAAGCTCCAGGACTGGATGGCATTCATCCCTGTTTTAGGGGAATTGTATACAGTAATAGACAAAGCCCCAGGACCAGATGGCATTCATCCCTGTGTTTTAGGGGAATTATATATAGTAATAGACAAAGCTCCAGGACCGGATGGCATTCATCCCTGTTTTAGGGGAATTATATACAGTAATAGACAAAGCTCCAGGACCGGATGGCATTCATCCCTGTTTTAGGGGAATTATATACAGTAATGGACAAAGTCCCAGGACCAGATGGCATTCATCTATGTGTTTTGGGGAATTATATACAGTAATAGACAAAGCCCCAGGACCGGATGACATTCATCCCTGTGCTTTAGGGGAATTATATACAGTAATAGACAAAGCCCCAGGACCAGATGGCATTCATCCGTGTTTTAGGGGAATTATATACAGTAATAGACAGCCTCAGAACCGGATGACATTCATCCCTGTGTTTTAGGTCAATTATATACAGTAATAGACAAGCCCCAGGACCAGATGGCATTTATCTCTGTGTTTCAGGGAAATCATATACAGTAATAGACAAAGCCCCAGGAACAGATAGCATTCATCCCTGTGTTTAGGGGAATTATATACAGTAATAGGCAAAGCCTCAGGACCAGATGGCATTCATCCCTGTGTTTTAGGGGAATTATATACAGTAATAGACAAAGCTTCAGGACCGGATGGCATTCATCCCTGTTTTAGGGGAATTATATACAGTAATAGACAAAGCCCCAGGGCCAGATGGCATTCATCTATGTGTTTTGGGGAATTATATACAGTAATAGACAAAGCCCCAGGACCGGATGGCATTTATCCCTGTTTTAGGGGAATTATATAAAGTAATAGACAAAGCCCCAGGACCGGATGACATTCATCCCTGTGCTTTAGGGGAATTATATACAGTAATAGACAAAGCCCCAGGACCAGATGGCATTCATCCGTGTTTTAGGGGAATTATATACAGTAATAGACAAAGCCCCAGGACCGGATGGCATTCAACTTTTTGTTTTAGGGGAATTATATACAGTAATAGGCAAAGCCCCAGGACCAGATGGCATTCATCCGTGTTTTAGGTGAATTATATACAGTAATAGACAGCCTCAGAACCGGATGACATTCATCCCTGTGTTTTAGGTCAATTATATACAGTAATAGACAAGCCCCAGGACCAGATGGCATTTATCTCTGTGTTTCAGGGAAATCATATACAGTAATAGACAAAGCCCCAGGAACAGATAGCATTCATCCCTGTGTTTAGGGGAATTATATACAGTAATAGGCAAAGCCTCAGGACCAGATGGCATTCATCCCTGTGTTTTAGGGGAATTATATACAGTAATAGACAAAGCTCCAGGACCGGATGGCATTCATCCCTGTTTTAGGGGAATTATATACAGTAATGGACAAAGCCCCAGGACCAGATGGCATTCATCTATGTGTTTAGGGGAATTATATACAGTAATAGACAAAGCCCCGGGACCAGATGGCATTTATCCCTGTTTTAGGGGAATTATATACAGTAATAGACAAAGCCCCAGGACCAGATGGCATTTATCCCTGTTTTAGGGGAATTATATAAAGTAATAGACAAAGCCCCAGGACCAGATGGCATTCATCCCTGTGTTTTAGGGGAATTATATACAGTAGTAGACAAAGCTCCATGACCGGATGGCATTCATCCCTGTTTTAGGGGAATTATATACAGTAATAGACAAAGCTCCAGGACCGGATGGCATTCATCCCTGTTTTAGGGGAATTGTATACAGTAATAGACAAAGCCCCAGGACCAGATGGCATTCATCTATGTGTTTTGGGGAATTATATACAGTAATAGACAAAGCCCCAGGACCGGATGACATTCATCCCTGTGCTTTAGGGGAATTATATACAGTAATAGACAAAGCCCCAGGACCAGATGGCATTCATCCGTGTTTTAGGGGAATTATATACAGTAATAGACAGCCTCAGAACCGGATGACATTCATCCCTGTGTTTTAGGTCAATTATATACAGTAATAGACAAAGCCCCAGGACCGGATGGCATTCAACTTTTTGTTTTAGGGGAATTATATACAGTAATAGGCAAAGCCCCAGGACCAGATGGCATTCATCCGTGTTTATGGGGAATTATATACAGTAATAAACAGCCTCAGAACCGGATGACATTCATCCCTGTGTTTTAGGTCATTTATATACAGTAATAGACAAGCCCCAGGACCAGATGGCATTTATCTCTGTGTTTCAGGGAAATCATATACAGTAATAGACAAAGCCCCAGGAACAGATAGCATTCATCCCTGTGTTTAGGGGAATTATATACAGTAATAGGCAAAGCCTCAGGACCAGATGGCATTCATCCCTGTGTTTTAGGGGAATTATATACAGTAATAGACAAAGCTCCAGGACCGGATGGCATTCATCCCTGTTTTAGGGGAATTATATACAGTAATAGACAAAGCCCCAGGACCAGATGGCATTCATCTATGTGTTTTGGGGAATTATATACAGTAATAGACAAAGCCCCAGGACCGGATGGCATTTATCCCTGTTTTAGGGGAATTATATAAAGTAATAGACAAAGCCCCAGGACCGGATGACATTCATCCCTGTGCTTTAGGGGAATTATATACAGTAATAGACAAAGCCCCAGGACCAGATGGCATTCATCCGTGTTTTAGGGGAATTATATACAGTAATAGACAGCCTCAGAACCGGATGACATTCATCCCTGTGTTTTAGGTCAATTATATACAGTAATAGACAAAGCCCCAGGACCGGATGGCATTCAACTTTTTGTTTTAGGGGAATTATATACAGTAATAGGCAAAGCCCCAGGACCAGATGGCATTCATCCGTGTTTTAGGGGAATTATATACAGTAATAGACAGCCTCAGAACCGGATGACATTCATCCCTGTGTTTTAGGTCAATTATATACAGTAATAGACAAGCCCCAGGACCAGATGGCATTTATCTCTGTGTTTCAGGGAAATCATATACAGTAATAGACAAAGCCCCAGGAACAGATAGCATTCATCCCTGTGTTTAGGGGAATTATATACAGTAATAGGCAAAGCCTCAGGACCAGATGGCATTCATCCCTGCGTTTTAGGGTAATTATATACAGTAATAGACAAAGCTCCAGGACCGGATGGCATTCATCCCTGTTTTAGGGGAATTATATACAGTAATAGACAAAGCCCCAGGACCAGATGGCATTCATCTATGTGTTTAGAGGAATTATATACAGTAATAGACAAAGCCCCGGGACCAGATGGCATTTATCCCTGTTTTAGGGGAATTATATACAGTAATAGACAAAGCCCCAGGACCAGATGGCATTTATCCCTGTTTTAGGGGAATTATATAAAGTAATAGACAAAGCCCCAGGACCAGATGGCATTCATGCCTGTGCTTTAGGGGAATTATATACAGTAATAGACAAAGCCCCAGGACCAGATGACATTCATCCGTGTTTTAGGGGAATTATATACAGTAATAGACAAAGCCTCAGAACCGGATGACATTCATCCCTGAGTTTTAGGTTAATTATATACAGTAATAGACAAAGCCCCAGGACCGGATGGCATTCATCTCTGTGTTTTAGGGTTGGATTTTATACAGTAATAAACAAAGCCCCAGCATTCATTCCTGTATTTAGGGGGAATATATACAGTAATAGACTAAGCCCCAGGACCAGATGGCATTCATCCCTGTGTTTTAGGGGAATTATGTACAGTAATAGAGAAAGCTCCAGGACCAGATGCCATTCATCCTGTGTTTTAGGGGAATTATATACAGTAATAGACAAAGCTCCAGGACCGGATGGCATTCATCCCTGTTTTAGGGGAATTATATACAGTAATAGACAAAGCTCCAGGACCAGATGGCATTCATCCATGTGTTTAGGGGAATTATATACAGTAATAGACAAAGCCCCAGGACCAGATGGCATTCATCCCTTTTTTAGGGGAATTATATACATTAATAGACAAAGCCCCAGGACCAGATGGCATTCATCCCTGTGCTTTAGGGGAATTATATACAGTAATAGACAAAGTCCCAGGGCCAGATGGCATTCATCTCTGTGTTTTAGGGGAATTATATACAGTAATAGACAAAGCCTCAGGACCAGATGGGATTCCTTCTTGTATTTAGGAGAATTATATACAGTAATAGACAAGCACGAGGACCAGATGGCACTATTTTTAGTATTTGTAGATTCAATTATAAGGGCGGTTGTTCCTCGGGGTGGGCGCTTAGCAAACTTGGTACCAATCTAGAAAGTGGAACAAAATCTGAGAATTTGACTTTCCTGGGTTTTGTTCCTCGTCCCGCTGTGTGGAAACACTCCTAAAAAACGTACCTTTCCACGCTGCCAATGTGCGGATGTTCGACTTGCCGCTGGTGACATCAGCCCTAATCCGGGTCCACTCCCTCAACTGTCTCCATCCCTCACTCCAGCCTTAACCTCCATATTCAACCTTTCTCTCTCCACTGGTACCTTTCCTTCTTCCTACAAACATGCAGTTATTACTCCGATAACCAAGAAACCCTCTCTCGACCCCTCTGCCCTCTCCAGCTACCGCCCTATCTCACTACTCCCTTTCTCCTGCAATAACTGAGCTTGGACTAACCTCTCTCATTTCTAGGGCCCACCTGACTACCTGCTCCCTCGATCCTATTTCATCCCACCTTATTCCTCAACTGTCTCCATCCCTCACTCCAGCCTAAACCTCCATATTCAACCTTTCTCTCTCCACTGGTACCTTTCCTTCTTCCTACAAACATGCAGTTATTACTCCGATAACCAAGAAACCCTCTCTCGACCCGTCTGCCCTCTCCAGCTACCGCCCTATCTCACTACTCCCTTTCTCCTCCAAACTTCTTGAACAACATGTCCACTCAGAACTGTCACAATACTTATCCACTAACAACTTATTTGACCCCTTACAATCAGGATTCCGCCGTAACCACTCCACTGAAACTGCCCTCACCAAAGTCACCAATGATCTGCTCACTGCCAAAAGCATTGGTCACTACTCCATCCTCATCCTTCTTGACCTCTCCTCAGCCTTTGATACTGTCGACCACTACTTAGTAACATAGTAACATAGTATGTAAGGCTGAATAAAGACTTTAGTCCATCCAGTTCAGCCTGTTTAACCTCCTTCCAGTGGTCTAGTAGCCATAGCTGGAAATGTTATTACATGCCAGAAAGGCACCAAGGCCACTTTTGAACGCTTTTACTGTGTCCATCATTACTACCTCCTCTGGCAGGGAGTTCCATAGTCTCACTGCTCTTACAGAGAAGAATCCCCTCCTATGTCGGTGGAGAAAGCACCTTTCCTCTAACCTTAGTGGATGCCCTCGGGTTATGGTTATACTCCGGGGTATAAATAGATTGTGGGACAGATCCTTGTATTGACCCCGAATATATTTATACATAGTTATATAGTTCACCCCTCAATCGTCTTTTTTCTAAACTAAATAAACCTAACTTGGACAATCTTTCAGGGTACTCTAGCCCCCGCACTCCTTTTATTAACTTTGTTGCCCTTCTTTGAATGTGCTCCAGTTCTGATATGTCCTTCTTAAGCACAGGTGCCCAGAACTGTACACAGTATTCCATATGGGGTCTGACCAGTGACTTGTACAGGGGTAAAATGATGCTCTGGTCATGAGCACCTATGCCCCTCCTGATGCGCCCCATGATCCTATTTGCCTTGGCAGCAGCTGCCTGGCATTGATTACTACAGTTGAGCTTATTGTTAACTAAAACCCCTAGGTCCTTTTCCATTGTTGTTTTACCAAGTGTTTCTTTATTTAGTGTGTAATCATGACACATATTTCTCCTTCCCATGTGCATAACCTTACATTTATCTGTGTTAAACTTCATTTGCCATTTAACTGCCCATGCTTCCAATTTATCTAAATCTGTTTGTAGCTGCCAGCTGTCCTCTTTTGTTTTAATTACTTTACTCAGCTTAGTATCATCTGCAAATATTGAGACTTGACTGTTTAATCCATACCCAATGTCATTTATATATATATTGAAGAGAATTGGTCCCAGAACTGACCCTTGTGGTACTCCACTAGTAACAGTGACCCAATCTGAGTGTGTACCATTGATAACCACCCTCTGCTTCCGATCATTAAGCCAATTTCCCACCCATCTGCACACGTTTTCCCCCAGTCCAAGCATTCTCATCTTTTGTACCAGCCTTTTATGTGGCACAGTATCAAATGCTTTAGAAAAGTCAAGATATATGATATCCAATGACTCCCCCTGATCCAATCTTGAACTTACCTCCTCATAAAAGCTGATTAGGTTTGTCTGGCAGGAGCGATTCCTCATAAATCCATGCTGATATGGAGTAATAAGGTCATTTTCCCCAAGGTGCTCCAGGATAGTATCCCTTAAGAAACCTTCAAACAGCTTGCCCACCACAGATGTTAAGCTTACCGGTCTGTAGTTCCCAGGTTCCCCCCTAGATCCCTTTTTGAATATTGGCACCACATTTGCCAAGCGCCAATCCATCGGAACAGACCCTGTAGTTATGGAATCCACAAATATTAGAAATAACGGCTTGTCTATTACTGTACATAACTCCCTTAACCCTTTAACCGCCAGCCTACCTTGAGATTTTGTCACCCTTTGTTGCCAGACCATTTTGCACTATTTTGCGCTCCCCTTGTTCAACTGTGATTTTTGAAGGGATTTCCAGGGATTTCCCAGAAAAGTGATATATTGTTTTTTTCAGCAGAGTCTAAGCTTTAACATGAAATGTCTTGTTTGTCATTTTTTAGGTGTATTCTCAATATTTTTGGATGTAATATGTGCAAAAAAACAATTTTTTACAATTTGTAGTGTTTTTTGTAATAAAAAATGTAAGTTTGTCAATAAAATCTTATTGCACGTGAAACCCCAATTTCTCCCGGTTACAGTGATACCACATATGTATAGGTAGACACCCTTTCCTGCCCAGGAGACTCCCCCAAACTGAAACAACTCTTTAGGAGATTTTCAGATAAAATACAACTATGCTACGTGCTAAGCGCACCTTGCAGTTTTTCAAGAAAAACAACCCTTTACATTTGAAATACCCCCCACAAACTATATATTCTCTGGAAGTACACACCTCAGGCTTTCTAGGCGTACCAGGCTTGTTGACATGGGTGCAGTTTTCTGGAAGTAATCCCTCAATATATTCTTTGGTTGCACAGGGTTTCTCTAAAAAAGTATAAAAAAGCAGAATCAAAACCACATTTTCCTAAAAAAACCTATATGCAAACAAGAAAAAAACTGAAAATCTGAAAAAGCAACATGCCCCGAACAGAACAATACCCAGCATGCATAGCTACTGTCAAGGGAAGAGTTGCCAAACACACCAAAGTAAAGCATGTGCGTAACTGTAATTTTACTTCAAAATTTCAGCTCTGCATACAAAGTGCGCACCTTGTGCTTTTTCTACCAAAACAACCCTTTACATTTAGAATATCCCCCATAAACCATATATTCCCTGAAAGTACACATTTTAAGCTTTCTAAGCGTACCCAGCTTGTTGTCGTGGGCTCATCTTTCTGGAAGTAATCCCTTGAAGAATTCTTAGGTTGCACAGGGTTTCACAAAAAAAATTATAAAAAAGCAGAATAAAAAACACCTTTTCCTAAAATATCAATATGCAAATAAGAAAAAACAAGCTAAATCTGAAAGCGCAAGGTCCCCCGAGCAGAACAATACCCAACATGCATAGGTACTGTTAACCCTTTTAATTGCCAGCCTACTTGAACTTTTGTCGCCCTCAGTTGGTCATTTTTCCCCATTTTGCGGCATGTTTAACCGTGATTTTTGTCGGAATTTCTTGGAAAATATATATATATTTTTTTGCAGCAGAATTTAAGCTTTAACATTAAATGTCTTGTTTGTAATTTTTCTACTGTTTTTTAAATATTTTTGCGTAAAAAAAACAAAAAAATAAATAAAATAATATTTTTTAAACAATTGTCTCCTTTATTTTAAATAAAACATTTTTTAGTAATAAAAACCATATTGCATGTGATAGCCCCATTTCTCCCGATTACAACGGTACCACATATGTATCAATAGCCCCTCATTCTTGCCCAGGAGACCCCCCAAACTGAAAAAAGCATTTTATAACATTTACAAATAAAATACTACTATCCACACTATAAACATAAGGGGTTAATTTAAAATGACATAGGGACCCCCTCCCGGGGGGTGGGGCCCCAATTTTTTTTGAGAATTTTTGGCTAAGCCTAACCCCAAAAATTAAAAAAATAGTGGGCCCCCCCTGGGAGGGGGTCCCTATGTCATTTTCTTTTTAATTTTAATTCTTTAAAATTTTAATTTTTTTTAATTTTTTCTTTTTAATCCCAGGGGTGGGGGGACCCCATTTTTGGGGGGAATTCTAAGGGTTAGGGTTAGCCTAACCCGTAAAGTGGACCAACACCCAGGATTTTCAGTATCCCCGCTGCGTAAAACCCCCGAGAAAGGTATAAAAAGCTCACCTCAGCCCGCTCCTACGGCGCATGCGCGAGCGCTCGTCCAATCAGAGCGCTCAGAGCCGCTGTGGTATGCACGGACAAGGGACGGACAACCACAGCGGCTCTGAGCGCGCTGGCAGCCGCATCTCGCGCTTCCCTCTAACAGGGAGCGTGCCCGCGTCGGCGATTCACAAAAGACCGGAACGTGTGCGCGCCCTGATAGAGAGAAGCGCGAGATGCGGCCCGCGCATGCACCGTTGGAACAGGGATAAGGTAAGGCGATTAGGGCGTCCTGGGGGGTTTCACACAGTGGGGCATCCCGATTTCGGATGCCCCGCAGGGAGGGATCTGATCCGGGCCGATCAGCCTGGGTGTTGGTCCACTTAAAAAAAAAAAAAAAAAAAGTTGGGGGGGGACCCCATTTTTGGGGTGAATTTTAAGGGTTAGGGTTAGGCTAACCCTAACCCTTAAAATTAAAAAAAAAATGACATAGGGTCCCCCCTCACAGGGTGGGGGACCTCATTTTTTTTTGAATTTTAAGGGTTAGGGTTAGGCTAACCCTAACCCTTAAAATGTAAAAAAAAAATGCCGTAGGGTCCCCCCTACCCGTCATAACCAGCCCGGGACCAGCTATGGGGGCTTGTAGGCACAGAGTGG
Source organism: Gastrophryne carolinensis (assembly GCA_027917425.1). Lineage (NCBI taxonomy): Eukaryota > Metazoa > Chordata > Amphibia > Anura > Microhylidae > Gastrophryne > Gastrophryne carolinensis. The sequence goes on along the minus strand of JAQIHN010000022.1, from coordinate 58,471 downwards.
GGGGGCCAGCTTTTGTGGCCCCCCCACCCTGCAGCCTACGAGCCCACATAGCTTATGTGGGCCCGGGCTCTTCTGCCCCCCCCCCCTGGGCTTTGGGGAGGCAGGTAATTGGGGGTGCAGGGGTTAATGGCAAGTCACCCGCTAGGGCAGGTGACTTGCCAGACCCCAGCCTTGTGAACTGGTACAGGGGTCTCATGGACCCCTTACCAGTTCACATAGGGTTAACAGAAAAAAAAACACGGACACAACATTTTTATTTATTAAAAAAAAAAAAAAAATTTACTGTTTGCTCACCTTCGATCGTCAGCTCCTGTGTCCCTCGCTGATCTGCTGTCAGATGCTGGTGATCGGCATCCAGAGAAGGAGGAGGCAGGAGATCAGAGGATCTCCTGTCACCTCCTTCCAGGGCACCGATCACCGGCATCTGACAGCTAACAGAGCTGTAGCCGGTGATCGGGACTGGGAATGACGTCATAGCTTAGCGGGAACGACGGCCCGGACTGACGCCATTGGCCCGCCCCCAAAAGGGGCGGGGCTTAGCGTCAAGATGGCGGCCGCCATCGGAACAGGAGAGGGGAGAGAGCCTTCCAGGCTCTCTCCTGAAGATCGGAATGACCTGGGGGGGGGGATCGGAGGCCCCCCAGGTGAAGAGGAGGGTCGGCGGGAGCCAGCGCACACAGAGGTAAGTAAATGTCATTTTTTTTTTTTTTTATTTTACAGGAAAAGCCGGAGGCAGCTGAAATGGGGGGGGGCACCCTATTCCGGGCCCTCCCCTGCAGCCAGAGGAGGTCCGGTGAACGATCGGAGACCACCATTTTGAAGAGGAGACCCGGCTGAATCAAACGAGGGGTCAGGTAAGTGACTTTTTTAAAAACTTTTTTTACTATTAGTGGGGAAAGTCAGGCACGTAAAATTTACGTGGCTGGCAGTTAACTGCAGGAGAGGCAGCCACGTAAATTTTACGTGGCTGG